>CM038682.1:698577192-699153569 GCA_021605205.1 Aegilops longissima
CAAACTACGGTCATCACTGGGAGTGGTCCCGATTATTGTCACTTCGGGGTTGTCGGATCATAACACATAGTAGGTGACTGTAGACTTGCAAGATAGGATAAGGAACTCACATATATTCATGAAAACATAATAGGTTCAGATTTGAAATCATGGCACTCGAGCCCTAGTGACAAGCATTAAGCATAGCAAAGCAATAGCAACATCAATCTCAAAACATAGTGGATACTAGGGATCAAACCCTAACAAATCTAACTCGATTACATGATAAATCTCATCCAACCCATCACCGTCCAGCAAGCCTACGATGGAATTACTCACGCACGGCGGTGAGCGTCATGAAATTGGTGATGGAGGATGGTTGATGATGACGATGGCGACGGATTCCCCTCTCCGGAGCCCCGAATGGACTCCAGATCAGCCCTCCCGAGAGAGTTTAGGGCTTGGCGGTGGCTCCGTATCGTAAAATGCGATGAATCTTTCTCTCTGGGTATTTTCTCCCCGAACACGAATATATAGAGTTGGACTTGAGGTCGGTGGAGCTCCAGGGGGGCCACGAGGCAGGGGTGCGCGCCCAGGGGGTAGGCGTGCCCCCCACCCTCGTGGAAAGGGTGTGGGCCCCCTAGCCTTGATTCTTTCGCCAGTATTTTTTATATTTTCCAAAAATAATCTCCGTTGATTTTCAGGTCATTCCGAGAACTTTTGTTTCTGCACAAAAATAACACCATGGCAATTCTGCTGAAAACAGCGTCAGTCCGGGTTAGTTCCATTCAAATCATGCAAGTTAGAGTCCAAAACAAGGGCAAAAGTGTTTGGAAAAGTAGATACGACGGAGGCGTATCAACTCCCCCAAACTTAAACCTTTGCCTGTCCTCAAGCAATTCAGTTGATAAACTGAAAGTGATAAAGAAAAACTTTTACAAACTCTGTTTTCTCTTGTTGTTGTAAATATGTAAAGCCAATATTCAAGTTTTCAGCAAAGATTATGAACTAACCATATTCACAATAACATTTAGGTCCCATGTTTACTCATGTCAATAGCATAATCAACTAGCGAGCAATAATAATAAATCTCGGATGACAACACTTTCTCAAAACAATCATAATATGATATAACAAGATGGTATCTCGCTAGCCCTTTCTGAGACCGCAAAACATAAATGCAGAGCACTTTTAAAGATCAAGGACTGACTAAACATTGTAATTCATGGTAAAAGAGATCCAGTCATGGTCATACCCAATATAAATTAACAGGATGCAAATGACAGCAGTGCTCTCCTGGTGGTGCTTTTTAATAAGAGGGTGATGGCACAACATAAAAGTAAATAGATAGACCCTTCGCAAAGGGAAGCAGGGATTTGTAGAGGTGCCAGAGCTCGATTTTAAAGAAGAGATAAACAAGATTTTGAGCAGTATACTTTCATTGTCAACATAACAACCAAGAGATGGCGATATCTTCCATGCTACACACATTATAGGCGGTTCCCAAGCAGAATGTTAAAGTTTATACTCCCCCTCCACCAACAAGCATCAATCCATGGCTTGCTCGAAACAACGAGTGCCTCCAACTAACAAGAGTCCCGGGGGAGTTTTGTTTGCAATTATTTTGATTTGATTTGCATAACGCATGGGGCTGGGCATCCCGGTGACCAGCCATTTTCTCGTGAGTGAGGAGCGGAGTCCACTCCTCTTGAGAATAACCCGCCTAACATGGAAGATACAGACAACCCTAGTTGATACATGAGCTATTCGAGCATACAAAACAGAATTTCATTTGAAGGTTTAGAGTTTGGCACATACAAATTTACTTGGAACGGCAGGTAGATACCGCATACATAGGAAGGTATGGTGGACTCATATGGAATAACTTTGGGGTTTAAGGGATTGGATGCACAAGCAGTATTCCCGCTTAGTACAAGTGAAGGCTAGCAAAAGACTGGGAAGCGACCAACTAGAGAGCGACAACAGTCATGAACATGCATTAAAATTAATAAACCTTGAGTGCAAGCATGAGTAGGATATAATCCACCATGAACATAAATATCGTGAAGGCTATGTTGATTTTGTTTCAACTACATGTGTGAACATGTGCCAAGTCAAGTCACTTGAATCATTCAAAGGAGGATACCACCCTACTATACCACATCACAACCATTTTCATAGCATGTTGGCACGCAAGGTAAACCATTATAAACTCCTAACTAATTAAGCATGGAATAAGTACCTATAATCTCTAATTGTCATTACAAACATGTTTATTCATAATAGACTGAATCAGGAACGATGAACTTGTCATATTTACAAAAACAAGAGAGGTCGAGTTCATACCAGCTTCTCTCATCTCAATCAGTCCATCATATATCGTCATTATTGCCGTTCACTTGCACGACGAATGATGTGAATAATAATAATAATAATAATAATAATAATAATAATAATAATAATAATAATAATAATAATAATAATAATAATAATAATAATAATAATAATAATAATAATAATAATAATAATAATAATAATAATAATAATAATAATAATAATAATAATAGTGCACGGGCATTGGACTAAGTGGAATCATGAGCATTCAATAAACAGGAGAAGACAAGGCAATATGGGCTCTTGGTTAAATCAACAATAATGCATATAAGATCCACTTCAACAATTTAATCATGGTCTTCTCCTATCGACCCCAAAGAAAAGAAATAAAACTATTTACACGGGAAAGGTCCCAACAAGCAAAAGAAGAATGGGAAATCTTTTTAGGTTTTCTTTTATTATTACTACTACAGCAAGTAAAGTAAACTAGCTAAAAGCTACAACTCATTTTTTTTAGTTTTCTTAAGGTTTTTTGTAGCGACCTGACCCAAAATCGGTCAAATCTCTGTGTCTGTACCATCCCAAGATCATCTTTGGTACCCACAAGACATCGATAAAGTAATCAAAGTTCAATCACACCTGAATATCATTAAACGATTCTCATATAGAGTCTTTATTACAAGAGAATAAATTTGGCTCAAGGCCAACTCATGAGAAATAAACTAATAACACTGCGGAAGCGTCGAAGATAAAGCGAGTCCATCCGACTCCAAAGGGCAATCGCCAAGCGCGGAGCGTAGCCTCACTCCTGATCGGAATATACCTCTGCAACATAAGACGTTGCAGCCATGTAGGTCAGCTTTTGGAATAAGCTGGCAAGTCATGAAGAACAACAATAATAAACTTACTATCACTACATGCATTTTGGCTGTGGAGCTCTAAGTTTCATCATTTTGCGAAAAGCAAATTTTATCCTACTACAGTGGACTTGCTTGCAAATTACTACAATTGTTGGTGGTTATTGAGATGGTTCCGCCAACCAAAATCTCATTCCCAAATTATTAAGTCATAAACCCCTCAAATTAAATTCATTAGTTTTAGTGTTGAGATATCCGAATACTTCCAAGTTCCAGAGGCTCAAATGTCCGTAACCGGGGACATGGCTAATCGATTAGATCTTTAACTCGCAGAGGGTTGCGACTTTCCCGCAAGAATCATTCCTCCTTTAAAGTCTTAGCACTTCATGGTGTTTGAAGACGGACGAATGAAACAGGGTCTTCCAAAGAGTTCTTACAGCTACTGCCGTACCCATCCAATCCTACCGTTCTTCTACATCTCGTAGTACCGCCCAGCCAGCGTCACTACTAGGGTCAACCCAGCCGAGCCCATAATGGCTTGCGGCTGCACAGTAAGCTTCGGTCATGGGGCATCCATCCTTCTCTTCGTGGCTGGGTGAAGCTTTCCGCAAGATGTCATGGCACTTCTCCATGCATCCCGCCACCACTGGTTCTCCAGGTGCCCGTCAACAAATCCTCCACCCAAAGAGTGATTTTCAAGTCCATCTTGATCATTGTAGTTCATGGGGTTGTCATCATCATTGACTCTTACATCTTGCTTATGAATTTCACTCAACCCAAAACCCGTCTACGAGCATAGCAAGTAAACTACTTCGTCCCGGGGTCATGGTAACAAGGGGATTGGTTCATCCTACCACATGATACTACTCAAGTTTAATGACTTCAAAATTTCACTACTGCATGCATGGTGGGGTGGTGACAATTACTAATGCATAAAAACATAGGTATAGGAATAACATGATCAAAACTTGCCTTGTTAATGATCCTCGTAAGCTAAAGAGTCAGAGTAGCAAGCTTCAGACTCGAAACTCTACCGAGACAAACAATTCACAATAAGCATATAGCAATAGGATCACATAACACAACATAACAAAAGTAACATAACACAACAAAACAACCAAAAACCAAATCCAAAGGAAAACTCAAAGAAAAAGCACTCAAAGTTTCCCTACTTCAAACAATAACTAAAATAGTTTTTTATATAATAAAATTTACTCAACATAACCTAATCATGGTTTTAGGTTAACTTAACAGAAAAGGATTCACTAAGCAACTAGGAGCAAAAAGAATTAATTAAAAAGCTATTATAAAACTCATTTTAGGCCTAATCCAATTTCTATTAAGAAAAATAAAATAAAACTTTTATTAATTATAAATAAAAGTTCATCTACTAGAGTGACAGAAACTATCCTAGAATAACCAATCACAAGTTAAACATAAATTTATTTACTAACTAAAATATTAGGAAAACAAGAGCTAGTTAATTAATTAGGATTAATAGGATTCTACTTAAAACTAATTATTTATTAATCCTAAAATACCCAAGTTAATTTTTATGGTTTGGCAATGTTAAAATAAGGTTGGGACAAAAAGAATCATCCAAAAATAATTTTTCTAACTAAAGTTATAGCAGATTTACTATTCTGACTAAAACTAAATTAAAGCAATTTTAATTATTTTTAACATAGCTAAATATATATTCTACAGAAACTTTAGAAAATTTGCAAACTAACAAAAAAAGAATCACCTAAAAATATTAAACATAATAAAAGATATGAATTTTTCAAAACAGAAACTATTCTGCTAAAACAGAAAAGCAAAATAAAAGAAAAAGGCCGAATGGGCCTATACTGTGCCCTGAGCGTTAAATAGCCTAACGGGCCCTAGGGTTAAACTAAAACGAATCGGGCAAAAAAATAAACCCTAACTAATCTAAACCGGAAAGAACCGGGCCGGTCTTTTTTCAAAAGGATACCCCTTCGGGGGTTCTAATCCTAGCCGTCCGTTTGAGATCGGACGGGGGAGGATGATTCCGGTGGCTTACCGGAGTCCGGCGACGGCAGCGGCGGCGGCGAGAGTGCGGCGAGGGCTAGGGGCGTCGGGAGCTCGGGAAGTCACGGTCAAAAGTGACGAGGTCGGGGGCTTCGTGGAGTCGTTGGGGTCGGGGTGGTCTAGGGCGGCGACGGCGACGACTTTGGCGGCGGAGGAGCCGGGCTCAGCGAGGTCGAGCGGGAGGAGAGGGGTCCGCGAGGTCTCGGGGATGGGGTGCGGGGCTTCGGCTTTATAGCCGGGGTCGTCCTCGCTTGGGGCGATCGAGGCGTCGAGATCCGGATCCTTCGGGATCCGCGATCCATGATTCTGACGGCGTGGCGTGGGGCGGGGAAAGAAGATGGGCGGGCCCACTGGTCAGTGAGAGAGAGAGGGGGTGGGCGGGCGGCCAAGCGAGAGGGGGGCGAGGGGCGAGGCGGTCGGGGCTGGGCTGGCCTGTTGGCCAAGTGGGCTGGCTGGGCCAGTGGGGGAGGTGCGGCACTGGCTGGGCGAGGGTTCGGGTGGCGCTGGGGGTTTTTCTTTTTAAAACTTTATTTTTTTAATAAAACAAAAATTGAAATAAAACAATAACTATAAATATTTTATATAGGGTATATATATACCAAAATGATCAGGGGAATATTCCCTTTCATTTGAACATTTTTCCAAAGGCAAAATCCAAACTTTATAAAAATCCATTTTTTCAAATTCAAATAAAATTCAGATTTGAATCCAAATCTTTTTGGCATTGTTTCTTCTGATATTTTTGGAGTGTCATGTTTGCTCCTCTCATACTTTTGATCAAGTATTTATCAGGCTTAGTTTTTGAAATGTTTCCCACTTGCCAAAGTTTGAATTCAAATTCAAAACTCAAATTTCTATGAAACTCCAAAGGGCATTCAAATTCAAACAGGATGCATAGGATGCTTAGCTATAATTCTAAAACATTCCAAATAGGAAATTTGGGATGTTACAAACCTACCCACCTTAAGATGAATCTCGCCCTCGAGATTCGGGTTGGCTAGCAAATAGGTGCGGGTGATCTCGAAGAAGGTCTTCTTGGGCTCCCAGGGTGGCTTCTTCCTCGGTGTGGTGACTCCACGGCACCTTGCAAAACTTGATGACCTTGCTGCGGGTGACTCTGCTTGCAGTCTCGAGAATTCGGACGGGTTTCTCCTTGTAAGTCAGATCACTTTGTCAAGCTGTATGGCCTCTAGGGCCTTGTATCTCTCAACGGAACATCGGCCATGTCGGCATGACACTTCTTCACCGAGAAACATGGAAAACATCATGAACTCCGGACAATCCTTCCGCAATTCCAACTTGTATGCAACTTCTCCACGACGTTCGAGGATTTTGTAGGGGCCAATGAATCGGGTGCTAACTTTCCTTGACTCCAAACCTCTTGATTCCACGAAGTGAGACACACGAAGATATGCTCGGTCTCCCACTTCGTAAGTCACCTCCTTGCGCCTTCGTCGGCATAACTCTTACTGTCTCGATTGTGCTATCTTGAGCCTGTCTCGAATCAGCTTGACTTTCTCTTCGAATCCTTGATAAGGTCGGAACCGAAAAGTGATCGATCTCCAACACTATCCCACAAAGACAATGGTGTTCGCACCTCCTTCCGTATAGAGCTTGAAGGGCCATCTTCAAACTGGATTGATAACTGTTGTTGTATGAGAACTCTGCGATGGCAAATCATCATCCCAGCTAGACCCATAGTCTAGCACACAAGCTCTCAACATGTCCTCCGAATCTGATTGACTCTCTCGGTCCATCCATCTGCTGCGGATGAAAAGCTGTCTTGAATTCCAGCCTCGTACCCAAAGTTTCATGCAACTGCTTCCAAAACTTTGAGGTAAACTGCGTTCCTCTATCTGACACGATTTTCCTCGGAACTCCATGCAGACATACGATCCTGGTCATGTATATCTTGGTCAACTTAGCACTGGTATAGGTAGTCTTCACGGGAATGAAGTGAGCTACCTTGGTCAAACGATCAACCACTACCCAGATAGAATCATAACCTCAACGGGTCCTGGGTAATCCTGTGATGAAATCCATACCAAGTTTCTCCCATTTCCAATCGGGAATCGGCAAAGGTTGAAGTAACCCTGCTGGCTTCGATGTTACGCCTTTACGTTGACAAACATCGATATCGCTACGTACTCGGCAATATCCTTCTTCATACCTGTCCACCGAAACTCTGCTTCAAATCCGGTACATCTTGGTGTTGCGGGGTGAATCGAATACGGTGAATCATGAGCCTCCTGAAGAATTAGCTTCCTAAGTTCGGGATCATTGGGCACATAAATACGATCCTCGAACCATATAGTTCCGTGTTCATCCTTACGAAATCCTTTAGCTTTTCCTTCCTCCATCTTTTGCTTAATCTCATCAATTTCCTTGTCCGACTTACGGGCTTCACGAATCCTTTCGGTCAAAGTGGACTGAACTTCGAGTTGCAACAAATCCTTTGGAACTATCTCCGATCGGAGATCTCGAGGTCATCGACTAACTCTGGGGTAATCCTCCTGCTGTAAGAGTATTCACATAACTCTTACGGCTCAAAGCATCTGCTACAACATTAGCTTTACCGGGTGGTAATGCAATCTCATGTCGTAGTCCTTTATCAACTCCAGCCATCTCCTCTGCCTGAGGTTCAATTCCTTTTGCGTGAAAATATACTTCAAGCTCTTGTGATCGGTGTAGACATCACAGCGATTTCCGCGAGGAAATGTCTCAGTCTTGAGTGCATGCACTACGGTGCTAACTCCAAATCATCGTGGCATAATTCATCTCCGAGGTCGTAGCTGTGCGGAGGCATAAGCTACAACTTTACCTTCCTGCATGAGTACTCCTCCGAGTCCTTGACGAGAAGCGTCACAATAAACCTGGTATTCCTTATGTATGTCTGGCAAAATCAACACTGGGGCTGTGACCAACCGTTTCTTCAATTCCTGAAAACTGGCTTCACATTCCTCGGTCCAAACATACTTGGCTTCCTTCTTCAACAGCTCAGTCATGGGCTTGGCAATCTTCGAGAAGTTCTCAATGAACCTCCGATAATATCCTGCGAGTCCGAGAAAACTGCGGATCTCCTTGACTGAGGTGGGTGACTGCCAATCGGTGACTGACTCAACCTTGGCGGGATCAACTGCTATTCCTTCTCCTGAAATAACATGTCCGAGGAATCCAACTTCCTTCAACCAAAATTCACATTTGCTGAACTTGGCATACAACTGATGTTCTCGAAGTTTCTCGAACTAGGCGCAAATGTTCCTTATGCTCTTCCTCGCTCTTGAGAAAATCAATATATCATCGATGAACACCACGACAAACTTGTCCAGATATTCCATGAACACCTTGTTCATCAAATTCATGAAGTATGCAGGAGCATTAGTCAATCAAATGACATGACGGTATACTCATATAAACCATACACGTAGTGAATGCTGTTTTGGGTATATCCTTTTCACGAATCTTCAACTGATGATACCCTGATCGAAGATCGATCTTAGAGAATACCTTGGCTCCTACTAACTGATCAAACAAGTCATTAATCATCGGCAGAGGGTACTTGTTCTTGATGGTTACTTCGTTCAATGCACGATAATCCACAACCATCCTCAAACTTCCATCCTTCTTCTCTACCAAAAGAACTGGGGCTCCCCAAGGTGATGAGCTTGGACGAATATATCCTTTCTCCAATAACTCATTAATTTGATCCTTGATCTCTTTCTACTCATTCGGTGGCATCCGATAAGGTCTCTTGGATATTGGGGCTGTGCCGCAATAGCTCAATCAGAAATTCAATGTCCTGTCGGTGGCATTCTGGTAATTCCTCCGGAAACACATCGGGAAAATCTTGCACTACTGGCACTTCCTCCTGAACAACTCCCGTGAGGGAATGCACCTGATTCTTCATCTGGCTGTGCCTGGCTACATACTTGATCCTCTTCTGCTCCGGGGTGGTGAGCAGAATAGACTTCTTGAGCACGATCTATGTTCCCTTCAAACTTTGACAACCAATCCATGCCTAGGATTACGTCCAAGGTCTGGGTTTCCAACACTATGAGGTCTGCGGGAAATTTGTGGTTCCCGATGTTGAGGTTGCATGACAGCCTCGCCTGCCATCATTTCTCCTCCTGCGGGCCCGACGCGAAGGGGCTTCTAAGGGTTTTAGTGGGTAACCCGTACTTTTCCACAACTACCCTTGATATGAATGAATCGTTGCACCGTAATCAAAGAGTACCAAAACTGAGCGTGAATTCAATAAAACTTACCAACCACAATGTCCGGCTGATCATAGGCGTCTTCCACGTCGATGTGGTTCACCGAGCACGAGGAGCGGATTGGGCTTCTTCGCTGAGCCTCCATTGCCGTTTCCATTCCTCTGCTTGGCCTCCGGGCAGTCGGTGGCGTAGTGCCTGTCTTCGGCACTTGAAGTGTAATGTGGCTCAGATCCTTGAGGCGGGCAGAACGGTGTTGATTGCCATTACCATTCCATTGCCATTGCCATGGCCTGACTTGTTGTCTGGCTGCGGTTGTTCCCATTTCCTCCATGGTTATGGCCTCCATGGTTATGATGGGTGTGCCCTCCCGAGTATGGTGCATAGCGGGCTTCTGCTGAGCTCCCGAGTTGTGCTTCCCTGGCTGTACTTCCGCTTGCGCTTTCTATCTGCTGCTGCTTGCCTTCAAGAATGGTGGCCTTGTCTACCAGCTCCCGGTAGTTGTTGAAAGTAGCCACAATAAGCTGCATGCTCAGTTCATCATTGAGTCCCTCAAGGAACTTCTCCGCTTGGCGGCATCTGTGGCCACATCATCGGGGCATAGCGGCGAGTTTGCTGAATTCATCCACGTCTTGTGCCACAAGACGGTTCCCTGGCGCAAGTTGCGGAACTCACGCTTCTTGAGACTCATGGCTCCGGTGAGACATGAGCAGTGCGGAAGGCCTGCTGGAATTGATCCCATGTGATGGCACCAATGGGAAAGGTGGCGGTGTAATTCTCCCACCAAGAAGCTGCAGGTCCATCAAGTTGATGCGCGGCAAAGCGCACCTTCTCAGCATCAGTGCATCCAACAGTGATTAGCTCCCTTCCGACTTTGCGGAGCCAATCATCAGCCACAATCGGCTCAGTGCTACTAGAGAACACTGGCGGATTCAACCTCAGAAATTGAGTCAAGTTGTCCACAGGGGGTGGTGGCGGTGGATTGTTGGCGTTGTTGTTCTGATTCTAAATAAGTAGCTGCATCAGTGCATTCTGCTGCTGGAGCAGCTGGGTGAGCTCCGGCGGAAAACCAGTGTCACGTCTCGGAGGCATCTGGTGTTTTGGAGTGGATGAGAAAATTAGAATAGAACAATGGTCTATGAGAAATAACACTACCCATATGAATGCACAATCATAACACACCAATCATTTATTCATTCCACTCAAACATGGTTCAAACTCGATTACAAAAGCTCATGACTAATCGAAGGAAAACATCGCCTAACTGATCGATTTAAAAGTAAAAATAACATGGTGGTCGACTAAAAAGTCTTCATCAGTGGCGCCTCCTCTTGGGGTTTCCTTTAGTGGTACTCCCTTCAAAATCCTGATCATTGCTCATGAGGGGTCCTTCATCTCCACTCGGATAAAGGTCCTCTCCCAAGTCCATCCTTTCCTCTATCGCGGCAAGCTTCATCTTCAGGTCGTCGACTGTCTCGATGAAGTCCGTGATTTCTTCCTCATGGCCAAGGAAGTCTGCGCGTGCCTTCTCCTCCAGTTCCAGTTCGCGGAACAAAAGCTTCCGGTGTGTCTTCGAGTTACGGCGAGTCTGAATCTCCCGTTTCCTAAGAAGACACTCCAAGTCCTGGATGTAAGAGAGAGTGGAATCATCATCCACGGTACGGATGATATCTCCATTCCTTGCCCTGCGAGAAACCATGGCGAGGTCTGAGTGATCGAGCTCGGCCCTGTACTCCTCTCGGAGATGTCCAAGTGCTCGATAGATCGCCACGTCCCTTCCAATGATCCAGTTGAACTCGGTGAACTCAAAGTCTATGGGCTTCGTGTGTCCTCCGAAGGTTCTCCCTGGGATATGCACCTCAATCCTGTAGCGGGTGTCCGTCGGTAGTGCATTGGTTGGCTTCCCGGTGATCGAGGGCAGAGCAATCTTCAGCTGCTTCACCATCTGGACCAGCTTTCTTCGAAGGGCATCGTCTCATCGGGCTGGCGAACTCCGTAGCAAAGCGGGGTGAACTCGACGGCCATCTAGAATGTTGAAAATAGGAGAAGAGTCGAGAATTGAGCAGGGAGAATTATGGAATGAAAAGGATTTAAAGTAAATGGTCTCGCCTATGGCTTTCCGATCCTAGGGGTTACGATCCTACGGTCGTGAATGCTCGATACCATCTCTCAGAGCGACCTGACCCAAAATCGGTCAAATCTACGTATGCATACCATCCCAAGATCATCTTTGGTACCCACAAGACATCGATAAAGTAATCAAAGTTCAATCACACCTGAATATCATTAAACGATTCTCATATAGAGTCTTTATTACAAGAGAATAAATTTGGCTCAAGGCCAACTCATGAGAAATAAACTAATAACACTGCGAAGCGTCGAAGATAAAGCGAGTCCATCCGACTCAAAGGGCAATCGCCAAGCGCGGGCGTAGCCTCACTCTGATCGGAATATACCTCGCAACATAAGGCGTTGCAGCCATGTAGGTCAGCTTTTGGAATAAGTGGCAAGTCATGAAGAACAACAATAATAAACTTACTATCACTACATGCATTTTGGCTGTGGAGCTCTAAGTTTCATCATTTTGCGAAAAGCAAATTTTATCCTACTACAATGGACTTGCTTGCAAATTACTACAATTGTTGGTGGTTATTGAGATGGTTCCGCCAACCAAAATCTCATTCCCAAATTATTAAGTCATAAACCCTCAAATTAAATTCATTAGTTTTAGTGTTGAGATATCCGAATACTTCCAAGTTCCAGAGGCTCAAATGTCCGTAATCGGGACACGGCTAATCGATTAGATCTTTAACTCTCTGAGAGGGTTGCGACTTTCCCGCAAGAATCATTCCCTCCTTTAAAGTCTTCGCACTTCATGGTGTTTGAAGGCGGACGAATGAAACAGGGTCTTCCAAAGAGTTCTTACAGCTCTGCGGTACCCATCCAATCCTACCGTTCTTCTACATCTCGTAGTACCGCCCAGCCAGCGTCACTACTAGGGTCAACCCAGCGAGAGCCCATAATGGCTTGAGGCTGCAGTAAGCTTCCGGTCATGGGGCATCCATCCTTCTCTTCGTGGCTGGGTGAAGCTTTCCAAGATGTCATGGCACTTCTCCATGCATCCCGCCACCTGGGTTCTCCAGGTGCCCGTCAACAAATCCTCCACCCAGTAGTGATTTTCGAAGTCCATCTTGATCATTGTAGTTCATGGGGTTGTCATCATCATTGACTCTCACATCTTGCTTATGAATTTCACTCAACCCAAAACCCGTCTACGAGCATAGCAAGTAAACTACTTAAATCCCGGGTCATGGTAACAAGGGGATTGGTTCATCCTACCACATGATACTACTCAAGTTTAATGACTTCAAAATTTCACTACTGCATGCATGGTGGGGTGGTGACAATTACTAATGCATAAAAACATAGGTATAGGAATAACATGATCAAAACTTGCCTTGCTGATGATCCTCGTAAGCTAAAGAGTCGTAGTAGCAAGCTTCGCACTCCGGAAACTCTACCGAGACAAACAATTCACAATAAGCATATAGCAATAGGATCACATAACACAACATAACAAAAGTAACATAACACAACAAAACAACCAAAAACCAAATCCAAAGGAAAACTCAAAGAAAAAGCACTCAAAGTTTCCCTACTTCAAACAATAACTAAAATAGTTTTTTATATAATAAAATTTACTCAACATAACCTAATCATGGTTTTAGGTTAACTTAACAGAAAAGGATTCACTAAGAAACTAGGAGCAAAAAGAATTAATTAAAAGCTATTATAAAACTCATTTTAGGCCTAATCCAATTTCTATTAAGAAAAATAAAATAAATCTTTTATTAATTATAAATAAAATTTCATCTACTAGAGTGACAGAAACTATCCTAGAATAACCAATCACAAGTTAAAAATAAATTTATTTACTAACTAAAATATTAGGAAAACAAGAGCTAGTTAATTAATTAGGATTAATAGGATTCTGCTTAAAACTAATTATTTATTAATCCTAAAATACCCAAGTTAATTTTTATGGTTTGGCAATGTTAAAATAAGGTTGGGACAAAAGAATCATCCAAAAATAATTTTTCTAACTAAAGTTATAGCAGATTTACTATTCTGACTAAAACTAAATTAAAGCAATTTTAATTATTTTTAACATAGCTAAATATATATTCTACAGAAACTTTAGAAAATTTGCAAACTAACAAAAAAAGAATCAGCTAAAAATATTAAGCAGAATAAAAGATATGAATTTTTCAAAACAGAAACTATTCTGCTAAAACAGAAAAGCAAAATAAAAGAAAAAGGCCGAATGGGCCTATACTGTGCCCTGAGCGTTAAATAGCCTAACGGGCCCTAGGGTTAAACTAAAACGAACCGGGCAAAAAAAATAAACCCTAACTAATCTAAACCGGAAAGAACCGGGCCGGTCTTTTTTCAAAAGGATACCCCTTCGGGGGTTCTAATCCTAGCCGTCCGCTTGAGATCGGACGGGGGAGGATGATTCCGGTGGCTTACCGGAGTCCGGCGATGGCGGCGGCGGCGGCGAGAGTGCGGCGAGGGCTAAGGCGTCGGGAGCTCGGGAAGTCGCCGGTCGGGTGCGGACGAGGTCGGGGGCTTCTGTGGAGTCGTTGGGGTCGGGGTGGTCTAGGGCGGCGACGGGCGGCGACTTTGGCGGCGGAGGAGCTTGGCTCCGAGGTCGAGCGGGAGGAGAGGGGTCCGCGAGGTCTCGGGGATGGGGTGCGGGGCTTGGCTTTTATAGCCAGGGGTCGTCCTCGCTTGAGGCGATCGGGATCCGGATCGCCGGGATCCGCGATCCATGGCAACGGCGTGGCGTGGGGCGGGGAAAGAAGATGGGGCGGGCCCCGCTGGTCAGTGAGAGAGAGAGGGGGTGCGGGCGAGCGGGCGGCCGAAGCGTAGAGGGTTCGGGCGAGGGGCGAGGCCGGTCGGGGCTGGGCTGGCCTGTTGGCCAAGTGGGCCATTGGTGGCCAGTGGGGAGGGTGCGGCACTGGTGGGCAGGGGGCTGGTGGCGCTGGGGTTTTTTCTTTTAAAACTTTATTTTTTAATAAAACAAAATTGAAATAAAACAATAACTATAAATATTTTATATAGGGTATATATATACCAAAATGATCAGGGAATATTCCTTTCATTTGAACATTTTCCAAAGGCAAAATCAAACTTTATAAAAATCCATTTTTTTCAAATTCAAATAAAATTCAGATTTGAATCCAAATCTTTTGCAATTGTTTCTTCTGATATTTTTGGAGTGTCATGTTTGCTCCTCTCATACTTTTGATCAAGTATTTATCAGGCTTAGTTTTTGAAATGTTTCCCACTTGCCAAAGTTTGAATTCAAATTCAAAACTCAAATTTCTCTGAAACTCCAAATGGCATTCAAATTCAAACAGGTTGCATAGGATGCTTAGCTATAATTGTAAAACATTCCAAATAGGAAATTTGGAATGTTACATTTTTCAAACACACAAGAAGAAAGCATAAAAAGGAAAATAAACTAGCATGGATATTACAGTGAAAGAGTATGAGCACCGACAACTAGCAATGAGTGTGTAAACATGAATGTAATGTCGGTGAGAAATACGTACTCCCCCAAGCTTAGGCTTTTGGCCTAAGTTGGTCTGTTGCCACGGCTGGCCTAGCGGATATCCAAATTTATAGTTGGGTCGTATTGAAATGCAGCAGTTATTGCATTGTCGGCTGCAGCTTGGAGGCAAGCTATCTCAACCCTCCTCTCGTACTCGTTCGCCTCCTCCTTGGTTATGAAATATCTCCCCTTTGCCAGAAAGTCAAAGAAAGTAGAAGCAGGGAGAGCGACGTGATAGGTGCGTCGTCTGTCAAAGATTAGTCGGTGCTGGAGGTACCGATCGTTCCTCTCAACAAAACGATGACGAACCATAGCCTCATAATCTAAATAAGCAGGAGGCAACTCAATATCATACTCACGTATGGGTATACCAAGAAAATTAGCTAAACGGGTTACATAAAGTCCACCAAAGAAATTTCCATTAAATATATTGTCATGCAACCTACGTGCAACAAATGGCTCCCAAGTTATAATGTTTATCTCCTAGTACAGCACTCCTGAGAACACTGAGGCCAGTACACACATGTGACATGCTTCATCCTTACCATTTATGCACCTACCTATGAAGAGAGCAAAATAATGTATAGGAGGAAAATGAATGCTCCCTATGGTAGCTTGTGTTATATCTCTAGATTCCCCCACAGTTATACTAGCAAGAAAATCTCTAAACTCAGATTTGCGAGGTTCACTAGTGCTACCCCATTGTGGAAGTTTGCAAGCAGTGGTAAAATCCTCTAAGTCCATAGTGTAAGAATTTTCATAAAGATCAAATAGGACAGTTGAGAATTGCGTGATGATGAAAATTCAAGCCTCCTCACAAAGGAATCAATGAGATAATAATGTTGACGGCACTTATCTGCCTCGAAGCTCACAAGATTGGCGTTACGCACATATGCGTTAAATTCTTCCTTGATTCCTGCTCGATCCATTAAGTCCTCCGAAGGCCTTTCACAAGCCCGTACTTGAGCTTCCCTTGGTGGTTCATCATCGGTATCGCGCATTGCAAGCCTGGGTCCTTGCTTCCTTGAAGGGCCACCTTGGTACATTTTCCTAAACATATTTCTTCCTCTGAAAAATTCTGAAAATTTTAGTAACTTCAAATAAAAGTGAACCAAACTCAACAAAATTGGTAGCAACTACTCCTACAAATGCCTAGAGACTATATCATGCATTAGAACTACTTGGAACCATATAAATTTGACCTGCAAGCTCAAGAACATGGTCACCTAGGCAGCACCAATTTGCAATAAATAAAGCACTAGAACAAAAACTAATTGGACCATTGGAGGAGTTACATACCAAGGAACAATCCCCCAAAGCAGTTTTGTGAGAGGTGCTTTGAGCAAGGAGATCGAAAATCGCAACAAAATGAGCTAAAACTCGTGCTTGAGCTGGTTGGTGATTTTTTTGGGAGGAAGAAGGAGTGTGTGCTGGCTGGAATAAGTGGAGGGGAGCCACCATGGGCCCACGAGGCAGGGACGCGCCCTGGAGCCTCATGGCCAGGTGCTTGCTCCTCCTGTTGTGTTCTCAGTGCCAGATATTCTCAAATATTCCAGAAAAAATCATATCTAAATTTCAGGGCATTTGGAGAACTTTTATTTTCGGGGTATTTTTATATTGCATGGATAATTCAGAAAAACAGACAAAAAAATACTATTTTTGCTTTATTCCAACTAAATAACATAAAGTAAAAGGAGGGTACAGAAGGTTGTGCTTTCTAACTTCATCCATCTCATGCTCGTCAAAAGGAATCCACTAACAATGTTGATCAGGTCTTGTTAACAAACTCATTTCGAATAACAGGGAACCGGAGAAATTTCGAATAACACTATGTTACCTCAACGGCAATATGCACGTCCCCAATAATAAGAATATCATATTTCTTCTTGACAGTAGGAAGAGGAAATTCAAAACCTCCAAAAATAATCGATGGAATTTTTCCAATAGAATTGATACTGTGGACGTGAGGTTGTTTCCTCGGAAAGTGTACAATATGCTCATTACCATTAACATGAAAAGTGACATTGCCTTTGTTGCAATCAATAACAGCCCCTGCAGTATTCAAAAAGGGTCTTCCTAGAATAATAGACATACTATCGTCCTCGGGAATATCAAGAATAACAAAGTTCGTTAAAATAGTAACGTTTGCAACCACAATAGGAACATCCTGACAAATACCGACAGGTATAGCAGTTGATTTATCAGCCATTTGCAAAGATATTTCAGTAGGTGTCAACTTATTCAAATCAACTCTACGATATAAAGAGAGAGGCATAACACTAACACCGGCTCCAAGATCACATAAAGCAGTTCTAACATAATTTCTTTTAATGGAGCATGGTATAGTGGGTACTCCTGGATCTCTAAGTTTCTTTGGTATTCCACCCTTAAAAGTATAATTAGCGACCATGGTGGAAATTTCAGCTTCCGGTATCTTTCTCTTATTTGTAACAATTTCTTTCATGTACTTAGCATAAGGATTCATTTTGAGCATCTCAGTTAATCGCATACGCAAAAAGATAGGTCTAATCATTTAAGAAAAGCGCTCGAAATCCTCATCATCCTTTTTCTTGGATGGTTTGGGAGGAAAAGGCATGGGTTTCTGAACCCATGTTTCTCTTTATTTACCACTAGTCATCAACCCGTGCACCCGCACGGGCTAGCACTTTAAATATTTATTGCTTGAGAAAGTTTATATCAAGTTTGTGATAGAAAATAATAGACATATATTGTTTAACTGTTTGTGATTAAATATGCATGCACAACGGTTTCCTTTCTTTACCATACACGATATGAGTTAGATACCTTCACCTAGTATTATTTAGATTGTATATATGCATTACGTCTAAATAGTCAATTCTGTTGCATGGTACATCCTCAGGTTTATAAAGAGATTTGAAAATATAAGTCTGCGACCTTTATTTCAGTTAAAAGGCAGTGTATCCATGAAAAAAATAGCTTCAAATGCATATTTACTCATAAACCATAATTCTATAGAAGCTGCGGAAATGGCATGATCAGTTGTAGCACATGTTGTCAATTTCGGCACGGCAACATGTTGGAGTTTGCTGGAGTTCATTTGATCTTATAATTTGCAGTTACAATGAACATACTTTTATTGGTAATTAATACTGACTTACAACATTCATATGCAGAAGTGCACAATAGAGAACAAAGAAGAGCATTTAATTTTGGTTGATTGTGAAAGGCTTTTAAAATAGTGGTCCATGCACAGTGTTCCATCCTTCTATGTTATTGGTAAAATTGATTTTAAGTTCTTTTCCTAATCATGAAAATTCTAGATTCATGATCTCCAGGTTAATGTAGAGCTTTTTTTACATTTACTATAAGGGCGGTACTTTGGACTCCACACTTGGAGACAATTAGGAGAATAGAAGAGATCATACCACACAAACCAAAATTGCATGCAGAAAAATAAAAGAACCTGGTCTAGTTGGTGCATGAACCAAACATACATGATTATTACTTTGCATCTTGGACATCGTATGTAGCTGTTGCCTGTAGGCATATAGGAGGTGCTCGTGAGCTACTCACCGTAGCCTCTTGACTTGGACTTCAGCAATTGGAATTGTTTCACTTGAGCCAAGGGCTCATAACATTTCTCAAGTATATATGATGGATTACTTGTACTTTCTCGTGAGGATTAACGTGAGACCTCAAAAGGTGCCGCCAATTAGTAAATATATATATAAGATAAGATACACATCCTATTACAACTGAGGGATTTGTGAGTATTATTACAGAAAGTAAGGATAAATTAATAGTTGTAACACCTTGAAGGAGAACCAAGTATATGAGTTTTACTCATGTATATATGCACGTTTTTAATTAATTTGAAGTTCAATTTTCATCTTATATATGGATAAAAACTGTAAATTCAAATATTGATCAAACCATGGCTATATGAAAAATAATTGAGCAAATATTACTTATCCAAAATAGGCGCATTAAATGGTTAAAGTAGAAACCAACGACCTCATTGTTTATGTACATATGAATCCTCTTGTGTGTGTATAGCCTCCAAGTAGCAGTACTAATGACACCATTCTCTCAATAGAAGAGACTACTAACCTGAAAGTGTTGGATACATCAGTTGCTATGTGGCGTTACACAGCAGGATGCACAAAACCTACCTATTCATTTCTAATAACACATAAAAATGTTGCTCCAATTTCTTCATATATTTTTGTATGAACCTGTTTATTCCCAATATATAGAGTTAACATTAGTTTGTAAATGCCAAAAAAATCCAAAAGCCCTATGTCACGCCTTGTATGGATCACATTAGACAAATAACTGAACTTATTTATGTTTCTTAGAGCCATCGAATGAGAGAAAATTCATTTTGAAATATTTGTCCATTGGTCTACTTAACCCAAAGGTATTCATTGGCCATAGATAGGCAATACCAATCACGTCATATTCTGTCCTATATATATTAATGTCTCACATGAAAAATATTGAATTCAGAGAAGCTTTTGTGATTAAGATGACATCTCATTATTATCTTCTAATTAAGAACTTTTTTGGATAATAAGAAAAGGAGCTTTGGCTGGAGGAGAAAGCTAATTGGAGAGGTCGTACTCGTACCATGGAGTATGTAGGTGATTGGATGATGTGTCCACATAGCTGTGTGTGCATTCATGAGTAGATTACATGGCGTGTATGTGTGTTCATAAGTAGTAGATTATAGGTGGTGGAGGCAGGATTCGGTGGCCATGGGCAACAGCTCTTTTGTTGTATGGGCGGGGAGATCATCCGAGCCCAAGGCCGGCAAGCAGCACAGGGTCTCGTCGATCCAGGCGTCATCGGGCGAGCGTTGGCATCTGGACGGCGCCTTGTCCTCCGAACGCCCGCGACGCGACGCTGGAGTGCAGTCTCGCATCACGTACGTCCCTCCGCACGCCCATGCCCGAGGCCAGAGTCAAGTAGCCCGTGCAGTCCTGCTGTTGCATGTCCGCATTATATCTCCATCCACTCCGACGTCTGCGTTGAGAGCTGCAGTGCATGCATGCGATGGGAAAGACTGGTGTCCAATCCCATGGCCATCCAGTCCATGCCTCCATGGTGTACGTCTGTGTTAAGGACATCTAAGGACCGTGTTCTGTGGACGGAACTCCAAAATTCAGGACAATTCAAGAATTACAATGCTAGGGTTCTCTTGAGGAATCAACAAATATTCAAGGGAGATGTTTCTTTTCTGTATACACATGAAAGAAGTCTATGATCTTTGTGTGGAAGACAACTCACTATGTATTTAATCCAACTGTTGTAATAACTAAAACAAAGATTGAATGGACGATTTGTAAAATAAATTGTCTACAAATCATTGAAATTGTCATATGAAATAGCAATTAATTAGTACTCGGGAAGATGTCTACAAATCATTGAAATTCTGTATAGCTGCAAAATTGTCCCTAAGAATTTCTAGTCCCTCTAGCAACATGGCACATTCAATTAAGTTACACCAGTTCTGTATATGTACTAAAATCATGAAGATAGAAGACAAAACATGAGTTCAATTTGGCAGAAAAGCTAGTTGTCTTACATAGGACAGAGCACTGTTGTGTATCTCTTCTGTTTTCGAATAGCTGCGCCATCGGTACACAATAGCTCCTTTGCTTGCGGCCTCATGGACGGCCGATGAACAGCTGCTGCTGATGTGCTTCAAACTGTCCTTGTACACTGCTCCTCTGTTAGATCCGATTCATCTGCTGACCAAAAATATATGGCCATGGGAATCCATAGGTTATTGAGGGAGAATTCATCAACTGAATACATTACAACGATGCGTGTTCAGATCTTGGAAAGTTGGGAGAGTCAAAGTATGAAATCTAGCTACTTCAAGCTTTGTATGTTAGACCTATCGTGCTTACGGAGAAGATGCAGACCACCCTGTTGGTTCCCTCGTTCCCAAGAGTTCTGATCTAGTCACGAACTGTGGCCGATAGATCGACATCAACAATAACAATTTTTTCTTGATTATGCGTTATGGATTAATCGAGTATATGGGTAGGGAGTTCTTTGATTAATTAAACATTCTATAGAGATCACAGAATCATGGCTTACCTGCTTGCTTTGTGAGGATAGTAGTGGCCGACGAAGAACTCTAGTGTATGGTTGGTAAGCAATGGCGCCATTTATCCGCCATAAGTGCAGAGCGGGATGAGGAAGAGCAGCGAGGTTGGTCGCCCACAGGTTCATTGGTAGATGAGAAACAACAGATTCGATGGGAGGAGGACCGAATTAGGAGCAGCGCTAGGGCTCGATGCGTGGGTATTCTTTTATTGAAGTGGTGCCTTGGAGGGGTTGGACCAGATGAGGAAGGAGACTATCGTAGGATGGTTTTTATTGCTGAAGATACTTTAAGGTGGGACATCCGATGAGGACTCTTGAGACATCACATCCGACGGTACATGATAATAAATTCGAAGATCATACGGCTAATTTTCTTTGGTTATGAGGATTAACGTGGAGGCTCGTATGATGCCTCCAATTAGTAAATATAAGATGCTTCCTAGCAACAAAGTCTCTCTTATAATAACGTTGATTCTTTGATTGTGGGATAAATTTTTGTTTTCGCGTCTTTCAAGTTCTTCATAGTGACCAGCAGATATAAATCCCAAGTGACTCAAAGAATAGAGCTATGCTCCCGACAGCGGCGCGGAAAATAGTCTTGATAACCCACAAGTATAGGGGATCGCAACAGTTTTCGAGGGTAGAGTATTCAACCCAAATTTATTGATTCGACACAAGGGGAGCCAAAGAATATTCTCAAGTATTAGCAGTTGAGTTGTCGGTTCAACCACACTGGATAACTTAGTATCTGCAGCAAAGTGTTTAGTAGCAAAGTAGTATGATAATGCTTGATAGCAGTAGCAAAAGTAATATTGTTGGATTTTGTAGTAATTGTAACAGTAACAATGGTAAAGTAAATAAACGAAGAACAATATGTGAAAAGCTCGTAGGCATTGGATCAGTGATGGAGAATTATGTCGGATGCGGTTCATCATGTAACAGTCATAACATAGGGTGACAAAGAACTAGCTCCAATTCATCAATGTAATGTAGGCATGTATTCCGAATATAGTCATACGTGTTTATGGAAAAGAACTAGCATGACATCTTTTGTCCTACCCTCCTGTGGCAGCGGGGTCCTAGCGGAAAGTAAGGGATATTAAGGCCTCCTTTTAATAGAGTACCGGACCAAAGCATTAAAACATAGTGAATACATAAACTCCTCAAACTACGGTCATCACCGGGAGTGGTCCCGATTATTGTCACTTCGGGGTTGCCGGATCATAACACATAGTAGGTGACTATGACTTGCAAGATAGGATCAAGAACTGACATATATTCCTGAAAACATAATAGGTTCAGATCTGAAATCATGGCACTCTGGCCCTAGTGACAAGCATTAAGCATAGCAAAGTCATAGCAACATCAATCTCAGAACATAGTGGATACTAGGGATCAAACCCTAACAAATATATCTCGATTACATGATAAATCTCATCCAACCCATCACCGTCCAGCAAGCCTACGATGGAATTACTCACGCACGGCGGTGAGCATCATGAAATTGGTGATGGAGGATGGTTGATGATGACTATGGCGATGGATTCCCCTCTCCAAAGCCCCAAACGGACTCCGGATCAGCCCTCCCGAGAGAGTTTAGGGCTTGGCGGCGGCTCCGTATCGTAAAACGTGATGAATCTTTCTCTCTGATTTTTTTTCTCCCCGAACACGAATATATAGAGTTAGAGTTGAGGTCGGCGGAGCTCCAGGGGCCCCACGAGGCAGGGGGCGCGCCCGGGGGGGGCAGGCGCACCCCCCACCCTCGTGGAAAGGGTGTGGACCCCTGGCCTTGATTCTTTCGCCAGTATTTTTTATATTTTCCAAAAATAATCTCCGTTGATTTTCAGGTCATTTTGAGAACTTTTGTTTCTGCACAAAAATAACACCATGGCAATTCTGCTGAAAATAGCGTCAGTCCGGGTTAGTTCTATTCAAATCAGCAAGTTGGAGTCCAAAACAAGGACAAAATTGTTTGGAAAAGTAGATACGATGGAGACGTATCACATGACATTACCAAAATTATCATCACGGAAGTGTCCACTTCCATGACGATAAGTGGCGCGTCATGGAAATGCTTTCGTCAAGGGTAACCGACACGTGGCATCCACCGTAACGGGTCGCCGTTAAGCTATCGGTTTCCGGTTTGGATCCATAACCCGTTAACAGCCCGGACTAATGGGGATTTTCCACATGTAAAATCATCATTGGCTGGAGGAAACACGTGTCCGCTCCTCGGTGGGCCAGATGTCGTCTGTCCAATTGAGGAGACATGCCTATGATACGTCGACACGTGGCAGGGCCCAACAGAGGCCCATATAGGATAAAAATGCCGGCCCATTCAAAGGCCCGTAGTACTTACTCAGGTACTAGTGGGCCAGCCTAATAACGACATGTTTAAACATGGCCCATTTATGGCCCGAAGCCAGATTTGGCCCGTTAATTATTCACCGATTATTTGGGCCCAATTACGGCCCAGTGACTTCCGGCCTATTAGAGGCCGGATGTAGACATGGGCCTATTTCAGCCTGGTGTGCCTTTCAGCCTGGGAATGGCCTGTGCTTCCCATGGGCCATATATGGTCCGATGCGACATCCGGCCCACTAACGGCCCGTGATAAAGGTGGCAACAATTCAGCCCAACGTGACTTTGGGCCTGTTAAAGGCCAGTCGTATAATTCGACCCGTTGATACCTGTACTAAGCTTTCGGCCTCTTAAAGGCAGATATCAGTGGGCCAACTAAAGCTCGAGATATGTTTTGGCCTGGTAAATACACATCATATAACTGGGCCAAAAAAGGCTTGGTCTACATTTCAGCCTGTTGAAGGCCCGTCGACGACTAGTGAAAATTGAGGCCCAACATGCATTTCGGCCTGTTAAAGGCCCATGGTTTCTTCTGGGCCATAACAGACTAGCAGAATATTCAGCCTGTTAATGGCCCAAAGCTACATGGGCCCAACTAAGTGTTGGGAAACGTAGCATGAAATTTTAAAAATAAATCTACGATCATGCAAGATCTATCTAGGAGATGCATAGCAACGAGAGGGGGAGAGTGTGTCCAAGTACCCTCGTAGACCGAAAGCGGAAGCGTTAGCTTAACGCGGTTGATGTAGTCGAATGTCTTCGTGATCCAAACGATCAAGCACCGAACGTACGGCACCTCCGAGTTCTGCACACGTTCAGCTCGATGACGTCCCTCGAACTCTTGATCCAGCAAAGTGTCGAGGGAGAGTTTCGTCAGCACGACGGCGTGGTGACGGTGATGGTGATGTGATCCACGCAGGGCTTCGCCTAAGCACTACGACAATATGACCGGAGGAGTAAACTGTGGAGGGGGGCACCGCACACAGCTACGAGACCAATTGATCTGCCTTGGGGTGCCCCCTGCCCCCGTATATAAAGGAGGAGGGGAAGAGGCCGGCCCTAGGGCGCGCACAAGTGGGGCCAACCGACTAGGACTCCCTTTCCCTTTTCCAATTCGGACAGCCCATGGGGGGGCACCCCTTGTGGGCTCCTGTCTCTCTCCCCTATGGCCCATGTTGGCCCATTAGTTTCCCGGGGGGTTCCGGTAACCTCCCGGTACTCCGAACCCGAAACACTCCGGAACCATTCCAGTGTCCGAATATCATCGTCCAATATATCAATCTTTACCTCTCAACTATTCGAGACTCCTCGTTATGTCCGTGATCTCATCCGGGACTCCGAACAATCTTCGGTCACCAAAACACATAACTCATAATACAAATCGTCATCAAACGTTAAGCGTGCGGACCCTACGGGTTCGAGAACTATGTAGACAAGACCAAGACACATCTCTGATCAATAACCAACAGCGGAACCTGGATGCTCATACTGGTTCCTACATATTCTACGAACATCTTTATCAGTCAAACCGTACATACTTCATTCCCTTTGTCATCGATATGTTATTTTCCAAAGATTCGATCGTCGGTATCCTCATACCTAGTTCAATCTCGTTACCGGCAAGTCTCTTTACTCGTTCCGTGATGCATCATCCCGCAACTAACTCATTAGTCACATTGCTTGCAATGCTTATCGTGATGTGCATTACCGAGAGGGCCCAGAGATACCTCTCCGATACTCGGAGTGACAAATCCTAATCTCGATCTATACCAACCCAACAAACACCTTCGGAGACACATGTAGAGCATCTTTATAATCACCCAGTTACGTTGTAACGTTTGATATCACACAAGGTGTTCCTCCGGTATTCGGGAGTTGCATAATCTCATAGTCAAAGGAATATGTATAAGTCATGAAGAAAGCAATAGCAATAAAACTTAACAATCATTATGCTAAGCTAACGGATGGGTCTTGTCCATCACATCATTCTCCTAATGATGTGATCTCGTTCATCAAATGACAACACATGTCTATGGTTAGGAAACTTAACCATCTTTGATTAACGAGCTAGTCTAGTAGAGGCTTACTAGGGACATGGTGTTTTGTCTATGTATCCACACATGTATCAAGTTTCCGGTTAATACAATTCTAGCATGAATAATAAACATTTATCATGATATAAAGAAATATAAAATAACAACTTTATTATTGCCTCTAGGGCATATTTCCTCCAGTCTCCCACTTGCACTAGAGTCAATAATCTAGTTCACATCGCCATGAGATTTAAAACCAATAGCTCACATCGCCATGTGACCAAAACCCAAAGGGTTTTACTAGAGCCAATAATCTAGTTCACATCTCCATGTGATTTAACTCCAATAGTTCACATCGCCATGTGACCAACACCCAAAGGGTTTTACTAGAGTCAATAATCTAGTTCACATCGCCATGTGATTAATGCCCAAAGAGTACTAAGGTGTGATCATGTTTTGCTTGTGAGAGAGGTATAGTCAACGGGTCTGCCACGTTCAGATCCGTGTGTATTTTGCAAATTTCTATGTCTACAATGCTCTGCACGGAGCTACTCTAGCTAATTGCTCCCACTTCCAATATGTATCCAGATTCAGACTCAGAGTCATCCGGATCAGTGTAAAATCTTGCATCCACATAACCCTTTACGACGAACTCTATGTCACCTCCATAACCGAGAAACATTTCCTTAGTCCTATTTAGGTACCTAAGTATAATTTTGACCGTTGTCCAGTGGTCTACTCCTGGATCACTATTGTACCCCCCCCCCCCCCTTGCCAAACTCATGGCAAGGTACACAATAGGTCAAGTACACATCATAGCATACTTTATAGAACCTATGGCTGAGGCATAGGGAATGACTTTCATTCTATCTCTATCTTATGCCATGGTCGGGTTTTGAGTCTTACTCAACTTCACACCTTGCAATATAGGCAAGAACTCTTTCTTTGTCTGATCTATTTTGAACTTCTTAAAAATCTTGTCAAGGAATGTGCTTTGTGAAAGTCCTATTAAGCGTCTCGATCTATCCCTATAGATCTTGATGCCCCATATATAAGCAGCTTCACCGAGGTCTTTCATTGAAAAATTCTTTTTCAAGTATCCTTTTATGCTATCCAGAAAGGGAAAACTTTGTTTTTGCCACTCTATCTTTTGCCCACTTTGCTTATGCCACTCTAGAATTTAACATTTCACTTTTGCCACTCTTAGTTTTTGACAATATATCAATTTTGCCATTCTGTGGCTAAATCAAAATTATCAGAGTGGCAATTGTGATACATTGCAAAACCTAAGAGTGGCAAAAGTGAAATAAGAAATTATCATTTTTGCCACTGAATGGCATTTGTGATGTATTTTCAAAAGCTAAGAGTGGAAAAAGTGAGATGTCAAATTCTAGAGTGGCATAAACAAAGTGGGAAAAAACTAGAGTAGCAAAAACAAAGTTTTCCCATCCAGAAATTCTATATCATTTCCAATCAATAATATGTCATCCACATATAATATCAGAAATGCTATAGAGCTCCCTCTCACTTTCTTGTAAATACAGGCTTCATCATAAATCTTTATAAAATCATATGCCTTGATCACCTCATCAAAGCATATACTCCAACTCCGAGATGCTTGCACTAGTCCATAGAAGGATTGTTGGAGCTTGCACACTTTGTTAGCACCTTTAGGATTGACAAAACCTTCTGGTTGCATCATATACAACTCTTCTCTGAGATATCCATTAAGGAATGCAGTTTTGACATCCATTTGCCAAATTTCATAATGTGGCAATTGCTAACATGATTCGGACGGACTTAAGCATCGCTATAGGTGAGAAAGTCTCATTGTAGTCAACTCCTTAAACTTGTAGAAAACCTTTTGCGACAAGTCGAGTTTTTGTGTACAGTAACATTACCATCAGTGCCAATCTTCCTCTTGAAGATCCATTTTTTCTCGATGGCTTGCCGATCATCGGGCAAGTCCACCAAAGTCCACACTTTGTTCTCATACATGGATCATATCTCAGATTTCATGGCCTCAAGCCATTTTGGGGAATCTGGGCTCATCATTGATACGTCTCCGTCGTATCTACTTATCCAAACACTTTTGCCCTTGTTTTGGACTCTAGCTTGCATGATTTGAATGGAACTAACCCGAATGACCTTTGTTTCAGCAGAATTGCCATGATGTTGTTTTATGTGCAGAAAACAAAAGTTCTCGGAATGACCTGAAACTCCACAGAACATCTAGTTAAAAATAATAAAAAATCCTTGCCAAAGATGAAGACCAGGGGGCCCACACCCTGTCCATGAGAGTGGGGGCGCCCCCCCCCTAGGGCGCGCCCCCTACCTCGTGGGCCCCGTGCGGCTCCTCCGACGCCAATTCTGACTCTATATATTTGCTTTCGGGGAGAAAAAAACCAAGGAGAAGAAATCATCGCGTCTTACGATACGGAGCCGCCGCCAAGCCCTAAAACCTCTCGGGAGGGCTGATCTGGAGTCCGTTCGAGGCTCCGGAGAGGGGGATTCGTCGCCGTCATCATCATCAACCATCCTCCATCACCAATTCCATGATGCTCACCGCCGTGCGTGAGTAATACCATCGTAGGCTTGCTGGACGGTGATGGGTTGGATGAGATCTATCATGTAATCGAGTTAGTTTTGTTAGGGTTTGATCCCTAGTTCCACTATGTTCTGAGATTGATGTTGCTATGACTTTGCTATGCTTAATGCTTGTCACTAGGGCCCGAGTGCCATGATTTCAGATCTGAACCTAATATGTTTTCATGAATATATGTGTGTTCTTGATCCTATCTTGCAAGTCTATAGTCACCTACTATGTGTTATGATCCGGCAACCCCGAAGTGACAATAATCGGGACCACTCCCAGTGATGACCATAGTTTGAGGAGTTCATGTATTCACTATGTGCTAATGCTTTGTTCCGGTTCTCTATTAAAAGGAGGCCTTAATATCCCTTAGTTTCCATTAGGACCCCGCTGCCACGGGAGGGTAGGACAAAAGATGTCATGCAAGTTCTTTTCCATAAGCACGTATGACTATATTCGGAATACATGCCTACATTACATTGATGAATTGGAGCTAGTTCTATGTCACCCTATGTTATGACTGTTACATGATGAACCGCATCCAGCGTAATTCTCCATCACCGATCAAATGCCTACGAGCTTTCCATCTACTGGTTTACGCTTATTTACTTTCCCGTTGCTATTGTTACAATCACTACAAAACACCAAAAATATTACTTTTGCTTTCATTACTCTTTTGTTACCGTTACCACTACTATCATATTACTTTACTACTAAACACTTTGCTACAGATACTAAGTTATCCAGGTGTGGTTGAATACTCTACCCTCGAAAGCTGTTGCGATCCCCTACACTTGTAGGTTATCAAGACTAATTTTTGGCGCCGTTGCTGGGGAGCATAGCTCTATTCTTTGAGTCACTTGGGATTTATATCTGCTGGACACTATGAAGAACTTGAAAGATGAGAAAACAAAAATTTATCCCTCAACTATGAGGGGAGGTAAGGAACTGCCATCTAGCTCTGTACTTGATACACCTTCTGTTATGAGTAAGCTTGCGACACCTAAACCTGCTTACGCTATTAGATTACGATATATGCATGTTATTGATGATGCCACTTCTGCTATGCATGATACTTCTGATGAAACTACTTATATGCTTGATACTACTGCGCCCCTTAGGGAATTTCTTGATGAACAAATTGCTAGGGCTAGAGAGAAAGAAATTATTGAAACTGATTATAATGATGAAAGTGATGATGAAGATAGGCCTGTTATTCCTGAGGGTTATGTTTTTGATAAAGAAGCTTCTACAACTATTTTAGCTTGCAAAGATAGTCGTGAAATCAAGAGGCTATTAATTAAATGGAAAAAGGAATCTCTTAGAGATAGAATGAAACCTGGCCCTGCTTTTGCTACTTCACCTATATGTGTTGCCGATAAGGATTATGAATTCTCTGTTGATCCTCATATAATTACTTTGGTTGAATTTGATCCTTTTCATGGCTATGAATCTGAGACTGTTGTGGCACATCTTACTAAATTAGATGATATAGCCACCCTGTTCACTAATGATGAGAGTTCTCGCTACTTTTATATCCTTAAAATATTTCCGTTCTCATTAAAGGGTGATGCTAAGATATGGTTTAATTCTCTTGATCCTGGTTGTGTGCGTAGTCCCCAGGATATGATTTATTACTTCTCTGCTAAATATTTCCCTGCTCATAAGAAACAAGCTTCTTTAAAGGAAATATACAACTTTGTGCAAATTAAAGAAGAGAGTCTCCCACAAGATTGGGGGAGGCTTCTCAAGTTACTTAATGCTTTGCCTGATCATCCTCTTAAGAAAAATGAAATACTTGATATCTTTTATAATGTACTAACCGATGCTTCCAGAGATTACCTAGATAGTTGTGTTGGTTCTCTTTTCAGGGAAAGAACACCGGATGAAGCTGAAATTCTATTAAATAATATGTTTACAAATGAAAATAATTGGGCACCTCTTGAGCCAGCTCCTGCTCCAATTACTGAGCCTATTCCTAAACCAACTCCGAGAAAGAGAGGTGTTCTATTTCTCAGTCCCGAAGATATGCAAGAGGCAAAGAAATCTATGAAAGAAAAAGGTATTAAAGTTGAAGATGTTAAGAATTTACCTCCTATTGAAGAAATACATGGTCTTAATTACCGCCTGTTGAAGAAACATATGATCTTGATCCATTACCTATTGAAGAACCTCCTGATCTTGATAACCTGACACAGGTAGTAAAGGTAAATTCTCTCTATAGATATGATAAAGCTGAAGTCCCTCCTACTAAAATTACTAGTCAATGCTTGGATGAGTTTGATAACTTTATGTTTAAGCAAGAAGATTTCAATGCTTATTTTGGTAGACAATTGAAATACAATTCCGATATGATTAAACACTTGGGTGACTATATGGCTAATATTAGAGGTGAACTTAAACTTGTTAGCAAACATACTTCTATGGTTACCGCTCAAGTAGAACAAGTACTTAAAGCTCAAAATGATTTGCTCAATGAAATGAATAATAAGAAAAATGATTATGCTGTAAGAGTGGCTACTACAACTGGTAGAATGACTCAGGAACCTTTGTATCCTGAAGGCCACCCTAAGAGAATTGAGCAAGATTCTCAGAGAAATAATATTGATGTACCTAGTTCCTCTAAAAGGAAGAAAAAGAAAAATGATAGGACTTTGCAAACTTCTAGTGAACCTATTGCTGAACCACACGAGAATCCAAATGATATCTCCATGTCGATCTTTGAAACACAATCTGGTAATGAACATGAACCTAGTGAAAACGTTAATGATGATGTTCATGATGATGCTCAACCTAGTAATGATAATGATGTAGAAATTGAAACTGATGTTGATCTTGATAACCCACAATCAAAGAATCAACGCTATGATAAGAGAGACTTTGTTGCTAGGAAACAGGGTAAATAAAGAGAACCATGGGTTCAGAAACCCATGCCTTTTCCTCCCAAACCATCCAAGAAAAAGGATGATGAGGATTTTGAGCGCTTTTTGAAATGATTAGACCTATCTTTTTGCGTATGTGATTGGTGATATGCTCAAAATGAATCCTTAGCTAAATATATGAAAGATATTGTTACTAATAAGAGAAAGATACCGAAAGCTGAGATTTCCACCATGCTTGCTAATTACACTTTTAAGGGTGGAATACCAAAGAAACTTGGAGATCCAGGAGTACCTACTATACCATGCTCCATTAAAAGAAATTATGTTAAAACTGCTTTATGTTATCTTGGAGCCGGTGTTAGTGTTATGCCTCTCTCTTTATATCGTAGACTTGATTTGAATAACTTGACACCTACTGAAATATCTTTGCAAATGGCTGATATTTGGAGGTTTTGAATTTCCTCTTCCTACGGTCAACAAGAAATATGATATTTTTATTATTGGGGATGTGCATATCCCCGTTGAGGTAACATAGTGTCATTCGAAATTTCTCCGGTTCCATGTTAATCGGAATGAGTTTGTTAACAAGACTTGATCAACCTTGTTAGTGGATTCCTTTTGATGAGCATGAGATGGATGAAACTAGAAGGCACAACCTTCTGTACCCTCTTTATACTTTCTGTTATTTAGTTGAAATAAAGTAAAAATAGTATTTTTTTTTGTCTGTTTCCTTATTTATCCGTGCAATATAAAAATACCCCGAAAATAAAAGTCCTCCAAATGCCATGCCAATTTAATATGATTTTTTCGGGAATATTTGAGGATTTATGGAACTGAAAGCACTGGGGAGCTGCCACACTGCCACGAGGTGGGCGCGCCCTACCCCAGTAGCGCCCCTGCCTCATGGGCCCACGATGGCCCTCCTCCACTTATTCCTGCACCCATCCTCTTCTTCTTCCTCCCACAAACACAAATATCCAACTCAAGCACGAGTTCTAGCTCACTTTGTTGTGATTTTCGATCTCCTTGCTCAAAGCACCTCTCACAATACTGCTTGGGGAGATTGTTCCTTGGTATGTGACTCCTCCATTGGTCCAATTAGTTTTTGCTCTAGTGCTTTACTCATTGCAAAATTGTGCTACATACGTGACCATGTTCTTGACCTTGCATGTCAAATTTATATGGTTTCAAGTAGTTCTAATGGTTGATATAGGCTCTAGGCACTTGTAGGAGCAGTTGCTATCAATTTTGTTGAGCTTTGTTCACTTTTGTTTGAAGTTACTAAAAATTTCAGAATATTTCAGAAAATGATGAAGAGACTTTTGAGGGGCTCATCGAGCCAAAGCTCGAAGGAAAAGCAAAATGAAGAAGCACAGAGGCCCAAATATAATTTGCCTCATACCGCGGAGGTCCGGTCGTGTGAATGGCCTTCCGATGACTTCTTGAAACAACCCGGGATTTATGAGGATTTCTATTCATTGATTGAGAATGTCGGCCTCACCGACTTCCTCCACGACCAACGTCATCAGTATCTCTTACTCACAAATACTTTTGTGCAAAACTTCTACTTTTTCCCTAAGGAATCACCTCCTTCAGTAGAGTTTCATTTATATGACGTTGTTATGAAGATGCCATTAGCTAGATTTTGCAAGGTTTGCAAAATACCCCCTGAGGGCACCTTAGAAGAACCACACCGTAAAGATGTGGAAGAATTTATTGACACTATCACTGTGGGAGAAACTAGGAAGGTTTCTGATGCAAGAATCACTAGCCTACATTTTCCTGTTTTACGCTACTTTGCCATATTTGCTAGTCGTTGCTTGATTGGTCGTGGAAACTTTGGAAACCTCAGTGTTCCTGATATTATTATTTTGTTCCGTGGTTTATACCACGATAACACTGTTAGTATGGGCGGAATTATTGCTAGACGGTTAAGTCTGAACTGTACTAAGGGCCCCATCTTTGGACGCATTTATGCTTCACGCCTCGCTGCACATTTTAACATACCTATTAGGTTTTATGAGAAAGAAGAAAAATTGTTGCCTAGTGCTTATTTAGATTATAAGTGTATGCTAGCGCATGATTTAATTGTTAAGGGCAGGGAAGGAGAGCTCAAATATAAATTATTCTTTCATAAACATCATCCTGGAACTATTACCTTGCCTGCTCCTTCCTTGTTTAATTTTGAAGGACTTTATCTCGTTACATGGGCTGCCGTCCAAGCCTACTGGAATCCTGCACCATCCCCGGAGCCGGAACCGCAAGATGAGCCTCCACGACAGTCTGTTTATTCTTGGGATCCGGAGATGGCTGTCAGCCAGTGGCAGTAGGAGTCCTCTTCATCGCAGTACGAACCCAGCTACACCTAAGGGTATCAGCCAGGCTATCCCTGGCAATGAACCAACTTAGGCCAAAAGCCTAAGCTTGGGGGAGTACGTATTTCTCACCGACATTACATTTATGTTCACACACACTCATTGCTAGATGTCGGTGCTCATACTCTTTCACTGTAATATCCATGCTAGTTTATTTTCTTTTTCATGCTTTCTTCTTGTGTGTTTAATAAACCTTAAGAAAAACAAAAAAAATAGTAGTAGTTTACTTTTCTTCCTGTAGTAGTAATAATTAAAAAGAAAACCCAAAAAAAAATTCTCATTCTTCTTTTGCTTGTTGGGAGCTTACCCGTGTAAATAGTTTTATTTCTTTTCTTTGGGGGTCGATAGGAGAAGACCATAATTAAATTCTTGAAGTGGCTCTTATATGCATTATTGTTGATTTAACCAAGAGCCCATATTGCTTTGTCTTCTCCTGTTTATTGAATGCTCGCAGATTCCAGCTTAGTCCAATGCATGTGCACTCTTATTATTATTCACATCGTTCGATCGTGCAAGTGAAAGGCAATTATGATGATATATGATGGACTGATTGAGATGAGAAAAGCTGGTATGAACTCGACCTCTCTTGTTTTTGTAAATATGATGAGTTCATCATTCTTAATTTAGCTTATTATGAATAAACATGTTTGCAATGACAACTAAAGATCATAGTTGCTCGTGCCATGCTTTATTAGCTATGAGTTATAATGGTTTACCTTGCGTGCCAACATGCTATTAAAATGGTTATGATGTGGTATAGTGGGGTGGTATCCTCCTTTGAATGATTTAAGTGACTCGACTTGGCACATGTTCACGCATGTAGTTGAAACAAATCAACATAGCCTTCACGATATTTATGTTCATGGTGGATTATATCCTAATCATGCTTGCATCCAATGTTTATTAATTTTAATGCATGTTCATGACTGTTGTCGCTCTCGGTTGGTCGCTTCCGGTCTTTTGCTAGCCTTCACTTGTACTAAGCGGGAATACTGCTTGTGCATCCAATCCCTTAAACCCCAAAGTTATTCCAGATGAGTCCACCATACCTTCCTATATGCGGTATCTACCTGCCGTTCCAAGTAAATTTGTATGTGCCAAACTATAAACCTTCAAATAAACATTCTATTTTGTATGCTCGAATAGCTCATGTATCAACTAGGGCTTCCCTTATCTTCCATGTTAGGCGGGTTATTCTCAAGAGGAGTGGACGCCGCTCCTCACTCACGAGAAAATGGCTGGTACCGGGATGCCCAGTCCCATGCTTTATGCAAGCTAAATCAAAATTAATTGCAAACAAAACTCCCCCGGGACCTGATGTTAGTTGGAGGCACTCGTTGTTTCGAGCAAGCCATGGATTGCTGCTTGTTGGTGGAGGGGGAGTATAAAACTTTACCATTCTGTTTGGGAACCGCCTATAATGTGTGTAGCATGGAAGATATCGCCATCTCTTAGTTGTTATGTTGACAATGAAAGTATGCCGCTCAAAATATTATTTATCTCTATTTCAAAACCGAGCTCTGGCACCTCTACAAATCCCTGCTTGCCTCTGCGAAGGGCCTATCTATTTACTTTTATGTCGAGCCATCACCCTCTTATTAAAAGCACTAGCTGGAGAGCACAGCTGTCATTTGCATTAATTACTATTAATTTATATTGGGTATGATTATGACTGGATCTCTTTTGCCATGAATTACAATGTCTAGTCAGTCATTGATCTTTAAAGGTGCTCTGCATTTATGTTTTGCGGTCTCAGAAAAGGCTAGCGAGGTACCATCTTGTTATATGATATTATGATTCTTTTAATAAAGTTTTGTCATCCGAGATTTATAATTATCGCTCGCTAGTTGATTATGCTATTGATATGAGTAAACATGAGACCTAGGAGTTATTGCAAATGTGGTTAGTTATAATCTTTGCAGAAAACTTGAATGTTGGCTTTACATATTTACAACAACAAGAGCAAACAAAGTTTGCAAAAGTTTTTCTTTATCACTTTCAGTTTGTCAACTGAATTGCTTAAGGACATGCAAAGGTTTAAGCTTGGGGGAGTTTATACGTCTCCGTCGTATCTACTTTTGTAAACACTTTTGCCCTTGTTTTGGACTCTAGCTTGCATGATTTGAATGGAACTAACCCGAACTGACGCTATTTTCAGCAGAATTGCCATGATGTTGTTTTATGTGCAGAAAACAAAAGTTCTCGGAATGACCTGAAACTCCACGGAACATCTAGTTAAAATAATAAAAAATCCTTGCCAAAGATGAAGACCAGGGGGCCCACACCCTGTCCACGAGGGTGGGGGGCGCCCCCCCTAGGGCGCGCCCCCTACCTCGTGGGCCCCCTGAGGCTCCTCCGACGCCAACTCCGACTCTATATATTTGCTTTCGGGGAGAAAAAAACCAAGGAGAAGAAATCATTGCGTTTTACGATACGGAGCCGCCGCCACGCCCTAAAACCTCTCGGGAGGGCTGATCTGGAGTCCGTTCGGGGCTCCGGAGAGGAGGATTTGTCGCCGTCGTCATCATCAACCATCCTCCATCACCAATTTCATGATGCTCACCGCCGTGCGTGAGTAATTCCATCATAGGCTTGCTGGACGGTGATGGGTTGGATGAGATCTATCATGTAACCAAGTTAGTTTTGTTAGGGTTTGATCCCTAGTATCCACTATGTTCTGAGATTGATGTTGCTATGACTTTGCTATGCTTAATGCTTGTCACTAGGGCCCGAGTGCCATGATTTCAGATCTGAACCTATTATGTTTTCATGTATATATGTGAGTTCTTGATCCTATCTTGCAAGTCTATAGTCACCTACTATGTGTTATGATCCGGCAACCCCAAAGTGACAATAATCGGGACCACTCCCGGTGATGACCATAGTTTGAGGAGTTCATGTATTCACCATGGGCTAATGCTTTGTTCGGTTCTCTATTAAAAGGAGGCCTTAATATCCCTTAGTTTCCATTAGGACCCGCTGCCAAGGGAGGGTAGGACAAAAGATGTCATGCAAGTTCTTTTCTATAAGCACGTATGACTATATTCGGAATACATGCCTACATTACATTGATGAATTGGAGCTAGTTCTATGTCACCCTATGTTATGAATGTTACATGATGAACCGCATCCGGCATAATTATCCATCACCGATCCAATGCCTACGAGCTTTCCATCTACTGGTTTACGCTTATTTACTGTCCCGTTGCTATTGTTACAATCACTACAAAACACCAAAAATATTACTTTTGCTTTCATTACTCTTTTGTTACCGTTACCACTACTATCATATTACTTTGCTACTAAACACTTTGCTGTAGATACTAAGTTATCCAGGTGTGGTTGAATTGACAACTCAACTACTAATACTTGAGAATATTCTTTGGCTCCCCTTGTGTCGAATCAATAAATTTGGGTTGAATACTCTACCCTCGAAAGCTGTTGCGATCCCCTACACTTGTGGGTTATCAATCATCGCTTCCTCATGGTTCGTAGGTTCGCCATGGTCTAGTAACATGACTTCCTAAACAGGATTATCATACCACTCTGGTGCAGATCGTGCTCTGGTTGACCTATGAGGTTAAGTAGTAACTTGATCAGAAGTTTCATGATCGTCATCATTAGCTTCCTCTCTAGTTGGTGTAGGCATCACGGGAACGGTTTTCTGTGATGAGCTACTTTCCAATTTGAGAGAAGGTACAATTACCTCATCAAGTTCTACTTTCCTCCCACTCACTTCTTTCAAGAGAAACTCCTTCTCTAGATAGGATCCATTCTTAGCAACAAAGAACCTTTCTTCGGATTTGTGATAGAAGGTGTACCCAATAGTTTTTTTGGGTATCCTACGAAGACACAGTTCTTCGATTCGGGTTCGAGCTTATCTGGTTGAAGCTTTTTCACATAAGCATCGCAACCCCAAACTTTAAGAAACGACAGCTTAGGTTTCTTGCCAAACCATACGGTGTCGTCTCAACGGATTTAGACGGTGCCCTATTTAACGTGAATGCAGCTGTCTCTAATGCATAATCCAAAAATGATAGTGGTAAATCGGTAGGAGACATCATAGACCGCACCATATCTAATAAAGTACGGTTACGACGTTCGGACACACCATTACGTTGTGGTGTTCCAGGTGGCATGAGTTGTGAAACTATTCCACATTGTTTTAAATGAAGGCTGTCGGGGGGATGACCCCCGGGTAGGTCCAAGACGACGAATGCTGCTTCAAAAACATTGGGGCCAGCAACGCCCCTCAATCCGGCTCGCACTTGGCCGGGTTGCTCAACCCGGCCAAGTCCCTCAACCCGGCCGAACTCACCATCCCAGCCGCCCGGCCGGCTCCCTGTCAGGCTGCTCTAGCCGGCCTGCTACGCAAAGTCAACTACGGCGTCCCATCTGACACGATACCAACAAGACGGCCATACCGCGACCACTATTGCTGATAAAGCAGACACTATTCACTCATTATATGCGACATCATGTACCGTGCTACTTGTCCCTGGGCACTAATGTATAAAGTGACCCAGGGAAGGCACTCACCTGGGCAAGAGGTCACTCCCTTGGCCAAGAAGGCATTCCTTGGCCAAGGGGACACGCACCCACACACACATAAAAGCTCCATCCATCCACCCCTCCACGGCTCCTGGCCACACTGCATTCGGCCACAAGCCACAAGGCACACATGCCCACTCACTCCCTCACGCATGCACACATGCTCACGGGCACACACCCATCCAGCCAGCCACTAGTGCCAAGAGCACTCATACTACACGCATGCGTACATGAGGCCAGATGCCCCTAGCTGTGTTCTGTAATATAGCTCCTGTAGCAATTCTGTATTGCCAGATATATACATTGCATATATATTCAGACATGTAGGAGTAGGGATATTATCTTTCTGGAGAGCCCCGAATTTGGGTAAATCACTGCGTGCTGTTTGCCCAATCCTGTCCCTTGACCTTCAGAGCAGTCTTGCCCTCACCTCAAGCCACCCCGTGGCATCTGTCGTCTCACGAACCCGCCCGAGAGATAACCACGACAGTTAGCGCCCACCGTGGGGCCAACTGGTGCGAAACCGCGATCCGGGCGGGACCATCTTCATCATCACCGCGGGGTCACGCCGTCTCTCCGGTTGGGGGCTCGACATCAACACGCCTCTGGGGCGGCCACACGGCGTCCCCATCGTCGGCCTCGTCATTTTCGCCATCATCACCGCGATGTCGTCGCCGTCTCTCCGGCCACGCTCGAGGGCTCGACATCAACACTCCTCCGGGAGGGCAGCGGGGCGGCGCATCTCGCCGACAACCTCGGCCGTCGCCTCGCTCTCTTCTCCGCGGACGTTCACCAACTCCCCGGGAGCATCCGCAGCCTCGCGCCCTGCCGTCCAAGCGACTGTTGAGCGCTGCTCCGCCTCGCCATCGTGCTCGCGGGACGCCCGTCCTCGCAGTCTCAGGCTCACCGGCGCAAGTTCCACTCTTCTCGCTGCCCATATAATAGTCAGACAATAGTCAGATACACTGACCATACACTACACACTCGCTCTGCTCCGCTGCGCCTCCGTCCTGCTGCGACCACACCTTGCCGTAGCTGTGCCGCGGCGCCCCTCGTGTCTGCGCGCGCCTGCGCGCCGGACGCTCCTCCACGACGAGCTCTTTGCTACCCGGCTGCACATGCACACGCCCACGCAATAACTTAGATAGTTAGATTCAGTCAAAGTAGCTTGGTTGGCCGGCTCCACAGAAAAGTATAAATTTCAGCCAAGGTAGTAGTCAGCTTGGCTGGCTGCATGCACATGTGCTTCGCCCGCTCCTAGTCAACAACCTCGCACACTCCCTGGCCAGCTGCGCCTTGCCTGCTGCCCGACCTACTGCCCGGCTCCGCCTCTTCGTCATGCACGCGGGAACGACCGGCTCCGCTTGCTCCTCCCGCGCGCGTCGTCCCTGTGACTACTCCGTCGTGGCCGCGCCCGCTCGCAAGCCGGCTGCTCTGCCTCCACGCGCTCAGCCGCTATGAGCCCCGCGCCAACCCGGCTGTCCGCCGCCCGCCACCAGCGTCGCGCTCTGCCCGCCACCCGGCGGCTTCGGCCATCCGCGGGTCCGCCGCGTGCCAGCTCCATTGCGCCGCGAGAAGCCGCCCATGACCAGCTTCCTTCACGTCCGGCGCCCGCCACAGCCAGCTCGGGTTCGCCCCTCCGCCAGCCAGCCTCGCGGCATCGCGACGTGTCTCCGGCCGCCTCCCGTGCGGCTCAAGCGCCGCCCGCGCGGCGTCCACGCCTCCTGGCTACTCGGCTGCGCCCGCACCGCCTCCTCTCGCGTCCGCATCATCCCAACGCACCTCCGCCCGCGCCTGGCTACCCGCCGCGCTTGCTGGCCCACCGTCCGGCTCACGCGCCTCGTCCGCGCCTGGCCCTCGTGCCAGCCGGCTCTCCGCCCGAGCCCCCCGCCGCTCCGTCCGCCGCCGTGCCTCCCCCATCAGCATGCTACCGCGCGCGCAGTCCTCGTCACCACCGACCGCTCCCCGCGCATTGGCTCCGCTCGGCCGTCCTCTCTGCCTCGCCTTGGTCCCCCACCTCGCCGGCGCTCTGCCACGGTGCCCCTCGCTTCTGCGCGCGTCCCCGCGCGTCGGCTGCTCCTCCGCCTACGCCGCTCCTGCCGGATCCCGCACTCGTCGGCTTCCCCGCAACCCGGCCGTCCGGCTCCTGTGCTCGCCGGCTGAGGGAGTCCTGGATAAGGGGGTCCCGGGCGTTCGGGCTATGTGACGTGGGCCGGACTGGTGGGCCGTGAAGATACAAGATAGAAAGTTCCGCCGTGACATGAAAGGCAAGCTTGGCGTTCGGATACGAAGATTCTTTTCTCTGTAAACCGACTCTGTACAACCCTAGGCCCCTCCGGTGTCTATATAACCGGAGGGTTTATTTCGTAGGGGCAATCACAATCATACAGACTAGACATCTAGGGTTTAGCCATTACGATCTTGATATAGATCAACTCTTGTAACCCCTATACTCATCAAAGTCAATCAAGCAGGAAGTAGGGTATTACCTCCATTAAGAGGGCCCGAACCTGGGTAAACATCGTGTCCCCTACCTCTTGTTACCAGCGATCCTCAGAAACATAGTTTGGGACCCCCTACCCGAGATCGGCCGTTTTTGACACCGACATTTGTGCTTTCATTGAGAGCTCCTCTGTGCTGTCGATAGAAGGTTCGATGGCTCGTTCGATCATCTACAATAATGCTGTTTCATGGGAGATTTTCCGCCCCGGCCAAATCTTCGTATTCGGCGGCTTCGCACTACGTGCCAACTCGTTGGCCACTTGGAGCAGATCGACAGCTACGCCCCTGGTCATCAGATCAGTTTTGGAAATCTGAACTATGTCGCTGTTATCCGCGGAAACTTGATCCTCGAAGGGTTCGCGGCCCCAACCGCCGCTCCGGCCTTAGTTCCGGAGCACACTACCAGGTCCAAAGATGGGAGTTTAGAGCCTACCGGACTGTCTGCAGTTATGGAACTTGCTACCGGAGATCCGGAGGGGACGGCGTCATCGGCAAACCCGAAGACAAACCGAGCTCTCCCCGTTGCTAAAGTGCCAGATTCTCCCTCGGACTCTAAATCCGAACTCTCGAGGTCCGCCTCGAGCAGGCGTGGCCAGGAGGCTCTCACCCCGTTCAGCCCTGCGGGTCCTCGCTTCTTTGTCCAAACCTCGCTCCTAAACGAGGCTCTAGACTTGATGCGATCACTCACCATTACGGAAGAATCGCTTCCGAAGTATGCCCAGCCCGGACTAGGGGCTGAGAGCGGGGAATTTTACGTCCCACCCACCACCCACGTCATAGCCACTGTGGAAGATCTAACCGACATGCTGGACTACACCTCCGAAGACATCAACGGTATGGACGACGATGCTGGAGATGAACAAGGCCAAGACCCTCCGTTTACCGGACGATGGACGACCACCTCCACATACAACGTGTACATGGTGGACACACCCAAAGAGGGAGACGACGGAAAGGAGGATCCGGTTGAGGACAAGCCTGTTGAGGCACCTCCAAAGCGTCAATGTCAGCGGCGCCGCTCAAAATCACATCGCGACAAAGACAGCAACACCGGCGCCGGAGACAATAGTACTCCGGAGAATGTCGAAGACCCCGAAGCCCCTGCCGAGCCAACATCCGAACAGGATGAGTGGGAGGATGGGCAAGTTAACCCCCGACGACCCTGTCGGGAACGAAGACTCGGAGGATAGTAACTACCTACCGATCTACGAAGAGGATGTCAGCCTCGGCGACGAAGACTTCACCGTGCCAGAGGAACCCCTCGAACAAGAGCGCTTTAAGCGCCGGCTAATCGTCACTGCGAGAAGCCTGAAACAGAAGCAGCAGCAGCTTCAAGTTGAGCAGGATTTACTCAATGGTAGATGGACTAATGTCCTCGCAACTAAAGAATACGGCCTCGAACGCCCAACTAAGAGTTACCCGAAGCGCAAGCTACTACCACAATTCGACGACGAGGCCCTTGAGCCAATACCACCAAAGAATAAAGCCATTGACGAAGCTGACCGACCACCACGTGGACGGGACAGACCGACTACGTACGCCGAACACCAGCCCGGGATACCCCGCCGTCGAGGCAAGGAGGCAACAGCCCCGGGCTATACCTACGACCTACGCAATGACCTAGACAATAGAGCAGGTTAGACAAGATCATCTATGGGTAGAGGGGGCGTTCTCCGACGCGAGAGGACGGCCATCAGGCCTGGCGTGACAGACACAACCTCACCCGAGCCGAAAACCGCATTCAGACTTCATCCGAACTGCGCCGCGACTTCGCTCAATACAGAGGCACCGCACACCCCTTATGATTCACCGATGAGGTTATGGAGCGCCAGTTCCCCCGGGGGATTTAAACCTGTGAACATTGAATCATATGATGGTACTAAAGATCCCGCAGTATGGATCGAATATTTTCTTCTCCATATCCACATGGCCCGCGGTGATGATCTCCGTGCCATCAAATACCTCCTGCTCAAATTAAACGGACCAGCACGGCACTGGCTAAACAGCCTCCCAGAAAATTCAATTGGCAGTTGTGAAGACTTGGAGGATGCCTTTAGAGACAACTTCCAAGGTACCTATGTTCAGCCACCAAACGTCGATGACCTCAGTCACATAGTCCAGCAAACCGGAGAATTAGCCCGGAAACTCTGGACCAGGTTCTTAATTAAAAAGAACCAAATTGTGGATTGTCCGGACGCTGAAACCCTCGCTGCCTTTAAACACAGCGTCCGAGACGAGTGGCTCGCCCGACACCTCGGCCAAGAAAAGTCGAAGTCCATGGCAGCCCTCACCGCACGTAAGACCCACTTTTGCGCGGGAGAAGATAGTTGGCTAGCTCATAGAAGCAATGGCACCAGCAATCCCGGCACCCCCGAAACCAGGGATGGCAATGGCAAGCCACGGCGCAACAAGCCCAAGCGTCGAAGAAATAATGAAGGTACCGAAGACACGGCAGTCAACGCCGGATTTAGTGGCTCTAAATCCGGTCAACAGAAGAAGCCATTCAAAGGAAACAGAGATGGTCCATCAAATTTGGACAGAATACTCGATCGGCCTTGCCAGATTCATGGCACCCCTGACAAGCCTGCCAACCATACCAACAGAAACGGTTGGGTCTTTAAACAGGCCGGCAAACTCAACGTCGAACACAAGGGGAAAGGGCCGCCCAGCGAGGACGATGACGAAGAGCCTCGCCCACCGAACACAGAGGGACAAAAGAAATTCCCCCCCGAGGTCAAAATGTTGAACATGATCTACGTTACTCATATCCCTAAGCGGGAGCGCAAGACCGCGTTAAGGGATGTCTGCGCCATCGAGCCAATCGCCCCAAAATTTAACCCGTGGTCAGCTTGTCCGATCACTTTTGATCGCAGAGACCATCCGACCAGTATCTGTCATGGAGGTTCGGCTGCATTGGTCCTTGATCCAATTATTGACGGATTCCACCTCACGCGGGTCCTTATGGACGGCGGCAATAGTCTCAATCTGCTTTATCAAGACACCGTCCGTAAAATGGGCATTGACCCATCAAGAATCAAGCCCACTAAAACCACCTTTTAATGGGTAATACCCTGCGTAGAGGCCTGTTGCATAGGATCCATAACACAGGAAGTCGTCTTCGGCTCACCGGATAACTTCTGGAGCGAAGACCTGATCTTCGACATCGTACCGTTCCGCAGTGGTTATCATGCACTACCCGGACCAACCGCTTTCGCCCGTTCAATGCAGTCCTGCACTACGCTTATCTAAAGCTCAAGATGCCTGGACCACGTGGCGTTATCACAGTCAATGGAAACGTGAAGCGCTCCCTCCGTACAGAGGAGCATACCGTGGCCCTCGCAGCCGAGGTGCAGGGGGGCCTCGCTAAGCCGAATACTACACTGGTAGTCAAGCCCCCAGACACTATTAAATGAGTCCGCTCTACCCTGCAGAACGACAGTTCGGCTCATCCAAAGCTAGATTAACAATTCGGCCTCCGTCAACGCCCCAGCCTGATAGCGGCATACGCACCGCGTGTGCATAACTACGTGTTAAAAATTCCATGGGAAATGACGGAGGCATGTTAAACATAAGGTCCACGGTACGGCTCGACCCTATCCAGACCTTCATATTGCTCCACCCTTTTCTTCTTGTTTTTATTTTCCAGGTTCTCTATAACCCACATCAACTTCTGGTGGTAACAAGGGCCTCCCTTCTAGGCCCCTTATACATACTCGATTGTAGATCCTCTCAAAGGATCCTACACCAAGGTGAAAAGTGGCGCGCAGGACGATGCGGCGAGTGTCCAAAGGATCTTCTAGATCATCTTTTCAAGTTTAGCACCTCTATACAGCTTTCCCTTGTTATCGGCATGTAAAATAGCCGTGATGCTTATGCATCTTCGTAAATATCGTTTGACGTACCAATCATACTATAATGGAAACAGTTTTGCCCAGCCTTGTTTGGTATCGGCTTATTTCTTAAATATGTTTTCCCTTCTTTTCTTTTTTGCGTCAGATTGGCATATACACCTTGGTACGACTTAAATCGCCAGGGGCTCTATTCAAGCCGCTATTCTGCTAATATTAGCAGAATAACTATTCTGCACACCACTTCGGCACTGCACGCTCAACAGAAGCGCATTGCATCATTTTGACGACGAACACTGCAATAGAGACTAGTGAACTTCGTGTCGAAAAAAATTGCCGCGTGTTTTTTCGGTACTGTTTTCGCTCTAATTTTTAACCGTTTATCGGAATGAGGCGTGTAATATACCATTGAAAAGCTATGGATTAGGCGCAACTTCGACATGTTGAACACTTTTCGAGATTCCACACGGTTTAAGAACAGTTTTGAAAATAGTGCGGCGGATGACGAGTGGCAGCGAGCGTTTTTTTGCGTTTTTTTTCTAAACCGCTTGTCGGAGTGAAGCAAATGATACGCCGTTGGATAGATATCGTCGAGGCGCATCTTTTTCATATATAAATATTTCTCTAATTCGTTACGGTTTAAAAGCAGTTTCAAATTTACTAAATCGCGGAATTCTGTTTTTCAAGTTTTTTAAAAAAAATTGTACTGTTTTCGCTCCAGTTTTTGAACCGTTTGTCGGAATGAGGCGTGTGATACGCGGTTGGAAAGCTACGAACGAGGCGCAACTTTCATATGTTGAAATATTTTTGAAATTCCTTATGGTTTTAAGTTAATTTTGAAAATCGTGCAGCGGACGACAAGTGGCAGCGGCCGTTTTTGGCGAAATTTTCACAAACCGCTAGTCGAAATGATTCAAATTATACTCCGTTGGAAAGATATCGACGAGGCACAACTTTTTTATGTAGAACACTTCCGCTAATTATTTATGGTTTAAGAGCAGTTTCGATTTTACAAAAATGCGGATACTCTATTTTTTGCGACACCCAAATCGTCGTGTGCACTGCATGAGACAGATAGTGCACTGCTTCAGACTGAAAACCGCACTGCATCTGATAGACTGAAAATTGTCATGCGTACGCGATGAACAAAGTGCACTACTTCAGACAGATGAGTGCACTGCTTTAGACCGAAACCGCACTGCATCAAAACGGAGTGAAAATCGTCGTGTGTATGCGACAAACGAAGTGCGCTGCATCAGATAGATCAGTGCACTGCTTCACAACGAAACCGCACTGCATCAAACAGTCTGAAAATCATCGTGTGTACGCAACAACTAAGTGCACTGCAACTTTCAATGCAATTTTACTTTCGTGTGCACTGCAGTAAGGGAACCACAAAGTTTTTTAAATGCATTTTTGTTTGAAATGAACTGTACTGAAGAGTCCTTCGTAGTGGACTTCCTTTTTTACCCAAGTTCCATTTCCTTCATGTTTTTTTACAGCAGTACAACAACAGAGTGAATTGTATGAAAAAAATTCAACGTTTTTGCTGTTTTTTGGCAACAAGGGGACTACATTTTTCTCATGTTCCAAATCTGCACACAACTCGAATCTAGGTTCCGTTGTCGAGAGTAAGGAACTACCTGGTTTCTCTTTCCCCATTTTTACATACTGAATCAAAGTGATAGACTGCACGACCAGGATTACAGAACTTCAAAAGTATCTTAAGTGGTCGGACAGGAGCCCTCTCGACTGGTCGGGACGAGCAAAAGTGGGCTGCAAAATAGACTAGCAAAAGTGGGCTGCAAAAAATAGAGCCAAACTACATGCAGAGGTGCATTGCACTACATCAACAACAACCAAAATTCTGGAATGGTTGCTACGCCTATCGTTGATGCGTACCGCACGACATCCGCCGCTGATTCACAGGCGCCCAACAGCAGTGCACTCGCGGGCATGTGGGAGGAGGCCGGCGGACTGCACCGCCTATCTTTTTCTGCAAAAAAGAGAGTAAAGTGAACCTCAAGCGCAAAAGAATAGTGGACTGCATTTGCACATTTATTTATCTTCAGAAGAACAGAGAAAACGCATGGATGAGGGGCAACTGCTCTGCAACGCGTGAAACAGCATTGCACGCGCCGGTGCACTGCAAGGCCGTGGCGGTTGGGCTGCAAATGGATGAGGGGCAGCTCATCGGGGGCTAGAAAATGAGATTCATCGCCGCCTCCCCACCTCGGAGGAGCTGCAGTGCACTTGTGTCCATCGAACAACACACGCACGAGCAAGGAACTTCATTGCGTTTGCCCACTTGTCCGAGCTGCACGGCGGTGGTCGTCGGACTTCATGGTTGTAGGAGATGAGGGGGCCGGCGAGCTCGAAGGGAGAGGAGGTCGCATGCTGCGACGGTTGGCAGGGGGGTCAGGGGATCCTCTCCTTCGCGTCTCTGGCATGTTGGAGGAGCAAGGCGTGGCGGTTCCCAAGACGCCTAACGCCAGAAGATGCTTTCAGCGTAGATGGCGGTGGGGTGGCCGGTGGCGGCGCCGGATCCGGTGCTATTGGTCGTGCCCAGGCCGGTGGCCGCCGAATCCGGTGCTATTGGCCGTGCCCAGGCCGGTGGCCGCCGGATCTGGTGGGGATGGCCACGTTCGGGGCTTGTGGCGGCCGGATCGCTGTGGGATCCGAGCGGGAGGAGGAGGAGGAGGCGGGGCCGTGACGGGCTGGAGGAGGAGGCGTGGCCGCGACGGGCTGGAGGAGGAGGCGGGGCGGCGCCGGCCTGGAGGAGGAGGAGGCGGGGCCGCGACGGGCTGGAGGAGGAGGCGGGGCGGCGCCGGCCTGGAGGAGGAGGAGGCGGGGTGGCGCCGTCCTGGAGGAGGATGGGGCGGCGCGGCGCGGGCCGTGAGGAGGAGGGGGCGGGGCGACGCCGGCTTGGAGGAGGAGTAGGCGGGGCGGCGCTGGCCGTGAGTTGGATCGGAGCGGGGGGCGCGGTTGTGGGTTGGTGGATCGGGGCTGGGGCGTGGGAGGAGGAAGGTGGAGGGGATCGGGGGAGGAGTGGGGGAGGTGGACCGGTGGGGTGGTTATTTTTTTCTGTGCGGTTCAGATGCGACGTCAGGTCGGTGTCGGTTAGGTGAGGTGTTAGCAGAATAAGGTTTGGGTGTGCAGAATAAGGTCTTAAGGGGTGTTATCATAATAGACCCACCTATATATATATATATATATATATATATATATATATATATATATATATATATATATCTTCAAACAATAGAAGTCCGAACACTCTCAGAGTACACTTCGGCGTCCTGGATACTGCATTATATGCATCGGCTCCGAATCATGTCTTTGGTCAATAGTTGGCTTGCCCGGCTCCTGTGCTTGCCACCTTACGTTCCGTTTTTTGGCTAAGGTAGTAAAGGGAGAACTATTGCGATTGTGTTTATGGCTAGCCCGGTCAAGCACCTCAGTACAGAAAGCCGAAAACTGACTGTCGTGATGCGGCGAGAGCTGGTCAGCAATCCAGTGACTTATTAAATCTCTAGCGATTTCTCTCGTATTACACGAAGGGCTGGCCTTGTTCAGTCACGCGTCTAAAGGCATCTAAGTTCGATAGCCGCATACGCACCAGGGGCTATCTTACAACCCCATTGTCAAACTCCTATAACTAAGTGAGAGTGGTAAAGCCACATAGTCCGATTGCCTCGTTCGTCGCACTAACACCTCCTTTACGGACCAAGACGTTGGGTCAAGTGTGATTATGTGCTATAAGGAACACCCCTGTACTATCTACGTGGGGGCTGAAGCCGACGACTGGCAAACTCTCAAAGATACAAACAGCCGCACAGGAGGAGAAGTAATTCAAGATAACAGGCACAAATATATTACACAGCGTTGGTTTATAATGCATTGTCTAGATAGTCTGAATACATTCACTCGAACAAGATGTCCTTTGAGCACTGGCCCTCTATCAAGCGGCACCTTCTAGGACGTCTTCAAAATAGCGCCCCGTCACGGTGGACCTTGTCTCGGGCGGACCTTCAATGGCCACTCTAGCGGCCTTCGTCTTGGCCTAGTGCATCTTGACATGGGCAAAGGCCAGCCGTGCACCTTCTATGCATGACGCACCGCTGACGCGTCTAATACGGGGTAGTCGTCAACAAGTCGCCACACTAGGCCAAAATAGCTGCTCGAACGGGTTCGGTTGGCCACAGCCGGACTATGACGTCCCTCATGGCCGATCCGGACATCCTATGCAGCTCGGCCCACCGCGCCATCTGGTCATTTAGCATCGTTGGGCGCTCCCGCGCCTCGAACTGTGACCAGAATAGTCCCTCCATCGCGTGTCCCTCCTGAGCCCCGAAGAATTGCGCGGCATCAGCGGTACTCTTCGGAAGATCTGAAAAGACATCCGAAGCATTCCACAATTGCGTGAGTAAAACATACGACTGATTGCCGAATTTACACAATAGAAGAAAGGGCTTACCTGCCGCTATTTGTCCAGCTTGTTTAATCTCTTCGTGCGCCGCTCGGGATTCGGCCCGTGCCTCCTCTGCCTCTTTAAGGGCCTCGGCAAGGTCGGTCTCTTGGGCTTTACTTTTCCCCTCTAGGGACTTGTACTTATCGGCGGCGTCCTTGAGCGCCTGCTCTACTTGGGTCACCCGCTCCTCGTACTGGTAGCGGACAGCCTGTTTGGCCTTCAAGTCCTCGACCACTTTATCGCCAGCGCTTTTGTTCACCCTTGCCTCGCTCCTTGGCCTTGGTCAGCTCACCTCGATGGGCCTCAACTGCAGCCGTGCTGCCTAGAATCATACACATAGCATCGCATGAGCTTTGACACAAAATCTGCAGGCATGAACAAAGTGTTCTAAAATATACCTTGCGCCTCATCCAATCTCTTATTGATGCGGACTAGATCCTCATCGGCCAGCCCCGGCTTACATTTAATTAAGTTCCGATACTTCGGCGGCCTGAGCGGTCGCCGCTAACAATGAAGCCTACATTTCAACGTATACAAGTATATTATCTCCTGCGAAAATTATCGATCTCTCCGCCCCTTTTTAGCAAAAGAAACGATCAGAGTCTCAGGGGCTACTAGCTATACACAGGCATATTTTCTTATGAAAAGATGTTAGGATATTACATTGCATACCTCGAAGCTGTTAGCAGGCTAGTGAAGGCCCTGCTCAGTCCGCTCTGGTGGATCGACCTTTTCAACCACCACACCCATTAGGGTGCGGTGCTCTTACGACATGTAAGCATGTCGCAGTGCCTCCATCAGGGTGTTCGGCACCTCCGGACTAGTGGAGGTTGCCGCAGGAGTCGACACTCCCTCGCTTGAAGGGGTTCGCTTATTTGGTTCCGTAACCATTTGGGTTTCCGGAACGAGGGTCGGCTGGGGGCGGAACTGATCAAGGCCCCCCACCGTCGGTCTTCATGGGGATCGGGCCCCCCATTTTCTCGGCAGCCAAGACATTACCCTCTGGCACAATTTTGAGGGTCTCCTGCACCACTCCGTGGCTCGGAGAAGCCCTGTGGGACAACACTTTGGTGTCGTCCATGGCGGTTGGCGGGGAGGCTCGCGGTGGCGACTCACTCTCCATCATCCCTGGATCTAAAGAATTCCTCTCCGATGATTGTTGGGGGAGATCGCGGGCTGGACTGCACCATACAATGTGTTAGGACTGTAATCATAAAGACCAAACTTATGTAAGGCATCTTTGGATACTTACGATTTGGCTAGGGGCTTTGGCCTGGGGCGCCACTCGGGGATGGCTTTAGCGTCCAAATCCGAGCCGTCTGGGAGAGATAATTTTCCCATTTTGGACGCCCCCGCCTTGGGGTCTTCGGAGGCTGCCCTCTTCTTCTTCCCCTTCAGGGAAGGATTGCTTTCTGCCTCCTCCTCCTCTCCATCTTCATCTTCCTCGGAGGAGTGAGTATTGGTTTCTCCGGACATCGCGTCCGAAGTACCTTTGCGGCGGGGGCCATCTTTGGCTCCCTTGTTCTTCTTCTGGACATTTTTTTCCGTCGCTTGATAGGGCGCCGGGACCAGCATCCTCATTAGAAGAGGATCTGCTGGGTTTTCGGGTAATGGAGCTAAACATCTGATCCACTTTGCCTTCTTCATCCAGTTCTGTTTTACAGGACGGAGTTATCAGTACACCCCATCTTTTGATTAATGAACTATGTTGTGTTCGGAAAGGTAGCACTTACTGGGGAGGGTGGATGATTGCAGTCAAGGCCGATGTCCTCGGATGTCCCTGGCCACGAATTTTGAGTCTTGAAAATTAGCTTCCAAATTGCTTCGCAAGGCCGTGTCAAGAATCGCTTCAAGGTTTGTGGTCCTTCGGATTGAACTCCCACATGCGGAGAGGCCGGGCGCTAAGGTGGAAGGATCGACGGATGAGCATCACCGGATCACATATGTGAGGCTGGTGTTCTTCCCTATGATATGTTTGATGCGCTTTTGCAGCATCAGCAACTCGTCGGATGATCCCCAGTCCAGACCCTTGTTGGTCCATGACGCAAGCCGTAGCGGGTGTCCGGATCTAAATGCAGGGGCGGCCGCCCACTTGGTGCCGCGGGGCTCGGTGATGTAAAACCACTCCTGCTGCCATATTTTGATAGTGTCCACAAAGGCTCCTTTGGGCTATATAGCTTTGGGAAGCTTGCTCACCATGGCACCAGCACAATTTGCGTGTTACCCGTCGACCACCTTCGGTTTCGCATTAAAAGTCTCGAGCCACAGGCCGAAGTGTGGAGGGATGCGGAGGAATGCTTCACACATGACGATAAACGCTGAGATGTGAGGAAGGAGTTCGGGGCCAGATTGTGAAAATCTAGCCCATAACAGAACATGACACCTCGGATAAAGGGGTGTAGGGTAAACCCTAGTCCGCGGTGAAAGTGAGGGAGGAATACAACCCTCTCACGGGGCTCTGGAGTGGGTGTAACCTGCTCTTTGGCAGGGAGTCTGTGTTTAATTTCTTCTGTCAAATACCTCACCTCCTGAAGCTCCTTGATGTCCTTCTACGTCACGGAGGAGGCCATCCACTTGCCTTGCGAGCCGGATCCGGACATGGCTGGAGTGGTTGGTGGCAAGGGGAATGGTTTGGAACTTGGGCGCTGGAGCTCAGGGACGGAAGGGCCGTGGAAGGAGAAAGGCGTGGGGTAAAAAGATGGATCCTTATCTTCTTATAAAGGCAGTGAATATCGAGCGTCCCCCCATGAGCCTTAAAGCTCGCCTATTCCCAAGGGGCGGTGCAAACGGCACGGTTGGACTACCCAAACCCATATTGATGAGAATCCCACAATAAGGGGACACGATCTCTGCTTTGACAAGACGTGTCAATGAAGACCACGCCTCGGAACGCGAAGCAGGAGGCTGAAAAACGGTTCAAAATAATAATAAAGCCGGAACACAGGACCTCGCCGGAAAAGCTGTCAGAAGACATAACCTATCTTTTGTTTAGGTATTATGCCCTTGTGGTTCAGGGTTGTAACTATTATACAGAGCCGGATATAGTTCTTTTGATCAACTACTTTGAAGTGTTCGGAGGAGGAACCCGCCTTGCAATGTCGAAGACAATCTGCGCGATGGGCACATTATCATTGAAGCCTGGTTCACGGGCTACTGAGGGAGTCCTGGATAAGGGGGTTCCCGGGCATCCGGGCTATGTGACGTGGGCCAGACTAATGGGCCGTGAAGATACAAGATAGAAGGCTTTCCCCCATGTCCGGATGGGACTGTCCTTAGCGTGGAAGGCAAGCTTGGCGTTCGGATATGAAGATTCCTTTCTCTGTAAACTGACTCTGTACAACCCTAGGTCCCTCTGGTGTCTATATAAACTAGACGGTTTAGTCCATAGGGGCAATCACAATCATACAGACTAGACATCTAGGGTTTATCCATTAAGATCTCGAGGTAGATCAACTCTTGTAACCCCTATACTCGTCAAAGTCAATCAAGCAGGAAGTAGGGTATTACCTCCATTAAGAGGGCCCGAACCTGGGTAAACATCGTATCCCCCACCCCCTGTTACCATCGATCCTCATACGCACAGTTTGGGACCCCCTACCCGAGATCGTCCGGTTTTGACACCGACACGGCTTCCTCAAGCAAACCGGTCAGACGGGCTCCAAGGCTGTCGGGTTCCCATAACCTGGTCGTCCGGCTCCCTTTCGTCGCCTTCCCAGAACCGGCCGTCCGGCTCAGCTTCGCGGATTCCCATAACCCGGCCTGCCCGGCCGCCAAGAACGGCTTCCCGCCACCGGTCGCCATCTACCGCCGCGTCCCGCCCCCGCCGGCTCCTCGCGTGCCCGCGCTGCTTAGCCGCTGATACATCTCCAACGTATCTATAATTTTTGATTGTTCCATGCTATTATATTATCTGTTTTGGATGCTTATGGGCTTTATTAAACACTTTTATATTATTTTTGGGACTAACCTATTAACCTAGAGCCCAGTGCCAGTTTCTGTTTTTCCCTTGTTTCAGTGTTTCGCAGAAAAGGAATATCAAATGGAGTCCAAACGGAATGAAACCTTCGGGAGAGTTATTTTTGGAACGGAAGCAATCTAGGAACTTGGAGTGCACGTCAGGGGATCAATGAGGAGAGCACGAGGCAGGGGGCGCGCCCACCCCCTGGGCGCGCCCTCCACCCTCGCGGGCCCCCGTGGCTCCCCTTATCGACTTCTTTCGCCTATATATCTCCATATATCCTAAAACCATCAGGAACAGAATAGATCGGGAGTTCCGCCGCCGCAAGCCTCTGTAGCCATAAAAAACCAATCGGGACCCTGTTCCGGCACCTTGTCGGAGGGGGGATCCCTCACTGGTGGCCATCTTCATCATCCCGGCACTCTCCATGACAAGGAGGGAGTAGTTCACCCTCGGGGCTGAGGGTATGTACCAGTAGCTATGTGTTTGATCTCTCTCTCTCTCTCTCTCTCTCTCTCTCTCTCTCTCTCTCTCTCTCTCTCTCTCTCTCGTGTTCTTGATTTGGCATGATCTTGATGTACCGCGAGCTTTGGTATTATAGTTGGATCTTATGATGTTTCTCCCTCTCTACTCTCTTGTAATGGATTGAGTTTTCCCTTTGAAGTTATCTTATCGGATTGAGTCTTTAAGGATTTGAGAACACTTGATGTATGTCTTGCATGTGCTTATCTGTGGTGACAATGGGATATTCACGTGATCTACTTGATGTATGTTTTGGTGTTCAACTTGCGGGTTCAGTGACCTTGTGAACTTATGCATAGGGGTTGGCACACGTTTTCGTCTTGACTCTCCGGTAGAAACTTTGGGGCACTCTTTGAAGTTCTTTGTGTTGGTTGAATAGATGAATCTGAGATTGTGTGATGCATATCGTATAATCATAACCAGGGATACTTGAGGTGACAATGGACTATTGTGACGCCCCCGATTCAATCGTACACTAATCATGCACGCAAATGTGTACGATCAAGATCAGGGACTCACGGGAAGATATCACAACACAACTCTAAAACATAAATAAGTCATACAAGCATCATAATACAAGCCAGGGGCCTCGAGGGCTCGAATACAAGTGATCGATCATAGACGAGTCAGCGGAAGCAACAATATCTCGAGTACGCATATAAGTTAAACAAGTTTTCCTTAAGAAGGCTAGCACAAACCGGGATACAGATCGAAGAGGCGCGGGCCTCCCGCCAGGATCCTCCTAACTACTCCGGTCGGTCGTCAGCCGGCTGCACGTAGTAGTAGGCACCTCCAGTGTAGTAGTCGCCATCGACGGTGGCGTCGCTCCTAGGCTCCATCGTCAGTCGCAGCAACCGGAGTAAAGAAAGGGGAAAAAGGGGGACAAGGCAACCGTGAGTACACATCCAAAGTACTGCAAGCAAGGAGCTACACTACATATGCATGGATATATGTGTAAAGGGCCATATCATGGACTGAATCGCAGAATGCCGTAATAAGAGGGGATAGCTAATCCCGTCGAAGACTACGCTTCGCAGCCTCCGCCTTGCAACATGTAGAAGACAAGAGATCAAGTCCTCCAAGTAGCATCACATAGCAATAATCCTACATGGTGATCCCTCCTCGTAACCACGAGAGAGCGACCACCGGGTTGTATCCGCACTTGGAAGGTGCGTTTTATTAAGTATCCGGTTCTAGTTGTCATAAGGTCAAGTACAACTCCAAGTCGCCCTGTTATCAAGATCACGGCTATTCAATAGATTAACTTCCTGCAGGGTGCACCACATAACCCAACACGCTTGATCCCATTTGGCCGGACACACTTTCCGGGTCATGCCCGCCGCTGAAGATCAACACGCCGCAGCCCGACCTAGGCTAACAGAGCGGTCAAGACGCCGGTCTAAACCTAAGCGCCAGGGTCTGGGCCCATCGCCTTAGCACACCCGCATGTTGCTAACGTGGCCGGAAGCGCACCTAGCAACCTCCATTACAAAGGAAGTCACGTTACGGTCCAATCTGGAGCGCGCCGCCGCCGACGCCACGAAGGCTTCAAATGATACCACGACGCCGAAAGTGCCCATAACGCTCCCATGTAGTTGGTTAGTGCGATAGACCAATGGCCGCACTCGATCAAATACCAAGATCTCGTTTGCGTGTTAAGTATCCATGAACGCCGACCAGGCCAGGCCCACTCTCTCCTAGGTGGTCTCAACCTGCCCCTGCTCGCCTCCGCCACAAAGTAACGGATCGGGGCCGCCGGAACCCAGCCCACCTCACCGGGATGGAGCCACTGCCTTTCAGCCCCCATCTCCTAACAGTATCACAGGTAATGTAATAGTGTAAAGTATATAGATATGCCCGTGATCACCTCCAAGTGATCACAGCCCAGAGAGTATAGCATGGCGACGGACAAGAGTGTAGGGCCACCGATGGAACACTAGCATCCTATACTAAGCAAGAGGATAGGTGTAAACGTAACAAAAGAGTAGCAAGGACAAGGCTATGCAGAAAGATAGGATTAACGAAAGTAAGTAACATGCTACACTACTCTAGTGCAAGCAGTGTAGAGAAGAGTAGGCGATATCCGGTGATCAAAGGGGGGCTTGCTCGAAGCTCCGTTTATGCAGTGAAGAAGGGTCGTTGGTGACGAGTCGCACTCGGTGGCATCGCGCTGGTCTCGGGTTCATCGGAGAAGAAGAGGGGAAGAAACAAAGAATACGGAGCAAACAAAGCATAACAAAACATAACGAGGCAATACGGCCGAGGTATGCCCTAGCGCGGTAGTAGGTGATACCGGGGAAGGGGGAAAACAAGCGGGAAAGTATTCCGGTGTTTCGCTTTTAGACGCACGGACCGGAGGGGAAAGTTCCATGTTTGCTATGCTAGGGATGTGTGACGGACGAACGGGCTGCGCGATCCGATTCGCCTAAATGCCGCTCGAGCAACTTTCATGTACTAAGTTTTCCCATCCGAGCTACCGTTAAAATTATATTAGTTTTCAAGGTTTTATTCATTCTTTAAATTTAATTTAAATCGAAAATAAAAGTGAATTACTATGGGTACACGTATGTACCCACACATGTGCTACTAAGTCCGACATGGGGTCAGGGCTGAGTCAGCCCAAACTAATCGCTTACCAGTTGATCGGTCAACAAAGTCAAAGGGCCTAGGGGTCCCACTGCCACGGACCGGGACTACCTAATCAGCAGGTTTGTCTCGTCAAGTTACTGTTGGGGCCCGTTGTCAAATGATGTAGTCTAACTTGGCAGTAGTTTTAACATTGAATTAGTTTAACTTAAAGGTGGGGCAGACCATCGCTGGGTCAATTTTTTAACAAAGTTTTATTTAACCAAACTAATTAATTCACGAGGTGGCCCCACAAAGTCATAGTCATGCTTAGCATTAGGGGCATTTTTAGTAGATTATTAATCGAGGGGCCCTACACGCCGCTGCCTCACTGTTCTAGTTTAATTAGTGTTAACACTAAACAGCCGGGCCCACCTGTCATTAAGACAGGGCCGGCCTAAATAGACCAAGCGCCGATGGTGATCTACTGGCGGCGTAGAGACGCCGGATCCCGACTCCGGCGACAAATGGGTGTCTGCGACCACCCACAGACCAGCCAAGAAGCGGGCCGCCGCAGGGTGTGAGTCGTTCTCGTAGACGGCCGAAGGTGGCCACGGTGATGACGTCGGACGATGGTGTCGGCACGGCCTCGGCTGCATCCGAGTTACAGGGCGAGGGGGAGAAAAGGGAGAGGCCACAGAGGACCGGAAGCTCAAAGTGAGCTCGGGAGCACGCCCGACGGAGACGAGGAAGCAGTGGTGGTGGTGCGTTGACGGTGACGACCGGGCGGGCGGAGGAGGTAGACGCGCCGATCCGGGCGATTAAGCTTGGCAGCATGAGCCTGTGGCGCCGACGAGGTGCGGCGGGGCGGCGTGCGGCTTCTGCATCGGCGGGGTTGGGGCGCGTCTGCCCGATTCCGACCCAGACGAGACAGGAGCGGGGATTCGAGGCGAGGGAGAGGAGAGGCGCGGAGGAAGCCGGGAGTGGCGGTGCTCGGAGCGGTGGCGGCCCTGGGGAAGCGGCGCACAAGGCCGGGCCGATGGGATCGGGGGTTTGCCTGATCCAGATCGGGCGAAGGAGGAGAGAGAGGAGAGCGAGGGAGAGTGGGGATCGGGAGGAGAGAGGGGCGGTTAGGGTTCGGGGAGGTTATGGAGGAGTGGCGGTTGGGCGGCCTGCTCGGCCAGAAGGCCATCTGGGCCGTGGCCCAGCGAGGGGGGGGGTGTTCTCCTTTTTTTGTATTTTGATCTTTTCCCTCTTCTTTATTTTCTTTTCTGTTTTTGCTAATTGTTTGGGCACCAAATGAGTTTGGTAAAATATGAGAGCTGGACCACAAATCATAGCACAATATATCCTACCACCAAAAACTAGTTTGGGGTAAATATCATTTCATATTTATTTTGTATTAATAAAAAGGTTATTAAATAATGTTTTCAGGCACTGTTTGAGGTTGTTTAAGTCACTTATCAAATTTCAATAATGTTGTTTACAATTTTATCATAGCCTCTGACTTATCTAATATTTATTGAACATTTTAGTTTTAATATTTAAAAACTTTATTGTTTACCTAAATCCAAATTTGATTTTGAAACGTTTCGATCTGACATGTGTTTAGCAATAGTGACAATGGTGACATGGCATCATTAGAAGGGTTTTACTGTAGCCTAACTATCCGCGCGTCACAATTCTCCTCCACTACAAGAAATCTCGTCCGAGATTTAGGAGCGGAGTAAGGGGAAGGGATCTGGTTACAAAATTCTAACGGATCTTCTCGCCTTGGTTGCTCTTCTCGAAGAGGTCGATCCTTACATTGACGTCTTCATTACTCGCTTCAGTCATCATGGTGAAGTCGTCCTTTTCTTCGAACTCCAACGTATTGCATACGAATAGGTAAGGCATCTCGCTACGACATAATGCTTATGAGGGAAACAATCTGGGGTTAACCCATGAATGAGCATAAGATTATCTCTCGAGTTGAACATATAAAATACATCGAGAGTAAGGTACGAAGGTACAATAAGAGGTTCCAAGCGGATAGGTAGTTGCTCGAAGTCCGAGCCAGAGTGAGAAAGGGGTTCAGAGTAGCGGCAGTAAGTATTAAGGCCTCGATACCATAATAGAGCACTAGGAAGGTGGCTCGAGAATTACCCTACGAAACCAAGAGCAAGGGATAAGCTGTGTCAACAAGGTGTACAGAGAGTCAGGTTTCGATCCTGTGGAACTGTGGTTATGGGCCCACCATGTGGGTTAAAAGTAGGAAGGGCGGTGACGATTGCACGATCATGTAAGCAAGGCATGCCGATGATAGCTTTGTCAAGATGCCGGCAACAACATCGGTACCAAGGGCGAGGGACGAAGAGAACCATTTTCCTGCTCATTGAACGAGGCGGACCATTAGGCAAAGTTCTCGTCCATGGTGGGTACCGGAATGTCATCAATAATAGTAACCGGTTCTTACTGAGAGAGTTGCACACCGAGGTGTTTACAAAAGCAGGAGAATATTACTGCTTAGATCATATAGATCACAAGAAAGGTTAAACCAAACAATGAAAGGAGGATATGATTACCAGATTTAAACAGAGGAATGGAAAGGAAAATGTGTTTAAACCCATATTTCAAGGGTATATCCTTCCCAAGGAAAAACAGAGCATGATATCCATGACATGATATAACGTAGAAATCCATTTAGGTTAAGTAAGAGGAAGTTCATGACATTACCCAAACAAGGGTGTTTGACTAATTGATAAAGGAAATTTAGCATGGCGCTTCAAATGTTCTTATTGATGATTAGAGTACCACAGACATGCTTCGAGGTAGCATTGACATGGTGAACAGGTGAAGATCAGACTTTGGAAACACAAAGGATTCATCAGGAATAACTTATAGAATAAGTCTTACAATTCCCTCATGGAAGAATGGTTAACCTTGCCAAAAAGGAACAACTATAACAATAGGTCCTCCGGCCAGGTGTGCTAGGCATGACATCATCTTACTGGGTCATATAAAGACCATTGTTATAACTCTTGGAAATATGTTCTAACCATCATATCTGACCGAGATTCAGATCAGATCGGTGTTAGGATACCTCAGACTCAGGATGCTTGAGAAGAAAAGGTGCGACACAATTTGACAGGATGACACTGTAAGATTCTCGATAAATGAACTATGAAGTGATTTCCGTTAACAAGAGTTCATCATTAACCCAAGGAGAGGACAAGGAGGTGGCTGATGAACTCAGCGGCAATTCATCAAGATTTCCAAAGGATGGATTTCCACAATTATGTGAACAAGGAGATAACATTTGTCAGGTCAAAATGATATATTGATGTATGCTCGAGGAAAACATACACAATTTAACAATGGTTGAAAGGTCCACCCAAAATATGGGCTGGGTTGCACAGCCAACATTGGAATGGTGATTCAATAATCAATAGTCTAAGAATGAACGGCCGACCATTAACTTCAAAGCAATAGGGTTGCTAGAATGGCGGAATCCAAACATCACCGCTCACTTGTTGGTACCCTGGTTGGAATCAACACGAGGACCAAGAAAGAATGGTGATGGCGAGAAGTATCACCATACCAAGAATTCTTAAGAGGTGGAGTAATCCTCACGACATTCTTGACATAAAATATGGTAATACTCCAAGGTAAGGAAGAACAATTGCTAGATTGCGTGGATCTCAAGGTACAACGCAAAACTAGATGTAACGCCCTCGATGCGGCTATATCTCCCACGTGTCGAAGCACGACTTAGAGGCATAACCGCATTGAAAGCAATGTCGCAAGTGAGGTAATCTTCACACAACCCATGTAATACATAAGGGAAAGAGATACATAGTTGGCTTACAATCACCACTTCACACAATACATGAGTAAAGCATTACATCATACAGATACAATCAAGGTCGGACTACGGAACCAAAATAAAAGAAGACTACCCCAAATGCTACAGATCCCCGATCGTCCCAACTGGGCTCCACTCTTGATCAGCTGAAACGAAACAACACAATGAACAAGATCTTCATCGAGCTCCTCCTTGAGCTTGGGTCGCCACCTGCACGGTTTCATCGGCACACCGCAAACTGGTTTTGAAGTATCTGTGAGTCACGGGGACTCAGCAATCTCACACCCGCGAGATCAAGACTATTTAAGCTTAAAGGTAGGACAGGGTAGTGAGGTGGAGCTCCGACAAGTTTACTAGCATATCTGGTGTCTAACATACGCAAATGAGAGCGAGAAGAGAAGGCAAAAGCACGGTTGAACAACTATGATCAAGAAGTGATCCTAGAACAACCCACGCCAAACATAACTCCAACATCGTGTTCACTTCCGGACTCCGAGAAGAGACCATCATGGTTACACACGCGGTTGGTGTATTTTAATTAAGGTCAACTTCGGGTTTTATACAACCGGACATTAACAAATTCCCATCTGCCTCATAACCGCGGGCACGGCTTTCGAAAGATAATACCCTGCAGGGGTGTCCCAACTTAGCCCATGATAAGCTCTCGCGATCAACGAAGGATATTCCTTCTCCCCGGGAAGACCCGATCAGTCTCGGAATCCCGGCTACAAGACATTTCGGCAGTAATAAAACAAGACCAGCAAAGCCGCCCGATGTGCCGACAAATCCCGATAGGAGTCGCACGTACCTCGTTCTCAGGGCACACCGGATAAGTCAAGCTACGAGTAAAACCAAGCCTCGAAGTTTCCCGTGGTGGCCCAAGCAAGTTGCTCGGTTCGGACCAACACTTTCGAGGAGCACCGCCGGGGGGCTAAAATAAAGATGACCCTTGAGTCTGCAGAACCCAAGGAAGGGGTATATGTGGTAGGTAGTCAAATGGTAAAACCAAGGTTGGGCCTTCTTTGGAGGAGTCTTATTCAAAGCGAACTGTCAAGGGGTCCCATAAATCACCCAACCGCGTTAGGGACGCAAAATCCGGAACATAACACCGGTATGACGGAAACTAGGGCGGCAAGAGTGGAACAAAACACCAGGCATAAGGCCGAGCCTTCCACCCTTTACCAAGTATATAGATGCATTAATTAAATAAGATATATTGTGATATCCCAACAAGTAACATGTTCCAACAAGGAACAACATCTCCATGTTCCGACAAGGAACAAACTTCATCTTCACCTGCAACTAACAACGCTATAAGAGGGGCTGAGCAAAGCGGTAACATAGCCAAACAACGGTTTGCTAGGAAAGGTGGGTTAAAGGCTTGACATGGCAATATGGGAGGCATGATAAGCAAGTGATAGGCATCGTAGCATGGGCATAGCAAAAGAGCGAGCATCTAGCAAGCAAAGATAGAAGTGATTTTGAGGGTATGGTCATCTTGCCTGAAATCCCGCAAGGAAGAAGAACGAATCCATGAAGAAGACAAACGGACGTAGTCGAACGAATCCTCACAACTCCGGAACGAAACCGAAGCTAACGAGAGAAGCAACCCGGAAACAAACAAACAACATAGTAAACACACAAGCATAAACATGTCATGATGCACAAACAAGTATGATGCATGTCCGGTTTAAATAGCATGGCATGGCAATATGCACAAACAAAACTACAAGTTAAATGGAGCCCAATATGCAACGAGTTGCATATTGACGAAACACCACATCAATTATTTAGTTTAATCTCGTTTAAGCTACCAAACAATATTAAATGTTGTTAAACATGGCAAGAGGTGAAGCATAAATAAACTATCTATTTAGGCAAGTTTAAATGAGGCCGGATGTCGGGGGAGTGGCTGATCGTGCCCCACGAGCACCTATGGGACCTGGGAGGGTCCCTTGTGGTTCGGAGGGGGGCGGAGATTGCGCAAAGAGCGGATCGAGGCGATGCACACGAGCGGATTTACCCAGCTTCGGAGCTCTCCGGAGAGATAATACTCCTACTGCTGCTTTGTGGATTATCTTGTGTTCTTGCTAGGGAGCAATGCTGGCTACCAGACCTAGCATGAGTGTGATGAACTAAGCTGGAGCTGGACTGAAACCAGCCGAACCTCCCTTACATTGCCCTCGGGCCTCCTTTTATAGACACAAGGGGTTACCACATGTGGCAAGTAGACAAGGTCACAATGGTAAAAACCTAGGTTGGTACACCGCTTTATGCGCTGTACAGAGAATCTATACCTAACTCGACGCCAAGGGACAAGGGTCATCAATGCCCGTCTCGATGCCGCCTCAACAGTCAACAGGGACGTTAAGTGCGCCTCCGTCCGCCACGATGGTAGCTAGTCACGCCGCTGTCGCTTCTCCCCGCTGCTGCTGCACAGCCCTGCCGACACGCGTGCTTGGGAGAGCCCGTGGTGACACGTTGGCGGGTGAGCTGGAGCGGAGATGAAGAGAGGTCGCCCGCCCGGCAAGCGCCTTTGCCGCCAAGCCGGGAACCTTGTCGCTTTGGGGTTCAGCGCGCCAAGCCTTCCCGCAAGCTCCTCTTGCCGGGCCTTGTTTTGGCGCCTGAGGTATTTCCCGGCAAGCTCCTCTTGCCGGGTTTTGACTACTTTGTTCTTGAATGGCTCTAGGGAGCCGCCGAGGACCTTGGCAACCATCAGGCCGGCCCGCCATGGGCGCTTCTAACTGTCCGTGTAACGAGTTCGGGTACTAGGGTACCCCTACTCTAGTACACCGGACAGGAGCCCCGGCTCGGGCCACACACGGCGCAAGCTCTGTTGGGCCAGGCCCAAAACAGGCACGGCGTAGCGTGGTCTTGATTACACCGTTATTTGCCTTGGACCCACCACGTCTCCCACTTAACGGCACGCTACGGACGTGGCGTCGTGGGGAGATCGTGGGGCTTTCTTTAATGGGAAAAATCGAACGCCCGCCCCTCTCCCCTTTATAAGCGGGGAACCGGGCAGGGGCGCCCACTGCCCTCGCTGTCACATCGAAAACCCCGCCGCTTTTCCTTCCTTCTCGAGCCCACAGAGAGCGACGCCCGCCTCCATCGCCACCGGTGCCACCCACGCCGTCGGCTTCCTTCACCACGACTCCCTATGGCTCAAGGCCGATAAGGGAAGGGCGGAAGTCACGCCAGCGCAGCTGCTCACAAGGCTGCGGAAAGAGCGGGCCCTCTTCGACCCCCTGCTCAACAGGAAGGAGCTGCGGGATATGTACTACCTCTTCTGGTCGACGGTGACTCGGGCGCATCCGTGCACGAGGGTCATCTCCGCCGCCACATCTGCCAAGGTCTCCATCGGGTACCCCTTCTTCGATTTTTCTTGCAGTGCGGGCTCTGCCACTTTTTCTGAATTTTTCTCGTGATGTCATGAACACCTATGGCCTCCGCCTTCTTGACTTCACCCCAACGCCGTCCTCACCTTGGCCGTTTTCGCACATCTCTGCGAGAACTTTGTCGGGGTACACCCAAATGTCTCCCTCTTCCGCCACTACTTTTCACCCCGCGTAGAGAGAGGAGAGCCGCTTGTCGGAGGAATTGCATGGACCTCTAGGATCGGCAAGAAGGAAGCGTGATCTTGACGGAGAGTTGCAGCAAGTGGGAAGAGTGGAGGCCGACTGGTGCTGGATCTTAGAGGAGGAGCCACAGCCTTTTACTGCCTGCAGAAGACCCCATAGTTAAGTGGCAGCGATTGGAGCAACTTGGCGCGGAGGGCGACAAGTTGAAGATTGCCACGACTAGGATTTTGCGCCCCGGCAAGCAGGGCTTACCGTAGGGGCAGTTGGCGCGGACTTCCTTCGCCCGTCGCATTGCGCCCTTGCGGAGAAAGGAGACCTGCTTGGGAGTTCGAGCGGCGGATATCATGAGGCTGCGTCCGGTCTGAATTGGAATTTCACTACCTTGGAGCTTGGCGGCATGCTGCGGGGAGTTGTTCAAGCCTGAAGCGGATAACCTGGATGGTGCATGTTGCGAGGGAGTTGTGCCCTTGTGCAACAACTCGTCGCTTGATAGCATCCAGCGATAATGCCGCCATGCGATTCCCATGGGATCATTCCAACTTGGCGAGCCCGGCGATGACATAGTGCAGCGGTTCTTGACAACTTATGCGAAGTGCCGATCCGCGCCCGGCGAGAAGAAGCGGCTCACCGCGACACCTTTGCTCGAGGAGATGGCGCGACGCCACAAGGTTGGAGGAGGCTGCAGAGGCGCTGCCGCCAGCGTTTGGGTTCACGGTCGAGGAGGCAGAGAGGGCCGAGGCGGCAAGCCTTGCCGACCAAGAAGAGTTCATCGGTGAGGAGGAGCGGACCGAGCCCGACAACGACCAAAGTGAGCCTGCGGGGCGCCTCCTCCGCGTCAAGTAGCTTGCCCAGGAGGAGCTCGCCGCCCTGCCAAGGAGGCGTCTCGGAGGACCCGGAGAAATGGTGGGGAGCATCACGGTCCAACAGCCGCCTCGGCGCCCGACAGCTCCACCGCGGCAAGCCTTGTTGCCGCTGGAGGCGTCTCATTTCGCCCCGGCGACGGGCTCGGGGCCTTCGAGTCGTGGCCCCTGCACCGCTAAGCGCCAGAGGAGTCTTCTCCCCCAATCCGTCATGCTGGAGCAGAGTTTGATCTCTCCGCTCTCAGCTCGAGGAAGAAGAGGAAGAGTAAGATCTTGCAGCTGCTATTCGTAGTCTTCCAATTTATTGCTTTATCTTATATCTGTTGGTTCCCTCTAAACTTTCTTCTTGAGCGTCAGCTCGAGAGGCGCCGAAGAGGCCAAGGCGCCGGTGGTGCGTCGTCTCGGGCGACTCCCCCATAGCAGCGGGGCACGTCAGGACTCCCTTGCCGGATCCGGCAACCCTTCAGAGCAGCCCCCCAAGACAACCCCCAAGCGTAAGTGTTTGGTATGCTTCCCGTGGTTAGGCGGCTTGGGTGCTTTCCATTACTTATATCTGGTTTGTTGGATTTTGTAGGAGCAGAGCAGCCACATCATGGAGCAGGAGGCTACCCCGAGGTCCAGCCTCATCGAGGAGGCCCCGGAGGCCGCTCCCAAATTCTGCTTGCCTCAACTACACCACCAAGGAGGATTCTCCGCCAAGGAGCACTCTCCGGCAAGGGAGGCTTCTCCGACAAGGGAGCTTCCCGACAAGGACTGGCGCATGCGACCCTCCGGTGGTGGAGGCATGACCACATGCCACTGCAGTAACCTTCTTGTCCCTATAGTTTTCCTTGGGTTCTGCTCTTCCGTTTCTCTCTTCGAATATCTGTTTGATTTGCGCTTCCTCCTTGATCATCGATCCATCTGCGGAGACCGATGAAACCGAGGCTGCGGCGAGGAAAAGACGCCGGCGGCGCGAAATGTCGACGCCGCCAACATGGAGGAGGAGGAAGCTGGTGCTGACCAGCCCGCCGGCGAGGAGGCTGCCGAGGCTGTTGGCGCAGAGGCTGGGGAGGAACCCGGCGATCGCACTAACGGCCCGGAGGCCGCAGGAGCGCCAGGCGCTGTGCTGTCCGCCGATCCCCCCGCCACCGATGCCGCACTGGACTCGAGGAGCCCCAGCCCAGCGCCTACCAAAGCGGTGAGGGTGTCTTCATCAAGCTCCATGGGTATCAAGCTCAGGAGCCAGCCGAAGGAGACCTTCGATGCGGAGCTGCTTGCCTCTGCCGGGCTGTCGCTGGTTGATGCCCGAGCAGCAGCGATGGTGAACCCGAGGAGGAGCAGCTGCTAAGGAGGTTCTTGTCGCTCTCGCGCCCGACAAGCCAAACCGGAGTCCGGGAGGCGCTTGTCGCGAGGCGGGAGCCGATTTGGAGAAGCGTCTTGGAAGAGCTCCAACGCCAACAAAGAGACTCTCCGGGACATAGCAGAGGCTCGGGAGCAGCTTGCTGAGGCGCACAGCCTTTATCTTGGAGAAAGGCGAGGTTGAGGAGCAGCGAGGCTTGCGGTGAGAAGCTCTCCGCTAGAAGGTGAGCTGGCGCAGCGAAGATCAACCTCGGCGGCTTTGAGGAAGATCTCGCTTGCGAGCAAGCGATTGGCGGGCCGCCGGGAGGCAAAGATGCTGCTGCTGGCTGCGAGGCCGCTTGAGGAGGCTGGAGGCGAGGGTGGCTCAGCTGGAGTCCACCCTCGAGGAAGAGTGCCGAGGAGGTCGCCGGGTTGAAGCGCGGCGTGAGAAGGGCAACACACCTCGGCGAGCTGCAAGGTCGTTTGGCTGAAAAGATCAAGGAGATCGGCGCCGCCAAGGGCGTCAAAGGCGGATCTGGAGCTGAAATTGACCACCTTGGCGGAGGCGTTGAGCAGCGCCGAGGAGGCGGGAGGCAGGCCTGCTTTGGAAAATCAAGGCCACCGAGGAGTTCTTTGTCGAATCGTGACCGCCCAGAATAATCTTCGGGACAGCATAATGCATTGGACAGAAGGTCTTGTGGACACCGCCGCCCGGCATCCACAATGAGCTGATAGAGTTGGGGATGACAGATATTGGATATTCCACCGCGAGAACCTCCAACCCAGCGCCAAGCTCAGCCTATTCTTCAAAGGCGTGTTGGCGGGCATCCAGCTCGGGATGAGGTTCGAAGCAAGCTGGCGGAGGAATCACGCCAAATCTGTGCGAGGCTCTCCGGAAGGTGTTGATGAAGGTGGCCTTCCAACCCAGGCGTCGACTTCTCCAAGGTCCTCAAGTCCCTGCCTTCATCCGCCGATGTTGAAGCGCTCAAGACCCTTGTCGCACCCATTGTGGACAAGGTGGCGGAGTCAAGAGGCTCGAGGCGACCGCGTGGACTAGGCCGCCAAGTCTATCTTTCTCTTGTCATTTGTAGATCATGTTTTATGAGAAAAACCTATTAGATCTGCGACAAGTTATTATGTAATATACACTATCTTAAGAAATCGAATGCAATGTTATTTCCTTTACTCGATTTCTTCCCTTGTATGTTTTACCCTCGCTTTCGGGGAACTTGCGGTCACGGCACCCTTGCCTTGGCGCCGAGTCGGAACTTCAGACCTCTGCTGGCGGGGTCGCTACCGACAAGCAACCTCGTCGCGGACTAGCCGCAGCTCGCTTAAATTGTTGGCGGACTCGAAACAAAGTAAAGGCGCGACCAGTCCACGATTTGGTTCCTCCAGCACTGGGTTTTCCATCTGAGTACTATCGTTTGAGGAAGATAACTTGAAAATTTAAAACTGGTCGCTTAAACTTAGCAACTTAGCTTTTCTGTTGTCCGTCTTCCGGCAAGGCGACAGTTCCTCGAGCGATGCTTGTCGGCCCACACCACTTATCTCCCTCTCTCCCCCCGGTTAACTTGTGGGTGGATGAACCTTCTTCTTTGTTTGAGAAGAAAGAAGAGAAAAAGAAAGTTGTGGAGCCTAATGGCTCGTTATCGCTTACCGGGTGCTGGTGCTGCACAAGATGTTAGTAAACACATGCATATTTGATTATGAAGGCATGTATTAACAAAAGCGTGCGCAACCATAAACTTTCTTGATGCATCGGGTCTGCGCCCGGCTTTGTACAAAGGATTACATGCAACAGCGGCAAGACTTGTACAAAAGGGTGGTTGCGGAGCAGGTTCGACAACCGCGCCTCATGGGTAAAACTTGCGAAGATGCTCTATGTTCCAGAATTGCTCACGGAAAGCCGTCTTGGTCTCAAAGGCGGACAACGCCGGGCCTAGTGACTCGTTTTACCCGATAAGGGCCTTCCCCCTTAGCGTCAACTTGTTGGAATTCTTGGCGGATTGAGCGGCGAAGAACAAGGTCGCCTTCCTCGAAGCGGCATTAACTGCGGCTATGGTAGCGGCGCAAAGCTTGCTGGTAACGAGCAGCTCGTCTGGCAGCTTCGAAGCGATCTTTCTCGAGGAGCAGCGCGTCATCTTGTCGCAGCTGCTCTTGCTCAAACTCATCATAGCGAGCACTCGAGGTGACCCGTATACGAGTTCCGTGGGGAGAAGCGCCTCTGCTCCGTAGACTAGAGCAAAGGGTGTGCGGCGGTGGCTCGATTTGGCGTCGTCTGATCGACCAAGAACCACGGCAGCTCCTCGATCCAGTTCCTTCCGCACTTGTGCAGCCTGTCGAAAGTTCTGGTCTTGAGTCCTCGCAGCACTTCAGCGTTTGCCCTCTACGCTTGACCGTTGCTTCTCGGATGAGCAGCGGAAGCAAAGCTGAATCTTGGCGCCAAGATCTTGGGCGTCTTGCATGAAGGTGCGACTTCGTGAACTGCGTGCGTTATCGGTGATGATCGGTTAGGAATCCCAAAGCGGCAAACAATTGACCTGAAGAACTTGATGGCTGATTGTGCTGTCACCTTCCTCACTGGTTCCACTTCCGGCCACTTTGTGAACTTGTCGATTGCGACGTACAAGTATTCAAAGCCCCCGACAGCTCGGGGGAAGGGGCCGAGGATGTCGAGCCCCCAGACCGAGAAGGGCCAGGATAAAGGGATCGTCTGGAGAGCTTGAGCTGGCTGGTGTATTTGTCTTGAATGCAACTGGCACACTTCACACTTGGTTACTTGTGCGATCGCATCTGGAGGGCTTACGGCGAAGAAACCTTGCGGAAAGCTTTGCGGCAAGTGCTCTTCGCCAATGTGTTGACCATATATGCCTCCGTGTATCTCCGCCAACCACATCCATCTTCCGGCAAATACACTTCAATTTCACTCCGTTGAGTCTTCTTACATGCAGGATGTTGTCAACAAACTGGTACATACTTGACTTGCCGGGCTACTTTTCCGCTTCTTCTTGCTCTTGGGAAGTTCTCTGTCTGAAGGAAATGGGCGATCTGCTGTGCCCATGTTGGAGCACGTGGCTCGACAACAAGGACTAAAGGCTCATCTATCACTGCGGGACCATCAGCTTCTCGGCAAGGACCTGCGGGTCCGCCGGAGCTCGATGATCCCGCCAAGCTGCCGGGCTAAGCTTGTCGGGAGCATTTGCTTCAACGATACAAACTGCATGGTTTGTCGGAGCGAGACTGCTCCTCGGTGATATTTGCGTTGGTTTAGGGACCTTCTTGGCGGCGGCTTGAAAGCTCTGCTGGAAAGTAGTCGCGGAAACCAATTTTCTCTTCTTGCTCTGTCCCTGTTGATGGTGTCACGGTTGGCTGAGTCAGCTTGAGCACAAAATCCCTGGTTCCACAGGTAACTTAAGTGCGGCACATTTGGAGAGGCCATCAGCTATATCATTACATGCTCTTGGAGCGTGTTCCATTTGCAGGCCTTGAAAGTGCTCTTCCAGCTTCCTCACTTCATCGACGTACGCTTCCATCAACGGACTCTGGTAGTCTTTATTTACTTGGCGGACGACAAGCTGCGAGTCTCCCCTGACAATGAGCTTCTTAATCCCAAGGTCCACCGCAATCCTGAGACCGGCAAGCAAGCCTTCATATTCTGCAGTATTATTTGTTGCTTGTTCCTTGGGAAAGTGCATTTGGACTATGTATTTGAGGTGTTCCCCGGTGGGTGCGATAAGCAACACTTGCGGCACCAGCCTTTGCAGCGAGAAGGCACCGTCAAAGTACATCAGCCATTCTTTATTTGCCTCCTTGACGGGGATGCTCGTCTCCGGAATCTCTTCATCCTGCGTTGGCGTCCACTCTGCTATGAATTCTGCCAACGCCCTGCTCTGGATAGTTGAAGTGCTTTCGAACTTGAGACCAAAGCTTGGCAGTTCCAGTGCCCACTCAACAATCCTGCCTGTTGCTTCTGGATTTTGCAAAATCCTCTTTAGCGGAAAGCGAGTGACAACTGTTATCTCATGGGCTTGGAAGTAATGGCGGAGCTTCCTCGAGGCCATGAGGAGGCCGAAAAGCAGCTTCTGCACACCAGAGTACCTCGATCTAGCCCCCTGCAGAAGGGAACTGACAAAGTATACTGGGCGTTGCACCATCTTCTTCCGTATCTTGTCGTAACCCTGCGCTGATCCGTCGTTGTCGGGACCGGAGCTTGACGGCGAAGCCCCCCGCTTGTCGCTGGACGCACCTATCTCGGTTGCCGGCTCATCATCCGCCTCCCTCTCCACTACTAACGCAGCACTAACCACTTGATTGGTCGCTGCTATATACAGCAGCAACTTTTCTTGTGGCTTAGGTGCGACAAGTATTGGAGTGGAGGACAGGTATCTCTTCAAGTCCTGCAGCGCAGCCTCCGCTTCGGGAGTCCATTTCATTGGACCTGCCTTTTCAAAATCTTGAAAAGCGGTAGGGGCGCTCAGCAGACTTAGAGATGAACCTCTTTGAGAGCAGCCCGCATAACCGGCAAGCCTCGACATCCTTGGCGCTTTGGTGCTTGATCGCTCAATGGCCTTGATCTTGTCGGGATTGGCTTCAATTCCCGATGAGATACAAAGAACCCGAGAAGCTTGCGGAAGGGACTCCAAACACGCACTTCTCGGGGTTGAGCTTGAGGTTGATCTTGCTTGAGGTTTGCAAGCGTCTCATCAAATCCTGAACCAGAGTTGCTCTGTCCTTGCTCTTGACCACTATATCATCCATGTAGGCTTCTACATTTACGTATCTGTGGTCCAAAGGCATCATGGACTACCCTTGCAAAGGTTGAACCAGCATTCTTCAAACCGAAAGGCATCCGTATAAGCGAGACGTGCCACATGGTGTAATGAATGCGGTTTCTCTTCATCCTCTTCGCCATGAAGATCTGATGATATCTGAATATGCATCAAGAAATGAAAGCAGATCGCATCCAGCCGTGGAGTCAACAATCTGGTCGTCTGGCGGCAAGGGAAATGGGTCCTTGGGACAAGCTTTATTAACATCTGTGAAGTCAATACAAAGTCTCCATTTCCCATTAGCCTTGCGCACCACTACGGATTGGCCAACCACGTGGGGTGGAGGACTCCTCGACAAGCCCTGCTGCTTCCAATTTCTTGATTTCTTACGCTATGAACTCTTGGCGCTCCTTTGCTGCTTCCTAACTTTTTGCTTGACGGGCCTCGCGTGAGGACAGACAGCTAGGTGGTGCTCAATTACTTTCACAGGAACACGGGGATATCAGATGGTTGCCATGCAAACACATCGACATTCGCCCATGAGAAAGCAACGAGCTCGCCTTCCTATTTAGGATCAAGCGTGCACTTGATGGTGAAGGTACCACCAGTGCCGTCCTCGTTAGCGGGCACTTTCTTGGTCTTTGGCGGAGCTGTCATCGTCTTGTTGCACTTGCGGTGGAGCTCGATGGTGCGTCCTCGGCGGTAGCGCAGCACTCAAGAGGTGCTCTTGCGGAGTGGGCAGCGAGCTCTTGCGGATCTAGTGGTCTTCATCTTCGCCCGGAGCTTCAGCGGTAAGTGGTTTGCTATCTGTCGCGACTGCTGCATCGGTAAATCTTGTCGGCGCGAGATAAGTGCATCTTTCTTGTCGCCATGGACAGAAATGACACTTATCGGGCGGGCATCTTGAGTAGGTTGTATGCATAGTGAGGCGGCCATGAACTTGGCGGCGCCGGACGCCAAGTATGCAATTGTAGGGCAATGGGAAATCGGCGACGTCGAGCGTGACCCTCTCGATTCTGAAGTTGAGCTCATTGCCGAATGTTACCGGCAGCGTGATCTTCCCCTTGGGCTTGCTCCTTCTGGGTTGATTCCTTGGAAAGTACCAGTTTCTTGAGCTCATTGTCGAGGATCTGAAGTTTACGGAGCACCGCGAGAGGAGATCAAATTTAGGCCGCCCCGCCGTCAACCAACATCTTTGTGACCTTGAGGTTGCGGATGGTTGGTGAGACCAACATCGGCAAACACCGACCGCGATGATGCGATCGGGTGGTCCTCAATGTCAAATATGATGGGCGTGCTGGACCACCTCAGAGGTTTGCGTGACTCTATGGATGGTTCTGCTGCATTGACCTCACGCATCCATTGCTTAAGTTGGCGGTGCGAGGTATGCAGAGACGCACCACCGTCGACGCAAAGGACCTCTGTTGCCTTTTGAAACTCCTGCTCATCAGCTTCATCATCTTCATAGTCCTCGTCATCTTCATCTTCATCATCTTCCTTGTCGCGGCCGTGGGGAGGTCTGTCTCCTTGCCGCTGTTTGGCCTTGCCGCGGCGTCCTCCCCGACCGGGTCTCTTTTTACTTGCTGCACCTGCACCTTCTTGGGCCTTCTCCTTGTCTCGCCGCTCGTATTCAGCTCTCTGTAGCTCAACAAGCTGCTCGACTTTCTTGCAGCTTTGGAGATCGGGGCCCTTAGTGCGGTGGATTTTGCAGTACTGCTTGTTGGAGCTGTCAGGCTTGTCGGCGGCCGCCACAGCTTGGCGGTCGGCGTCAACAGCAACCTCCTTGCCGGAGCCACCGGCCTTGGCTTTGTTGGCGGTACCATCCTTGCCGGACTGCTCGACAACTAGTACTTCTTGGTTTCTTCCTCCTGTTGTTCCGCCGCCGGCTATTCCTTGCAGGCGGTCCCTCATTGTCGAGACTCTGCTCCCACACTCTCTCACAGGAGCCTTCTTCCTTCTTCGTAGCGTGCACACTTGTCGGCCAGGCGTAGAGCTCATCGACGTCTTTCACTTTGCACATCGCCATCTCCTCTCTCATCCTGCGATTTCGTACATTACGATGGAATGCACTAATCCTTTGCAGCAGGGTGGACGTCACAGGATGTTGTTGTGCACTCGATTGAATCTCGGATGAATTTTGTGAGACTCCTCCTCATACAGGAAAGCAGGTGGAGATCACTCTCACAGCCATGAGGCTTGTGGCACCTGTGAAGGCGCCAACAAACTGATGGCACAAATCTGCCCAAGAAGAAATAGAGCCATCCGGCAAGTGCATGAGCCAAGATCGGCGTTTGGCTTGAGCACCAAGGGGAAGTAGTTGGCGAGGATCTTGTCGTCTCGTCCCCCCGCAGCTTGCACCATGATGGTGTAGATGCTGAGGAACTCCGATGGGTGTGTCCTACCGTCGTACTTCTCCGGCACATCTGGTTTAAAGTTTTTCTTGTCGGGCCACCGGACTTGCCGCAGCTCACGAGTGAACGCAGGGCAACCTACCGCGTACGGCAAGTCGCCTGGTTCCCCTGGCGCATGCCTATCGACAGTGGGCCCAGCGTTGGTCGATTGTGGCGCTTCTCTTGGACGCCGTCACGGGTTCGAGCGTCCTCTTCTTGTCATTCCCGAAGAACTTGGCGTTGGTCGCGACGAGCTCGCGGATCTGACGATCCTGTGGAGTCGCTGTCGAGGTGGATCCGGTGAGTCGGCGATCTTGGCCTTCGGGAAGGGGAGTGTACGGTGGGTGCACCCGCAAGTCTCGTCTCCATCGGCTCGCCCTTATCGCCCGTCGCTGCGAAGCTTTTCGGTTGCAGCGGGGCGTCGCCGTTAGCAAAGCCGATGAGACTTTGAATTGTGGCCCTCCATTAAATCGACCTTATCGGCCGTCGGAGGGTAATCTAGTAATGGCGAGCTCTCGCCAAGGCTTCCGCTGGTGTGGTTGGTGGCAACGGTGTACGGAGCGAAGAACGGATGTGCTCGGACTCCTAACCAAGTTAGGAGGACCAGCATCCACCCAGCGACCGTACCCACACTCGCACGGCATCTTTGGGGTGCATGCGGTCTCGAGGGCCTCGGGATCCTCTAGCAGCCTTGATCCAATGGCGTATGGTGCTGGTATCATGGCGCTGTTTGTCCCGCGCCTCCTGCGATGGACGCGGTGTAGATTCGAACGCCGACGCCCGCGCCGCGTTGTCTTTGGACCTGGCGGCATCGTGGGCTCTCTCGACGACGCCGGTCCCTCCGCCAGCGTTTCCCCCACCACCTGACGGCTCCGGTGGTGGTGGGTTCGACGCGGACGGCTCAGCTGCTGCCGAAGGCTTCTTCTTCGGTGCCATGTCGACGAAGATGTCGATGGAGTTGCTCGTGCGACCGCCGGATCGGGTTCACACAGTCTCGACGCCCCCTACCTGGCGCGCCAAAGATGTCGGGGGAGTGGCTGATCGTGCCCCACGAGCACCTATGGGACCTGGGAGGGTCCCTTGTGGTTCGGAGGGGGGCGGAGATTGCGCAAAGAGCGGATCGAGGCGATGCACACGAGCGGATTTACCCAGCTTCGGAGCTCTCCGGAAAGATAATACTCCTACTGCTGCTTTGTGGATTATCTTGTGTTCTTGCTAGGGAGCAATGCTGGCTACAAGACCTAGCCTGAGTGTGATGAACTAAGCTGGAGCTGGACTGAAACCAGCCGAACCTCCCTTACGTTGCCCTCGGGCCTCCTTTTATAGACACAAGGGGTTACCACATGTGGCAAGTAGACAAGGTCACAATGGTAAAAACCTAGGTTGGTACACGCTTTATGCAAAGGTCAGTAATCTATACCTAACTCGACGCCAAGGGACAAGGGTCATCAATGCCCGTCTCGGTCGCCGAACAGTCTGCAACAGGACCGTTAAGCGCGCCTCCATCCGCCACGATGGTAGCTTGTCGAGGCCGCTGGCCTTCTCCCGCTGGCTGCACAGCCCGTCGACAGCGTGCTTGGGAGAGCCCGTGGTGATACGTTGGCGGGTGAGCTGGAGCGGAGATGAAGAGAGGTCGCCCGCCCGGCAAGCGCCTTGCAGCTTGGCGGGAACCTTGTCAGCAGGGGTTCAGCGCCCGCCAAGCCTTCCCGGCAAGCTCCTCTTGCCGAGTCCTTGTTTCCTTTGCGCCCTGAGTGGCCTTCCCGGCAAGCTCCTCTTGCCGGGGTTTTGACTACTTTGTTCTTGAATGGCTCTAGGGGAGCCGCTGAGGACCTTGGCGGCCATCAGGCCAGCCCGGCCGTGGGGCGCTGCAACTGGCCGTGCACGAGTTCGGGGTACTAGGGTACCCCTACTCTAGTACACCGACAGCGGAAACAACAAACAACAAATCCGGAAAATCCTCATATGCAATATTTTAAATTCGGTACTGTTCTGCCCTAAACACAATTTTATTGTTGTTAAACAGGAAAATAAACTGCACCATGTTAAACTAGGCATTTTTCCACCCCATTTACATATAAAGTTTATTAAAAACCGAGTTACGGTTAATTAGTTATGAAATAAATCATTTTAACATGGCATTTAAGCAAATTAAATGCAAACAGCATTTTAAACATTTTTAACATAGATGAAAGTGGCATATTATGAAACTAGACGAAATTCTAAGCACTTTTCATATATAAATCATTTACATATGATGCATGATTAATTAGTTATTAGATGCATGAACACTAGGGGTTTTTCTATAAATATGCAGTTTTCTGGATAATAGACAAATTCGCAGGCAGCAAAAAAACACTATAAGGGCCGAAACTTGCCGGCCCGACAGGGTACAGGAGGGGGACTAGATGGGGCTGCTCACCCATGGGCTCGGCCCAGTCGGTGCAGGAGGTAGCAGGCCGGATGAGGAGCTGGAGTAGGCTGGGCCTGGCCAGCGAGGCAGAGAGGCGCTGGGACTTGGAGGCCGGCCATGCTGGCGCTGGACCAAGTCAACGAGGGGCGGTCCTCGCTGGTCGCCCTCGTTCAAGCGAGAAGCGGCGGGCAGGCGGCATAGCAGAGGGACTTAGCGGGCGGTGGAGAGGCGCAGGGCTTGGGGCTCCGGCAGCTTGGTCTCCCGGGCGGCCAGCGGCGACCTGGAGGCAGGGACGAGGCCGGGGCGCAGGGACCTGCTGGTCCGGCGGTGGGGTCCTCGGGTGCTCGGGATACGGATCCGGGCGGCGGTGGCTTGCCGGTGATCTAGAAGAAAACAGAGGGGAGGCTGGAGAGGAAGGGCACGGTCGTCGTCGCCCCCGTACGCAGAAGCAGGGGAGACCGGTGTTGGGGGCTTGGGAAGGTCGATCCGGGCCGGACCCGGTTTCCTCCGAGGCTTGGGCGCACCGGAGCTTCGAGCTGGAGGCGGCGGACGGCATCCATGGCCATGGCGGCTCCCTGTTGCAGCGGTACAGAGAGAAAGAGAGACGCGTGAGAGAGAGAAGAGAAAAGGGAACGGGCATGCGCAGCTCACCGGGGTTCTCCCCATGCACGCGAGGCATGACGGATGGAGCGACTCCAGCGGCGCTCGAACGAGGAGGCAGAAGCTCGGGGTTGCTGGCTGCTCAACGTCGGGAGGACGGAGAAGATAGAGCAAGGCAGTTGTGGAGCATCCGGGCGCGGGGAAGTGGCCTGGTGGTGTGGTGGTTGGAGACGAGGCGAGGTGGAGGAGCACGGGGAGGCTCGGGCAGAGAGGTGGCTAGGGATCGAACCACCTGCTCGATTTGGAGGCGGCCACGACAATGAATCGAAGGGAGGAGGTGGAGGCTGGTTGGTTGGGGATGGATCGATGGGACTGGGTGGCAGGGGAGATCGAGGAAGGAGGAAGCGGCTTCGGTTGGTGGAATTGGATCGGGAGGGAATGAGGAGATCCCGAGGAAGAAAGGTAGGTAGGTGGCGGCGGCTTGGGAATGGGTGGATGGATGGGACAGGATCCCTAGTTTCTAGGGTTAGAGTAGACTGATTATATAGTGAGTGGATGAGGGCAATGCTTAATCCGATCCGTCCGGTCAAAATCGGGTGGTTGAGAGTAAATAGGTAGGGAGAGTCCAACAAATAACCGAAGATACTTTGGGGATGATTGGGGATGATCCGGATTCAATGGTCTCAATAGAGCGGGTCGGGTTCGGGACAACTTTCGGATGCACGCGAGGGGGTCAGTGCACTGTGCAAAGAGGGATTAGGTGGGCATTTATATGAGAGGGGAAAACAAAGACAATGGGGTCTGATGAAAGGCCACGGGGACAAGGGGGGTTTTGTTGGTCTCAGAGAAAGAGAGAAGAGAGGGGTCCAATTGGTCTGAGAGAAGGTCAACAAGGACAAGCGGTCTGACAACAGGGAAATGAAGACAAAGAGAGAAGCGGTAACTACGAACGGCTACGAGTTTTGTGAAAACATGCAGAAGCAATGCACATGATGCGATGAGATGAAATGCCAGACATGAACAAAATGCAAAACAAAAGACAAAAACCCAACCATGGAGGAAATAACATAACACATCTCCGGAAAAAGGCAAGAGTTGGAGTTACGAATATGGAAAGTTGTATCCGGGGTGTTACACTAGAACAAGTTTTGTGTTGCGGAAATGCAAGAATTCGTTGATGTTAGCACCATCATCAAGGGGGAAAGGATGATATCTCTCATCATGGATTCGATTGATATTCTGGAAAAGCTCAGAATGTTGATGATGATCACGACACAATTGTCGAGAGATTTCATGAAGATGTAATCGATCAGCGATGACATCAAGTCAAAGCAATGATGACGCGAAAGGTTATTGGAACCACGAGTACGAAGCAACTCAAAATCAAGCTTGCTGTTCAAGGTGAAATGATACGACGAGGAAGATCGGCGCAAGGTTAGCTCATCGTCGAAAGTTGTGCTCCATGATTAAGGACCAAATATCACAGATAAAAAAAGTTGCACGATAATGATATGGCCGATCAGGCTAGGAATGGCGTGATCGGGTACAAACTCGTACTTAAAGAAGATTATCAAGAGTTGTTGAACCGTAGTGCAGACTCGGTTCAGTTATCGGTGTCTTTGAGTGTTTAATAACTCAGAGCCCATGAAAACTGTAACCAGTGAGAATGTAGTACTTGATGAAGAGCTCATAATAAGTTATGCAGTTCCAAGATAATCTCGAGATACCAGGGGGTAATACTCGACGGATCAAAGTAGAGGTTGGACTGGGGTATTAATCCGCAGAAGACAAATGTTTGAACTTGCCCGAGAAATGGGAACAAAGAAGAACAATATGGTCGAAACCATAACTACAAGGGGTCCAATTTAATAACACCGAAAGAATTACTCGAATGAGTAAATATTTGGCAAGAAGCTTCCATGATAAGTTCCACATCAGGTCCATGGGCATGAACTAAGAGTTCAAGGTCAACTCCCACTTCTCCAATGCATACCCTTTCATTCACTTCTCGCTTTCGATGAAGTTATAGTGTTGAAATATTATCTGGCAAAACAACAGTAGAGTATGACCCGTAGTAGTTTCCGGGTTCACCCAGATTAGAAAAGGCATAGGTTCAACCCATCAGTGTCTCTTAGGAACATATACCACAAACTTCAGGAATAAATAACACAAGCTCGAAGGCAGAGCATGGTTGGTTAATCAGAGGATAGGATTTACCAATGGAGAAAGAACTTCCAAAGTGATTGGATATGAAGGACGCTATCGGATAAAATCCAACAAGGGACCCGGTGGTCCTCAAGGGATCTGATGTGAGCATCGGTACTCAACCAGAGGAAGATACAATGCAAGGAGATCAGACTATAGAAACAACCGACTAATTCAAGGCTCCAATGCAAAAGACTTAATGATTTCCACATCAAGGGATCAGAAGCAAACGCTCTGATTAAGGATGGATAACTTGAGTAAACTTAGGGTTTACAAACAACGACAATTTGATTGGTCGAGATCCAGCTCATGTTAAAAATGACGTCTGAGCTGGAAGGATGAATTCTAGGATCTGATTGAGGATTGCGAGCATTCGCAACATATTGAATCAACAGACTCAAAATGATAATGACAAGGTATGCCATTAAGATTACGAGACTTATGTGGTTAACCATAATGCAAGCAAGCAAGAATTTCAAAAGCAATAGGCTGCTCAGGATTTTCGGAATATCGAATGGTATTTCGAGGACTTATGTGAAACACATGAACGGCTAGGGATGAGGGGATACTCGGCAAGTGCGAGGAATTATCCGTTTGGGTATTCAGGTGACAAAGAACAGCAAGGCAGTAAGCTTAAAGGATTATCGAAACAATGACGAGTGTTTCAGGGTATCTTGTAATAACAAGATAAACTGGGGATGAATGTAAGAATAACAACTGCAAGTAGTTATCCATAAGGGTTGACGGTGGAAGGGAATTGCAAATGCGATGAACACAAGTTCTCGGGTTAACAGCAGAGAGTATCTCCAGGGTCTTCACGTGCAGCAGGCGATCATCAATAATAAGAGGCTCTACGGGTGAAAGTGATAACGAGAGCCTAATGTTAGATTTAGTAAAACTCATTTAACCCGAATAGAAGAGAGATCAGAGTCCCAGAGTATAGGATGAGGAATAAAAGATCCTACTACCACCCAATGGCAACGTGTGCCCGTAAGACACACAGCCATGTTAGTAAAAGTTTTGCAATGTCTAGACTCGACTTCGGCCAAGGAGTTGGAAAGGGGATTCCTACAGGCAGTCGGCTCTGATACCAACTTGTGACGCCCCCGATTCAATCGTACACTAATCATGCACGCAAATGTGTACGATCAAGATCAGGGACTCACGGGAAGATATCACAACACAACTCTAAAACATAAATAAGTCATACAAGCATCATAATACAAGCCAGGGGCCTCGAGGGCTCGAATACAAGTGCTCGATCATAGACGAGTCAGCGGAAGCAACAATATCTCGAGTACGGACATAAGTTAAACAAGTTTGCCTTAAGAAGGCTAGCACAAACCGGGATACAGACGAAGAGGCGCATGCCTCCCGCAGGATCCTCCTAACTACTCCCGGTAAATCGCCGCCGCGCCGCACGTAGTAGTAGGCACCTCCAGTGTAGTAGTCGCCATCGACGATGGCGTCTGGCTCCTGGGCTCCATCGTCTGGTCGCAGCAACCGGGTAAAAGGGGAAAAAGGGGGGACAAGGCAACCGTGAGTACTCATCCGAAGTACTCGCAAGCAAGGAGCTACACTACTTATGCATGGATATATGTGTAAAGGGCCATATCAGTGGACTGAACTGCAGAATGCCAGAATAAGAGGGGGATAGCTAATCTTGTCGAAGACTACGCTTCTGGCAGCCTCCGTCTTGCAACATATAGAAGAGAGTAGACTGAAGTCCTCCAAGTAGCATCACATAGCAATAATCCTACCCGGCGATCCCCTCCTCGTAACCCTGAGAGAGAGCGACCACCGGGTTGTATCTGGCACTTGGAAGGGTGTGTTTTATTAAGTATCTGCTTCTAGTTGTCATAAGGTCAAGGTACAACCCCAAGTTGTCCTGTTACCGAAGATCACGGCTATTCGAATAGATTAACTTCCCTGCAGGGGTGCACCACATAACCCAACACGCTTGATCCCATTTGGCCGGACACACTTTCCTGGGCATGCCCGGCCGCGGAAGATCAACACGTCGCAGCCCGACCTAGGCCGACAGAGCGGTCAGCACGCCGGTCTAAACCTAAGCGCCCAGGGGTCTGGGCCCATCGCCCTTAGCACACCTGCACGTTGCGAACGCGGCCGGAAGCAGACCTAGCAACCTCCATTACAAAGGAAGTCACGTTACGGGGTCCAATCTGGCGCGCACCGCTCAGTCGCTGACGTCACGAAGGCTTCGGCTGATACCACGACGTCGAGTGCCCATAACTGTTCCGCGTAGTTGGTTAGTGCGATAGACCAAATGGCGGACTCAGATCAAATACCAAGATCTCGTTAAGCGTGTTAAGTATCCGCCAGACGCCGACCAGGCCAGCCCACCTCTCTCCTAGGTGATCTCAACCTGCCATGTCGCCCGCCACAAAGTAACAGATCGGGGCCGCTGGGAACCAGGCCCACCTCTACCGGGATGGAGCCACCGTCCTTTCAGCCCCATCTCCTAATAGTATCACAGGTAATGTAATAGTGTAAAGTATATGTAGATATGCCCGTGATCACCTCCCAAGTGATCACAGCCAAAGAGTATAGCATGGCAGACGGACAAGAGTGTAGGGCCACCGATGGAACACTAGCATCCTATACTAAGCAAGAGGATAGCAGGTAAAGGTAACAAACAAGAGTAGCAAGGACAAGCTATGCAGCAAGATAGGATTAATCGAAAGCAAGAATATGCTACACTACTCTAGTGCAAGCAAAGTGTAGAGAAGAGTAGGCGATATATGGTGATCAAAGGGGGCCTTGCCTGAAGCTCCGTTGGCAGAAGAAGGGTCACAGACGAGTCGCACTCGGTGGCATCAGCGCTGGTCTCGGGTCTCACCGGAGAAGAAGAGGGGGAAGAAACAGTAAATACGGAGCAAATAAAGCATAACAAAACATAACGAGGCAATACGCGGCGTAGGTATGCCCTAACGCGGTAGTAGGTGATACCGGCGAAGGGGGAAAACAAGCGGGAAAGTATTCCCGGTGTTTCGCGTTTTCGGACAGACGGACCGGAGGGGGAAAGTTCCATGTTTGCTATGCTAGGGATGTGTGACGGACGAACGAGCTGCGTATCTGGATTCATCTCGTCGTTCTGAGCAACTTTCATGTACAAAGTTTTCCCATCCGAGCTACCGTTAAAATTATATTAATTTTCAAGGTTTTATTCATTCTTTAAATTTAATTTAAATCGAAAATAAAAGTGAAATTACTATGGGTACACAGAAGTGTACCCACACATGTGCTACTAAGTCCGACATGGGGGTCAGGGGCTGAGTCAGCCCAGTCAACTGTTTACCAGTTGACTGGTCAACGAAGTCAAAGGGGCCTAGGGGGTCCCACCTGTCACTGACTGGGACTACCCAATCAGCAGGTTTGACTGGTCAACTAACCAGTGGGGGCCCGTTGTCAGTGACAGAGTCTAACTTGGCAGAGTTTTAACATTGAATTAGTTTAACTTAAAGGTGGGGCCAGACTGTCAGTGGGTCAATTTTTTTAACAAAGTTTTATTTAACCAAACTAACTAGCAGGGTGACCCGCGCATTTGCGCGGCTAGAATTATTTCATGTTTTTATATTTGTCACATTATAATTCACATTTATTGAGTGTAAAATTAATATTTTTGCGCTTCATATATGCATGAGCTTTTAGTATCTACATTAGTTGTGCTTGATTTTAGGATCAATGTTTGTCCTTCCGTAAATAATTCTGTGATTTCTATAAATTTAAAATCCAATTTATTTTATGAATTCCCTCATATAGATGGTCGAAAAGTTTGCGTATTTACGTCTCAAAAAAATGTTTCACTATTTCTGAGTTTTGTTGTTGGAGCGACGACCAGTATCTTCAACTACTAAAAGAGGGTAAACGAATGTACAGATGACATTGTAGGTGGCTTTGGTCCCTAAAACGCATATTGGTATGGGTCTCACAATGCAAAACTATAGTGTTTTAACAAAAGGTCTAGTTTTCCCTCTCTTTCACACATTTTCATCCCATTCTATCGACCCTTACCTTGCTTTTTAAATGTTTATCGATAAGATTTAAATCTAAATATAGATTAACTGTACACAAATATTGTCATTGCATTATTAAAATTGCTTATTGATTTTAGAAAGCTTAAAATAGGCCTTGATAGTCGTTATTTGAAATGGAACACATTTCTTTCATGCGGCTTATTCTTACGAAATTTTATTGTTTCAAATTTTGATTTCTCAGCACGTATGCCATGTGGCAGTTCTCTTGAGACCGTGTCTAACTTCTACACTTGACTATCAATGTGTAATTAAACAACACAGAATGAACATCTTGGTCTGCATGTAGGCTGCGTCTTTCTCAGGGTTTATGAACAGATAATTTAAATTGCATTTTGTGAAAATTTTAAAATTGTGAATATAAATAGAGATATTCTGTTTATACAGTGGATAAAAAATAAAATTATATTTCCTAATAAGTCTTATACAAAATTTCATGTATGTGCAGATTTTTTTTTGCTTTGTCTACCAAATGAGAATTATCAATACACACTTCGGTTAAACAATATATTTATTCATCAGCACCGCAGAGAGATTTTACAAAACAAAACAAATTTAATCACAGACGACCATATAAGTTAGCTTGTCATGTACAATTAACTATTGCTAACTTTTTACTCCAAATTTTCTTTTATCTTTTTTTGCAGGGTAATCCATTTTTTCCTATATAAATAAAGTAATATTCCCGATGAACTTAAAAGGAGCGGTGCATTTTATCCATTCAGTAAAATTTGTATGTATAGGGGGCATTTTTGCATATAATTTAACTATCTCATGGGATGCCTTTCATTGTCGTTCTTGTTTTACTGGGTGTTTTGCTTGACTCTTTTCCGCGCGATTTATCTTTCACGTCCATAATTTCAACCGTTGTAATCAGAACCTGAACCATGTATTCTCTTTACACGCATGATCGTGATGCATGCACGTGTGTGTGTATATATGTTTTCTAATTTGATAATTACGATTTCATATTCCGTCCTATAATATTCCTTCTCACATCCATCACGAAACAGAAATTTTCATGCAGGATTATATATCAAAATTAGTGGCGCATACGTTAATGTTATGTTCTAGAATCTATTTCACCATCTCACCATTAATCATATTGCAGTTGGACTTTTGTTTGGTCATATCATACTTCCGCTCGCCTGCAAAAAAAAATCACAATTCCGCTGAGCAAAAGATTAAAGTTTAGATTGCAAGCTTAAGTTCTACTGCCACGTGTGTGCAATGGCCATGCTAATCGATCATGCATTTATTTAGAATATAGCAAGTCTAATCAGTATGTGTATTAATTGCAAGGAAAAAAATCAGTACATGTATCAATAACCTAGTCGCAGTGCCGCCATGGTCCTTGCAACCCAGCGGTGCAACGTTTCTTGTTTGGTGAGACCGTGTAATTTTTTTTTCATAGAAGAGTTTGTGCCATGTTTTGCTTTTGCAAGGAAAGAGTAAAGAGTCCGTGTGTGTTTCCTGATCACTTTCTTTAGCTGCGTGTGTCGTCCGTTCTCCTGTCCCATTGTTGTACATATCCGGTTTTCCATCTTTTACATGTCTAGGCGTTTTCTTCTCAATTGCTACCGAAATCAATCTGTTTTAGTTTTTTTTACTTGTAATACTTGCCTAATCTCGACCGTTGATACATCTTAGCTTTTAAAGTGTCAAATCAGCACCGTTCGTTTTCTATCGTTTTAAGTATATAATAAATAGATAGATTAATTAACGAGGTGGCCCCACGGGTCATAGTCACAGTTAGCATTAGGGGCATTTTTAGTAGATTATTAACTGGGAGGGGCCCTACACGTCAGTGCCCACTGTTCTGGTTTAATTAGTGTTAACACTAAACATCCGGGCCCACCTGTCATTAAGACAGGGCCAGCCTATACAGACCAAGCGCCGATGGTGATCTACAGGGGCGGCAGTAGGACGCCGGATCCTGACTCCGGCGACAAAATGGGTGTCTGCGACCACCCACAGGACCAGCGCAGCGCGGCGCGCGCAGGGGTGTGAGTCGTTCTCGGAGACGGCCGAAGGTGGCCACGGTGATGACGTCGGACAACGGTGTCGGCGCGGCCTTGGCTGCATCCGAGTTACGGGGCGAGGGGGAGAAAGGGGAGAGGCCACAGAGGACCGGGAGCTCACAGTGAGCTTGGGAGCACGCCCGACGGAGACGAGGAAGCAGTGGTGGTGGTGGGTTGACGGTGACGACCGGCGGGGCGGAGGAGGTAGACGCGGCCGATCCGGCGATGAAGCTTGGCAGCGGGCTTCGGGGCGCCGACGAGGTGCGGCGGGGCGGCGTGCGGCTTCTGCGTCGGCGGGGTCGGGGCGCGTCTGCCTGATTCCGACCCAGACGAGACAGGAGCGAGGCTTCGAGGCGAGGGAGAGGAGAGGCGCGGAGGAAGCCGGGAGTGGCGGTGCTCGGCGCCGGTGGCGGCCTCTGGGGAAGCGGCGCCGCGGCGTCGGGCCGATGGGATCGGGGGTTTGCCCCGATCCAGATCGGGCAGAGGAGGGAGAGAGAGGAGAGCGAGGGGAGAGTGGGGGATCGGGAGGAGAGTGGGGCGGTTAGGGTTCGGGGGGAGGTTATGGAGGGGAGTGGCTGGTTGGGCCGGCCTATTCGGCCGCAAGGCCATCTGGGCCGTGGCCCAGCGAGGGGGGGGGGGTGTTCTCCTTTTTTTGTATTTTGATCTTTTCCCTTTTCTTTATTTTCTTTTCTGTTTTTGCTAATTGTTTGGGCACCAAATGAGTTTGTTAAAATATGAGAGCTGGACCACAAATCACAACACAATATATCCTACCACCAAAAACTAGTTTGGGGTAAATATCATTTCATATTTATTTTGTATTAAGAAAAAGGTTATTAAATAATGTTTTCAGCCACTGTTTGAGGTTGTTTAAGTCACTTATCAAATTTCAATAATGTTGTTTACAATTTTATCATAGCCTCTGACTTATCTAATATTTATTGAACATTTTAGTTTTAATATTTAAAAACTTTATTGTTTACCTAAATCCAAATTTGATTTTGAAACGTTTCGATCTAACATGTGTTTAGCAACAGTGACAAGGGTGACATGGCATCATTAGCAGGGTTTTACTGTAGCCTAACTATCCGGGCGTCACAAGTATCTAGGTGACATTAGGGTTTTGGTTGATTTGTGTCTTAAGGTGTTATTCTAGTACGAACTCTATGATAGATTGAACAGAAAGAATATCTTCGTTTTATTTTACTACGGACTCTTGAATAGATTGAGCAGAAAGAATAACTTTGAGGTGGTTTCGTACCCTACCATAATCTCTTCGTTTGTTCTTCGCTATTAGTGACTTTGGAGTGACTCTTTATTGCATGTTGAGGGATAGTTATATGATCCAATTATGTTATTATTGTTGAGAGAACTTGCACTAGTGAAAGTATGAACCTAGGCCTTGTTTCCTAGCATTGCAATACCGTTTGTGCTCACTTTTATCATTAATTACCTTGCTGTTTTTATAATTTCAGATTACAAAAACCTATATCTACCATCCATATTGCACTTGTATCACCATCTCTTCGCCGAACTAGTGCACCTATACAATTTACCATTGTATTGGGTGTGTTGGGGACACAAGAGACTCTTTGTTATTTGGTTGCAGGGTTGTTTGAGAGAGACCATCTTCATCCTACGCCTCCCACGGATTGATAAACCTTAGGTCATCCACTTGAGGGAAATTTACTACTGTCCTACAAACCTCTGCACTTGGAGGCCCAACAACGTCTACAAGAAGAAGGTTGCGTAGTAGACATCAAGCTCTTTTCTGGCGCCGTTGCCGGGGAGGTGAGTGCTCGATCTTGCAATGCTCTTTAGATCTTGCAATCGAATCTTTTAGTTTCTTGTTTTATCACTAGTTTAGTTTATAAAAGAAAACTACAAAAAAATGGAATTGATTTTGTCTCATACGCTTCACCTTTTAAATATCTTTCGTGAAAATGATGGAAGGGAAAATTGTGCTCAAGTGCTAGAAGAAGAAGTCTATAAAATGTTTGGCACTAAATCTTTGAATGATGAACATGATTGCAATGTTGTTAGTATGAACTCCTTGAATATCCATAGTACTAATTATGATTGCACTAGTTATGATGAAAATGTCTCCTTTAAACATGTCAAATTTTGTGGAGTGCATTGGGTTTGCAAGTACACACCAAATAGGGAAGATAGATATTGCAATAGGCATAAGCATTTAGAAACTAAATGGTTGCAAGAAAGGCTAAATGTTAGTGCTGAAAATTTAAGATATCTTAGCCGTACTTGTGAACTTTGCAATGAACATGGTCATTTAAATATCAAATGCAAATTGTTTCGATGATCGAATCGTGTCCAAAAATTGTGATGACTTGATTTCCCTTGCACATTATAATGAACTTAGTTTGCTTTTGGGTTATGAAGAAATGAAACGTCAAACTAAGATTATTCCAGAATATAACCTCGAGAAATTCCTCGATATTGATGTAGAAGAAATTTATACGTATTGTGCGGTGAATTGCATTGAAAGTCCTTATATTGCCAATTACATAAAGAAAAGAAAACAAATAGAGGATGAAGATAATGCTAATGAAAGGGAAGAGACTTCCCAATATCCTCCTATTATTTCTTATGATGAATCAGGTAATGAGGAGGAGCCTTCTATTCAACCAATCTTATTAATAAGGGGCTCCAAAAAGAGGATTGAACCCGCACATGATGTGAAGAAGAAAAAGAAAAAACGGATAAGAAAAGGTAAAAAGGTATCTCTCCCAAATGATGTTGCTCCTATTACTCATTGTGATGATGATAATTGCTATACTATTGGTTCTATCCATACTATTAATGATGAGAGTGATTATGCTTATGATATGAAAAGACCCAAGCTTGGGGATGCTATGTTTGATGAAGATGATGTTTTTGAGAATATATTTGCTGCAATTAATGTTTGTCCCAAGCTTGGGGATGCTACGTTTAATGAAGATGACATTTTTAGCCTCCCAAGTTTTGATGAGCAAATTTATTATGATGATAGCATGCCTCCTATTTATGATGATTATTGCGATGAAACTTATGCTATAAAGAGTAGTTGATGATTATATTTATAAAACTTGTCATGATTATGATTATCCTTTTCTGAACACTACTCTTTTAATGTGGAAATAATTTATAGTATTCGAGTCTCTTATGATAATCCCACTATTCCGATTGAGAAGAATTTTGCTTATGTGGAGAGTAATAAAAATTCTATGCTTGTAGATCATGAAAAGAATGCTTTATGTGATGGTTATATTGTTGAATTCATTCATGATGCTACTGAAAATTATTATGAGGGAGGAACATATGCTTGTAGGAATTGCAATAATATCAAGTTTCCTTTCTATGTGCTTAAAGTTTTAAAGTTTTGCTTGTTTTGCCTTCCTATGCTAGTTGATTATTGTTCCCATAAGTTGTTTGCTCATAAAATCCCTATGCATAGGAAGTGGGATAGACTTAAATGTTCTAGTCATATTCTTCATCATGCTCTCTTTATGTTTCAATTCTTATCTTTTATGTGGGCATCATTGAAATCATCATGCCTAGATAGGGGAGTTAAACGTTAGCGCTTGTTGGGAGGCAACCCAATTTTATTTTAGTTTCTTGCTTTTTGGTTCTGTTTAGGAATAAATAATCCATCTAGCTTATGTTTAGATGTGGTTTTATGTTTTAATAGTGTTTGTGCCAAGTTAAACCTATCGGATCTTCTTGGATAATAGTTATTTGATTTTGCTGAAAATTCCAGAAACTTTCTGTTCACGAAAAGAACTGTTAAAAATCACCAGAACGTGATAAAATACTGATTCAAATTTCAGTAGATCAATAAACAAATTATCTAGGTCTTCCTATTTTGGTGGATTTTTATGAGTTCCAGAAGTTTGCGTTAGTTACAGATTATTACAGATTGTTCTGTTTTTGACAGATTCTCTTTTTCATGTGTTGTTTGCTTATTTTGATGACTCTATGGCTAGTAAAATAGTTTATAAACCATAGAGAAGTTGGAATACAGTAGTTTTAACACCAATATAAATAAATAATGAGTTAAATACAGTACCTTAAAGTAGTGGTTTGTTTTATTTCGCTAACGGAGCTTACGAGTTTTCTGTTAAGTTTTGTGTTGTGAAGTTTTCAAGTTTTGGGTGAAGATTCGATGGACTATGGAATAAGGAGTGGCAAGAGCCTAAGCTTGGGGATGACCAAGGCACCTCAAGGTAATATTCAAGGACAACCAAGAGCCTAAGCTTGGGGATGCCCCGGAAGGCATCCCCTCTTTCGTCCTCATCCATCGGTAACTTTACTTGGAGCTATATTTTTATTCACCACATGATATGTGCTTTGCTTGGAGCGTCATTTTATTTTACTTAGCTTTGATTGATGTTTGAATAAAATACCAAGATCTGAAATTCTTAAATGATAGAGAGTCTTCGCATAGTTGCATAATTGTTCGGCTACTCATTGATCTTCACTTATATCTTTCGGAGTAGTTTGTCGTTTGCTCTAGTGCTTCACTTATATCTTTTAGAGCACGGCGGTGGTTTTATTTTGAAGAAATATGTGAACTCTCATGCTTCACTTATATTATTTTGAGAATCTTTAGAACCGCATGGTAATTTGCTTTGGTTATGAATTTAGTCCTAATATGATGGGCATCCAAGAGGTATATAATAAAAGCTTTCATGTAAAGTGCATTGAATACTATGTGAAGTTTGATTCTTTATAATTGTTTTGAGATATGAAGATGGTGATATTAGAGTCATGCTAGTTGAGTAGTTGTGGATTTGATGAATACTTGTGTCAAAGTTTGTGATTCCCGTAGCATGCACGTATGGTGAACCGTTATGTGATGAAGTCGGAGCATGATTTATTTATTGATTGTCTTCCTTATGAGTGGTGGTCGGGGACGAGCGATGGTCTTTTCCTACCAATCTATCCCCCTAGGAGCATGTGTGTAGTACTTCGTTTCGATAACTAATAGATTTTTGCAATATGTATATGAGTTCTTTATGACTAATGTTGAGTCCATGGATTATACGCACTCTCATCCTTCCACCATTGCTAGCCTCTCTAATACCGCCCACCTTTCGCCGGTATCATACACCCACCATATCCTTCCTCAAAACAGCCACCATACCTACCTATTATGGCATTTCCATAGCCATTCTGAGATATATTGACATGCAACTTTCCACCGTTCCGTTTATTATGACACGCTCCGTCATTGTCATATTGCTTTGCATGATCATGTAGTTGACATTGTATTTGTGGCAAAGCCACCATTCATAATTCTTTCATACATGTCACTCATGAGTCATTGCACATCCCGGTACACCGCCGGAGGCATTCATATAGAGTCATATTTTGTTCTAAGTATCGAGTTGTAATTCTTGAGTTGTAAGTAAATAAAAGTGTGATGATCACCATTATTAGAGCATTGTCCTAGTGAGGAAAGGATGATGGAGACTATGATTCCCCCACAAGTCGGGATGAGACTCCAGACTAAAAAAAAGAGGCCATAAAAAAAGAGAAAAGGCCCAAAGAAAAAAATATAAGAAAATGAGAGAAAAAGAGAGAAGTGGCAATGCTACTATTCTTTTACCACACTTGTGCTTCAAAGTAGCACCAAAATCTTCATGATAGAGAGTCTCCTATGTTGTCACTTCCATATACTAGTGGGAGTTTTACATTATAGAACTTGGCCTGTATATTCCAATGATGGGCTTCCTCAAATTTCCCTAGGTCTTCGTGAGCAAGCGAGTTGGATGCACACCCACTTAGTTTATTTTGTTGAGCTTTCATACACTTGTAGCTCTAGTGCATCCGTTGCATGGCAATCCCTACTCACTCACATTGATATCTAGTGATGGGCATCTCCATAGCCCGTTGATATGCCTAGTTGATGTGAGACTATCTTCTCCTTTTTGTCTTCTCCACAACCACCATTCTATTCCACATATAGTGTTATGTCCATGGCTCACGCTCATGTATTACGTGAAGATTGAAAAAGTTTGAGAACACCAAAAGTATGAAACAATTGCTTGGCTTGTCATCGGGGTTATGCATGATTTAAATATTTTGTGTGATGAAGATAGAGCATAGCCAGACTATATGATTTTGTAGGGATAGCTTGCTTTGGCCATGTTATTTTGAAGAGACATGATTGCTCTGCTAGTATGCTTGAAGTATTATTGCTTTCATGTCAATATTAAACTTTTATTTTGAATCTTATGGATCTGAATATTCATGCCACAACAAACAAGAATACATTGAGAAATATGTTGGGTAGCATTCCACATCAAAAATTCTATTTTTATCATTTACCTACTCGAGGAAGAGCGGGAATTAAGCTTGGGGATGTTGATATGTCTCCAACGTATCTATAATTTTTGATTGTTCCATGCTATTATATTATCTGTTTTGGATGCTTATGGGCTTTATTAAACACTTTTATATTATTTTTGGGACTAACCTATTAACCCAGAGCCCAGTGCCAGTTTTTGTTTTTTCCCTTCAGTACGAAAAAAAGACACATCCGTGACATTTTGGGCCGAACGAAATTTTTTCTGTCATACATATGACACTTCTATGACGATAATTGTGACAAAACCCGGTATCATCATAGATGTGGTGGGCTCCTACTTCTATGACAAAAAATCATGACAGAAAATGGGCTTTTCGTCTGGGCGGGCGGAGACACAGCTGCATGACATTCTTTGGGCCGCCCATGATGAAAAAATGTGGTAGAAGTGAGGGCGAGGAAAATATCGGGAGTTCCGTTACTGATGGGAGGTCGGGGCTGAGCGATCGCGCTTTCTCGTAGACACGACGCGCATGTGTGCGAGGCATTGGCTCTAATCGAACCCGAAGCGAGGCGTTGGGCTCTAATCGAACCCGGCGATTGTAATCGCAAGCTACGACATCGAACCCGAGCGATCGATCGATGGCTGTTAATCGAACCCGATCGAGCGATTCTTCGCTATCGCTGCTAATCTGAAGCCGATCGATGCTGCCTCTGGATGAACTACTCTTCCCGTGAATCAGCCATTTGGGTGGGAGATGGAAAATCGGGAGGAAAACAAGGCCTTCAGAGCAGACTGTGCTACCTGTCGAAGCAGGTCTCTTGTTGGGTCCCGATAGCTCCTCATAGATGGATTCAGAGATAGATGACCAGTCCTATTCCCCCACCGATTGATGACCAATCCTGTTTATCAACCATTTGAACTGGAGCGGGTGATGCCAGTGTCTAGCGGAGTAAAAACACGGTCTTCAAATTAAACAGTGCTACCTCTTGCTGGAGATAGCACCCCAGTTGTACATGCACGAGAACTAGCCCTACCACACATAACCCAGACACTCGTAGATTGTACCCTTAATGTGATGGACAGAGAACCAGCTTCACCCAATCTAACCCCAACCCCAGCAGATAGTAACCCAGTTCCTGTTGACACAACACCATCTCCACCACGGAGCTCCCAAACAAGAGCAGTTAGTAAGGCAGCTCCAGTGCCCAAAGGGCTAGTACTACCACGGCGAACCCCAACTCCACCAGTTAGTACGCCTATTCCTGTGGAGGAAGCACAACCAGCCAGTCATAGTTTAGCATCTATCGCATTTGATGCTGTTAAATCCTATGTGCGTATCTTCCCATCTTGGAAATATTATACTGAAGATGAAGGAAAATGCCAGTTGCAAGTGTTTGTCCAGGACTTATGTTTAAGTAATGTTATTCATGGCAATTACTTTGCTTTGTCCCATACATTCTACCTCCATGATGGTTATTGATGGAGTCCTGGATTAGGGGGTATCCGGACAGCCGGACTATATCCTTTTGCCGGACTGTTGGACTATGAAGATACAAGATTGAAGACTTCGTCTCGTGTCCGGATGGGACTCTCCTTGGCGTGGAAGGCAAGGTTGGCGATACGGATATGTAGATCTCCTCCCTTTGTAACCGACTCTGTGTAACTCTAGCCCCCTCCGGTGTCTATATAAACCAGAGGGTTTAGTCCGTAGAACGACAATCATACCATAGTCTAGCTTCTAGGTTTAGCCTCTACGATCTCGTGGTAGATCAACTCTTGTACTACTCATATCATCAAGATCAATCAAGAAGGAAGTAGGGTATTACATCCACCGTGAGGGCCCGAACCTGGGTAAACATTGTGTCCCTTGCCTCCTGTTACCATCCGCCTTAGACGCACAGTTGGGACCCCCTACCCGAGATCCACCGGTTTTTACACCGACATTGGTGCTTTCATTGAGAGTTCCACTGTGTCGTCGCTGTAAGGCTCGATGGCCCCTTCGATCATCACAACGATGCGGTCCTTGGTGAGGTCTTCCTCCCAGCAGATCTTCGATTGGCGGCTTCAAGACTACGGGCCAACTCGTTTGGCCATCTGGAGCAGATCGAGAGCTACGCCCCTGGCCATCAGGTTAGGTTTGGAAACTTGAATTACACTGCCGATATCCGCGGAGACTTGATCTTTGACGGATTCAGGCCCATGCCAGGTGTGCCGCACGATCACGACGAGCACGATATAGCTCTGCCGTCGGACAGTGTTCGGGAGATCACGCCAGCAACCACTCCGGCCTTCAGTCCAGAACAGATTGCGCCATCCGAGGACAGGCGGATAGACCCCGCCTTGGAGGCTGCACCCTCAGTGGCGATAGAGCCGAATACTGACCTTACCACTCACAAGAGCCGTGACGCCGGACTACTGGACTAGTCTCCGGCCACGGACTCAGAACCGCCCGCGCCCATACCTTACGATGGGGCGCCGATCATGGAGTTCACCTCCGCGGATATTTTTCAGCACTCGCCCTTCAGCGACGTACTGAACTCATTAAAATCTCTCTCCCTGTCAGGAGAACCTTGGCCGAACTATGTCCGGCTAGAGTGGGATGTGGATGACGAAGAAATTCACTCCCCACCCACCACCCACTTAGTAGCCACTGTCGATAACTTAACCGACATGCTCGACTTCGACTCCGAAGACATCGATGGCATGGACAACGATGAAGGAGACGAGCAAGAATCACTGCCCACGGGGTATTGGACCGCTACTTCATCATATGATATATATATGGTGGACACATCCAAAGAAGGCAATGGCGATAAGACGACGGAGGACGACCCCTCCAAGAAGCAACCCCAGCGCCGACGTCAGCGGCGCTGCTCTAAGTCTCGCCACAGCAAAAGCGAGGATACCGGCACAGGAGATAAAAATACTCCGGAAAGTGCCGAAAATGATGACAATCCCCTCCAGCATGATCTGGAGCCAGAGGATGAACAAGCCAGCCCTCCTAAGAGAACGACAGAGGGAGAAACAGGGGACGACAACTATATGCCTCTCTCCGAAGACGAAGCGAGCCTCGATGACGAATAATTGGTCGTGCCTGAGGATCCCGTCGAGCAGGAGCGCTTTAAGCGCCGCGATAGCCACAACAAATAGCTCAAGAAAAGCAGCAACAGCTTTGAGCTGATCAGATCTGCTAGCGTATAGATGGATCAAGTCCTTGCACCGAGGAATATGAACTCAACGCCTTCCAAGGGTTACCCAAAGCGCAGGCTGCTTCCCGACTTGAGGAGGAAGCATGGAAACCTACATCACCAGCGCGACGATGCGGGTTGATCGGCCACCTCGTGGTCGAGATAGAGAGGCAGTCCGCCTGAAAATCAGCCTCGCACCCGCTGTCATTCAAACAAAAATACCAAGGCACCGGCAAACACGCGAGACCTGCGAGGCGTATTGGAAGACAGGGCAAAACGCGCAAGATCAATCTATGGATCACGAGGGCGCGCGCCTACATACAACGATGACCGCCCCGCCGGATAGACTAAGTGCAAATCCGGTTAGGGTTCGGGCATAACGTAATCTCGGTGTGACCGATTACACAAACTCAGTGGGACCGATTTTGGTAATAAGCTAACCAGAGAGTTGGTCAGGTAAACTCGGTGGGACCGATTCGCTCATCTCGGTGAGACCGAAATGTTACAAAAGGGAAACAGAGAGTTTACATTGCAATCTCGGTGGGACCGATCGCTCACTTCGGTTAGACCGAAGCGTTACGAAGGGAAACAGAGAGATTGCAATCCCATCTCGGTGAGACCGAGATCCCTATCGGTGAAACCAATTTGGCTAGGGTTTGTGGCAGTGGCTATGACATGTGAAACTCGGTGGCGCCGGATAGAAAGAATCGGTGGGGCCGAGTTTGACTTTTGGTTTAGGTCAAATGTGGATGTGGTAAAGTAGTTGAGGGTTTTTGGAGCATATCACTAAGCACATGAAGCAAGAGGCTCATTAAGCAACACCTCATCCCTCCTTAATAGTATTGGCTTTTCCTATAGTCTCAATGTGATCTTGGATCACTAAAATATAAAATGTAGAGTCTTGATCTTGAAGCTTGAGCCAATCTTTTGTTCTTATAATTTTGAGGGATCCACTTTCCTCATCCATGCCATGCCATTCATTGAGCTTTTCCTGAAATATTAATCTTGGAATAATGTTAGCTCAATGAGCTATATGTTGTTAGGAATTACCAAAACCACCCAGGGATAGTTGCACTTTCAACTGCCGTATCTTCAGCATTGTCGCTGTTAATGCGGCGCTTGTGTTTGTTGAGACGCGACCTACCATTGCTGTCCTTGGTATCTGAATTACCAGGGTTCTTTGACATGTTATTGCTGCGAGCCAGCCAGTTGTCTTCTCTCGTGCAAAAGCGGGTCATGAGTGTCGTGAGGGCTGCCATAGATTTCGGCTTTTCCTGTCCAAGGTGCCGGGCTAGCCACTCGTCGCGGATGTTATGCTTGAAAGCCGCTAGGGCCTCTGCGTCCGGACAGTCGACGATTTGATTTTTCTTGGTTAGGAACCGTGTCCAGAATTGTCTGGCCGATTCCTCTGGCTGCTGAATTATATGGCTTAGGTCATCGGTGTCTGGTGGTCGCACACAGGTGCCCTGGAAATTGTTGAGGAATGCGGCTTCCAGGTCTTCCCAACAACCAATGGATTCTGCTGGCAAGCTATTAAGCCAATGCCGAACTGGTCCTGTAAGCTTGAGTGGGAGGTATTTGATGGTGTGTAGATCATCGCCACGGGCCATGTGGATATGAAGGATATAGTCCTCGATCCATACCGCAGGATCTGTTGTGCCATCGTATGATTCAATGTTTACGGGTTTGAAACCCTCTGGGATTTGATGATCCATTACTTCATCTGTGAAGCATAGCGGGTGTGCGGCACCTCTGTACTGGGCTATACCACGACGTAGCTCAAATGAGTTTTGTCTATTGTGTTTGGCCCGGCCGGATTTACTATATCCGGCGTGACGGTTATCGTCTCGTGTCGTGGGGTGCCCACGTGATCCGTAGATCGATCTTGTTTGTCTTGCTTTGTCCTCCAACATATCTCGCAGGTCTAGCGCATTTCCCCGTGCCTTGGTATGTTTTGAGCGGCGCCGGGGTGCGGCTTGAGTTGTGGGCCGAGAGGCCTCTCTGTCGCGGCCACGAGGTGGCCGGTCAGCCGCATCATGCGTTGGAGATGTAGGTTTAGATGCTTCCTCCTCTAATCGGGGTAGCAACCTGCGCTTTGGATAGCTTTTGGAGGGGCGTTCGAGTTCGTATTCCTCGGCCGCAAGGACTTCAGTCCATCTGTCGGCTAGCAAGTCTTGATCAGCTCTAAGCTGTTGCTGCTTTTTCTTAAGGCTACTCGTCGTGGCCATAAGCCTGCGCTTGAAGCGCTCTTGCTCGACGGGATCCTCTGGCACGACAAATTCTTCGTCGCCGAGGCTTGCCTCGTCTTCGGAGGGAGGCATGTAATTATCATCCTCTTCCTCTCTGTCTGCCGCTCTCTCAGGGGGCTGGCTTCTTCATCCTCCTGCGCTGAATCTTGCTGGAGGGAGTTGTCTTCGGCACTGTCCGGGGTGTTATTATCTCCCGTGCCGGTATCACCGTTTTTGCTTTGGCGGGTCTTAGAGCGGCGCCGCTGACGCGGGCGCTTAGGTTGCTTCTTGGAGGGGTCATCCCCCGTTGTTCCGTCGCCATTACCTTCTTTGGGTGTATCCACCATGTATATGTCATATGACGAGGTGGCTTTCCAGTGCCCTATAGGCGCTGGTTCCTGTTCATCTCCTGCATCGTCGTCCATACCATCGATGTCTTCGAAGTCGAAATCTAGCATGTCGTTTAAATCATCGACAGTGGCTATGAAGTGGGTGGTGGGTGGGCATCGAATTACTTCATCGTCCGCATCCCAATCCCGACGGTCATAATCCGACCAAGACTCTCCTGACAAAGAGAGAGACCTTAGTGAATTCAGTATATCGCCAAAGGGCGAGTGCTGAAATATATCCGCGGCGGTGAACTCCATGATTGACGCCCAATTGGATTCGATTGGCAGGGGCGCGGAGGGTTCAAAGTCCGGATAGGAGTCCGGCAATGTGGAGTCATGGGCCTCGCGAAGGATGAGGCTGGTGTTTGGCTCGATCGCCGTTGAGGATGCGGCCTCCGCGGCGGGGTCCAACCACCCGTCCTCGGATGGCGCAGTTGGCTCCGAACTGAAGGTCGGAGCGGATGCAGGTGCGGTCTCCAGGACACTGTTCGCCGGCAGAGCTAGATCATGCCCATCGAGACAGTGTGACGCGCTCGGCTGTGGCTCGAATCCGTTGAAGATCAAGTCTCCGCGAATGTCGACCGTGTAGTTCAAACTTCCAAATCTGACCTGATGGCCAGGGGCGTAGCTTTCAATCTGCTCCAGATGGCCAAGCGAATTAGCCCACAGTGCAAAGCCGCCGAACATGAAGATCTGTCCGGGGAGAAATGTCTCACCCTGGACTGCATCGCTGTTGATGATCGAAGGAGCCATCGGGCCTAAAGGTGGCGACACAGAGGAACTCTCAATGAAAGCACCAATGTCGGTGTCAAAACCGGCGGATCTCGGGTAGGGGGTCCCGAACTGTGCGTCTAGGCGGATGGTAACAGGAGACAAGGGACACGATGTTTTTACCCAGGTTTGGGCCCTCTCGATGGAGGTAAAACCCTACTCCTGCTTGCTTAATATTGATGATATGGGTAGTACAAGAGTAGATCTACCACGAGATCAGAGAGGGTAAACCCTAGAAGCTAGCCTATGGTATGATTGTTGTTCGTCCTATGGACTAAAACCCTCCGGTTTATATAGACACTGGAGGGGGCTAGGGTGACACAGAGTCGGTTATAATGGGAGGAGATCTACATATCCGTATTGCCAAGCTTGCCTTCCGCGCCAAGGAAAGTCCCATCCGGACACGGGACAAAGTCTTCAATCTTGTATCTTCATAGTCCAACAGTCCGGCCAAAGGTCATAGTTCGGCTATCCGGACACCCCCTAATCCAGGACTCCCTCAACGAATGTACGAGGGTTTACTGGTTCGTCTGTCGTCGCCGGAGAATAACAACAGGTGTGGGTGAATAGAGGGATGGCTAGGCCAGCGATGGGAGTACGGTGGGGCGGTGAGGCGTGCGCGGCAGCATAGCCGGCCGCGGGGAGGGGAGAGCAGGCAGTCCCGCCGGTGCTTGTTTGAGCGGCTGGAGCAGGAAGAGAAGAGATTGAAGTTTTTGCCAGCTGCATAACAGGTAACAGCGACCGGTTAGTATATTTGAAGTACATCGGGTAGGTGATGCTGGACGGGTTTAAAGGTGACAAGTACCTAGGTCGTGGCGGGTGCTTGGCATCTCTCGCACGGTGGGAATCAGGTTAGAAACGCCGAGGGTGATGACGCTACGCTGGCTGTCGGGTCCGTAAGGAGATCTAGAACCGCCGAGTAGGGTGTTTGTGGAGCAGCTCCAGAGGGTGGACTACGGTGTGGGCGAAGCGGATCTGTGGCCGTGGACGAGGGCGAGGTGAAGCTGCTCCGTGGTTGGGTTAAGGATGGTGTCGACGACGCGGATCTCGCGGCCGTGGACGGGCGCCGGTTGTTCCGTGGTTGGGTTAAGGATTGTGTCGACGATGCGGATATGCGGCCGTGGATGGGGCGCCGGTTGCCCGGTGGTTGGGTTAAGGGTGGTGTCGACGACGCGGATCTGCGGCCGTGGGACGGGCATCGGTTGCCCGTAGGTTGGATGAGGGTGCGAGGAAGCGGATCTCGAGGCCGTGGACTTGCGAGTTGGCAAAGCGGCCCCGGTAGGGTTGAGAATGGTATAGGCGAAGCTACTCCGGTAGGGTTGACGATGGTGTCGGCAAAGCGGCTCCGGTAGGGTTGAGGAAGGTGTCGGCGAAGCGGCTCCGGTATGGTTGAGGAAGGTGTTGGCGAAGAGGACCAGAGGCCGTCGACGGGGGCGTCGGTGGGGCGGCTCCGGGGGGTGTGGACGAAGCGTCTCCGGTGGGGAGTACGAATGAGCCGCTGCAGATGCACGGCGGTTGACGAGAGTACCGGCGAAGCAGATCCGGCGCCGTGGACAAGGCCGACACTGAATGGGCTGTGGTACAGTGGTGGATGAGCAGTCTACTTGTTTCTAGGGGAGGTGGGAGGGGTAGATGCGGCCGCAGAAGCAGATCCGGCGAGGTGGATGCCGCTGGCAGTGAATGGGCTATGGTACGTCGGTGGATGAGCAATCTAGGGTTTCGAGAGTGGAGGGGAGAAAGGGCGATGAAGTATGGACGACGTGATGTAAGATCCTCTGGTGATGTGGAGTTAGTCGTTTTTGCGGGAGGGGGAGAGGAAATGGGGGTGCCGTGTAGTGGGGGAACCGCAAGTTACCAAAGCAGCCCCGACCTATCATGTAGATGAGGGCGGCATTGTAACTGTTGGTCTCCGAGCACCAAGCAAAAAAGGGGGATTTCACATGCTAAAGACTAAGGTGGCGGAAATTTTAGAAGGAGGCGGGAGATTTTGCCGCCTGCGGGATCGTTCGTAACCAGTTTCAACTAATTTTGGACCGTGCTAGCGGGAAGGTCATCCTAGACTGTGTACACGGGGCACGCATCAACAGTTAATAACTGGTGTGATGTCCACCCCAGAAAAAAGACAATAACTCGGGATGATGCGCCGATAACTTGGACGTTCACACGGGCGCGGCCAATTGTACGGGTGTGGTGGCGCGTTCACAAAAAAGGTATCAAACACTCAGCCTATGTATTTCTCGTGTAAATAGATAATTTATTGCCATTGGTTATTTACTTTAAACATAATGCATTGACGTGTTAGTGTAGAGGCGCACAAAAAGAAATGGATATTGTAGTCAACTACTTAAAAGTGTTACCTCATATGATTACATAGCCTCCATTTCATAAATTGCGTACCCGTTGAATTCATATATGAATATTGCATATATTACTTCAAAATAGAAACTTAACTCATCCAAGACTAATGAATTTGAATGCAAGAGTAACAATGGTGCATGTACATGATAGCTATATTGGTTGTTTGAAGAAACATCACTGTAACTTTGGCATGCACAACTGAAAAGGTTTATTTAAATAGAAAAATGTGATATGTGAGTGTCCAATCTTTATAGCGTTGAATCGATATTGTACCTTTGGCCATGATAAGAAGTAGATATTGACTTATGCTCAAGCGATGCACGTCCACGATCACTAGATAGTGATATGTGAACGAATTGTGCAATCTCTCACACACGCATACATATCTCATTTCCCTGTGGGCATCGGAATCACACACGCGCACTTCATGTATTTCTCTCCCTCCGTCAATGTTAAATTCGTCTTTCTACCCCGTCCTACAAGTCTCTCACATAGAAACACACACGCTCTCTATGTCTAACACACCCACCCCTTTAATTCCGCCCACCCACAGCCACTAATGTCTCAAAGTATAATAATGTCTCTCACACATATGCTATCTACCTATCCCTTAATATAGCTAGATATGTGTCACACGAAGTCCTTCTCCCTACTAGCAAGATGCCCATGCGTTGCACGGAACATCAAGATGCATTTGTATGAGAAGTTTATCTTGTGGGAGAAAAGGATGAACGAGGGAATGCCTTATTTGCAAATGCGGAGAGGGGTGTGGGTATCTTTTTGCAAAATTTCCATAGTTTCCTTCCTGTCCGTCGGATATAAATCAGATGGCCTATATTGTAGGATGGCAGGAACACCATCATCACTAACTCTGTTTTTTTATAAGAGTAGAGATATGTGAGTGTCACTGCCCCCCCCCACACACCCACACTTCCCAACACCGAAGGAGTAGGGTGACACCTCGATCTTGATACTAATCTATCGACTGGCTTCTCTCTCAAACATACACACACACTACCCGCACCAAGGAGTAGGGTGGCACATCGATCTTGATAATAATCTATCTACTGCCTTTCACACACACACACACACACACACACACACACACACACACACACACACACACACACACACTCGCTAGTTGTGCCTCTGTGCCTACCGCGCACACTCTCGATACGCCTTTCTCCCCCAACAATGACAGCAGAAGGGTGACAACTCGATCCGATCATAATGTCAATTGGTTTCTCTCTCAAACATTGTGTCTCGGTGCCTCGCTCGGTAGCCCCCTCGATATGTAGACTTCTCGCGCGCGCACAACTGTAGTGACGATGATGCAGAACCCAGCGTGCCTTGTTTGTACCAGCCTCATGTGATAGTTTTCACCCTGTTTTCTGTTAATTAACAAGGCAACCTTTTCTTTGTTACTACTAGTGAATCTGAAATCATTCGGGGCAGACATAAAATATATCACTTCAACCCAATTATCGCAGTAACTATTTTAAAAGAAATTAGCTAGCTGCCCATGCGTTGCACGGAACATCAAGATGCATTTGTATGAGTAGTTGAGAGAAAAGGTTGAATGAGGGAAGGCCTTATTTGCGAACGTGGAGAGACGTGTGGGTATATTTTTGCAAAATTGCCATAGTTTCTTTCCTATCTGTTAGATATAAATCCGACGGCCTATATTGCAGGATGGCACGCACACCATCATCACTAACTCTGTTTTCTTTTCCTCCGTCCGAAAATACTTGTTATCAAAATGGATAAAAGAGATGTATCTAAAACTAAAATACGCCTAGATACATTTCCTTTTATCCATTTTGATGACAGTATTCGAGACGGAGGGAGTATTTGTCTTTTAGAGATTTCAACAAGTGACTATGACCGGACCTTACCAACATACTCAAAAAGTAGTCCATAATCTTGATGTTCCCTCTTTTCTTGGCGGTGCAAATTGCCATCTGGATACCTCATAAATAAATCAAGGACAAATCTGACCCCTTCTTGAAAAGACATACGGAGCAAAATGAGTGAATGTACACTCTAAAATATGTCTACATACACATCCGTATGTGGTAGTCCATTTGAAATCTGGAAAAGAAAAATATTTAGGAACGAATGGAGTATATATATGAGTAGACATGGAGATATATCTCCAGCATGGTCTACAACAAAAATGTGCTGGGCTGGTTAGCGCCGGATGCTCGCAACGCGATGACATGAGTTCGAATTCTGTCTTTTAACTTTATATTTTTATATTATATATTACTCTACTTATTTAATATATACTTCTTTTTCTGCATCAGATCGACAAGTGGAACCCACAGAGTACTTAGAATACAAGATTAAGGATGGACTTGTTTCTTTTTAACTTTCTCTGACGGTTGTAGCCACCCCGCAAGTCACGTGTACACTGTACATGCAATTAACTTTTTATAAAGGGACAATCATACAGTCAATTAACTCAAATGGATTGGATGTCACTCTATTATTTCCAGCATAAAGAGCATCTCCAACGGCAGCCGGCAAATGTCCTCCGCTTCCTTAAGCGGAGGATTTACATCAAACGCCAAATGCATACATTTTATAACTCTAACCAACCAGATGAAATTCGTGCAAACACGGACTGATTTCATATAAGCATGAAGGATTTTGTATAAAAAAGCTGGATCTTCATATAAACATGATGGATTTCATTACATTTACATGAACTAAGAGGTGCCAATCCGGCTCTCTTGTATAATTAATACTCCCTCCGCCCGGAAATACTTGTCCTAGAAATTGATGTATCTAGACTTATTTTAGTTCTAAATGGCCGCCCGCGGATCCCTTTGTCTTCCTCATGTCCGTCAGACACTTGCAGGGTCGACGAAGGTCCTCGGAAGAGACGAAGCCGCAAAGAAACCACCTGAATCCACGGTCGTCGCCTCGGCGGTGGCCTTCATGGGTCCCAAGTAGCGGCGGCCTCCCGTGTTCTACTTCTCCTCGATGATGGCGGCGGACACGGAGAAGCTGGCCACCGACTCGTCGCTCTCCATGCACCCAGCTTCTGTCTCTACCTGCATGGCGCTGCCGCAGGCACGGGAGGCGCGCCCACAGACACAGGAAGCGCGGCCACCGCAGACACTGGTGGCACGGTACGATGCGGCAGCGACGACTCCCATACCGGCGTGCTCGCCGCCGTGCCGGCGTGGAGCAACTCGCCACTCCTCATCGAGCTGAACTGGAGCGGCGAGTTGCTGAATTACGCGCCTGCTTGGGGCGGCAACTGGCTCCGTCGGGCCAAGCGAGGTTGGTGAAGCACCGAGCGGCCTCGCCCGTATCCGGAGGGCTCGGCGGGCCACCCAGCCGGGTAATATGCCGGAGAACAGCTCATCGGAAGCCATCGGAAGAGTGGAGAAAATGGTGAAGGAGGAGATAGGGGAGCGGCGGAGGGGTGCGATTCTTGCCCGCTGTCTGTCTGGCCTCGTGTAAATAGAGGGCGGGCGGTAGGAGCTTGGCCGGTGTCTGGCCTCGTTTAAACTGAGGGCGGACGAGAGGAGCTCAGCCGGTGTTGCATTTAATTCCGGCCCGCTCATGAACGGACGTGTGGCCGGAGTAGGATTCTCGGTTTGCATGCGGGTTTAATGGAGGGGTTTAATGGAGGCGTCGGGCGTGCAGCGGCGGCAAGAAGATTATACGATTTGATGACAGCAGTAATGAGCCGTCAAATCACAAAGGCCCTCGCCTCTCGTGAAACCGACCGAGCTAGACTGCCCCGCCCTCTAGCCTTCTAAAAAAATGTATATACTCCACTTTTGTACAGTGGTAGTATCGATGGATTGCGCCATGGAGCAAAACTTGAAATTAAAAACAAAGGTGGTACATATAGAAAGCGCTCGTCGCCAAATTATGCATATAGTACTATTAAAAAGGCTTGGCACAATAATGGTGTCCAGCACAAGTGCACAACCCACCCCTCAAATAAAACTAAGCACCCTGGAATTCTTTGACAAAACTAAGCACCCTGGAATTCTTTGACAAAACTAAGCACCCTGAAATTCTTTGACAACTAAACTACTGGCTATATGATGTTGTCCATATATATTTTACGTATATAATGTGAAGAAACGAGTGGTAGTACTATACCAACTAAAAGATGAAATGTAAGAAATACTAGTATGTATGTACTGAAGAGTTAAAGTAACAAGAAGAAACATAACATAGTTCTGCTGGGGGCTCAGCACAACACACCCCTCAAATTAAATTAAGCACACCTAAAATTAAACTTTGCAACTATTCCGGTAGACACTGCATTAGAACCACCATGAGCAACGACACTGCCACCTTACTCGGAGTCCTCATCCACGTCCTCGACTTCGTCCTTGTCCCTCTTCCTCTTGGCCGATACTTCTTTGCTTGAACCGCACACTTGGCTGTTGCTCTTCATCCAACCTTTATAGATATTGAAGCAAAGGTAGCCATCCATTGTAGCATAGTGGATGTGGTCTATATCTAGTACATTCCGTTGCCATGCATGACGATGAAACGTGTATGGAGGTTTCTCTAGTTTACCATACGAAGGATGAACCATGGCTCCTGCCAGGGTCAGCATTGAAGGCTGACGAGAGGACACCACCCGATTCTTTTGGAGGTCGAAGGTGTTGCCTACAACGAGGCCTATCCAACACAGGACTTCTTTGTCCTTACCAAAGTCTACAGTAACGAATTTGACTAGGTTGTTCTCGAGGAAGTCCTTAAAATCCTGGCACTCAACGTCGGCATGGCATATGTGGTAGACCAAGCATAAGTCATGCACGCAAACCTAGATCATAGCGGGCTTCTTCCTCTCTTCATCCTTTAGATCCTTCTCTCGTCCCAGGACTGTGGTGTACTCAACATCTAGCCCAGCGACCCACTCATCATCTGAGTCTTCGAACATGCATCTGAAGCGAGACAGGCATCCTTTCACCGTCGCGGAAGAACGGGTGTAGATGACGTCGAACTCATCGCCGGTGATGGTTCTAACCTTGTACTTACCGCCGATCAAGGAGATTTGGGACGCCATGGATTTGGGAGGAGGGTTAGGATTAGTGGAACTACCGTAATGTGAATGGACGGGACGACTAGGAGCGAACCGTCGTAGTATTGAAGGACGTGCGGGGACGAGTAGGAGCGAACTGCCAGCGTGCGAACGGCAGGGTAGTGGCTTTCCATTCTCCCATGATACAGGCTTCCGAGAGCCCTTGGAACTGAGATCGAACAGTTGCATGGCGTGATTCTAGACCTATGGGTGAATATCCTATCCTGGAGGGTTATTCTGCAAATTTTCAGCAACTTAGCATGCCATCGTTTGATCTCAGATCCAAGGGCTGCCAGTAGCCCGTATTGTGGTCACGCCTACCACGACCATCGCATCGCTCGTGCGGTCGCGCCCTTGGAGATTTAACCGGTGCGTTAGGCTATCTGATGTTGGCATGTCATACATAGTCATCACTTAGTCACTCATACTACAACAAGGTTTTGGCTATAAGGTTGGCTATAAGTGTATTTTTTTACTTCTCTCTATCTCTTTTTCAGACTCCCTCCGTCCCATAATATAAGAACGTTTTTGACACTAGTGTAGTGCCAAAACGTTCTTATATTATGGGACACTGGAGTACTAGTATTTATTGCATTTGCCAAGGAGTGACCTCTTCCAATGAAATGGTGTTGCTAAGTTTGCTTCATTTAATTAGCTATAGACTCAAAATTGTCTTTTCACCTAGGTACACGCGCTTAGCACCGTTTCTTCCTTGGGTCACCAAACTAGTCTCTCTCTTCTTGATTAACTTGCCACATCAGACTTTATGCCTATGTGGCAAGCTTAAGCACCTGTAGCAGCAAGTAAGTACAATAGTGCGCTTTACATGGCATTTTTGCATATGTGGAGGAAAGAGAGCCAAGGAATGTCGGATTTCGGGTTCCGGCAGACCCTTGAGGTTCGAACACTGGGGAGCGCGCGGAAATCCCTCCTTCTACCTACCTGCACCCCACCGCCTTGCTAGGATCTAAGCTATGGAAAGAATAGCACAAGAGACACAGGTTTATACTAGTTCGGGCCACCATTGTGGTGTAATACCCTACTCTAGTTTGTGGTGTGGTGGATTGCCTCTTGGGCTGATGATGATGAACAATACAAGGAAGAACAGCCTCGCGAGGGTATGTTCTTGGCTGGGGCGATGAACTGCTAGGAGGAGTTCAATCACCCTTCTCTCTCTCTCTCTCTCTCTCTCTCTCTCTCTCTCTCTGGATTCCAGCTGCCTTCCAGATGTCTCTCTAGATGCTAGATGCCTCTACTCTATGGGTGGCTAGTCCTATTTATAGGCAAAGGCCCTGGGCCTCTCCCCAAATATTGAGCGGGAAGGGCGCCAACAATCGGCCATTTTGAAGGGGAATATCTAGTACACTTATCCTGACTAAAGTTGGTCCTCGCCGCCAAAGGCTCGTGGTGGACTTTGCTTGGGCTCCACGACGACATCCTTCCTGCCGTTGGGCTGGTCTTGGTCTCGTTGCACCGAAACGGGTGCCTTTGCTTGATGCTCTCGCCTACGCTTGCTCCCTTTGCACCAAAGAGGAAAGGGAGGACACTGCGCGGGCTGGCGCCCGCCTGGCGCCCTTGGTCATCATGGCTTGCGTCATGGGCACCTCGTGAGGTACCCCGCCTTGATCTCTCCGCCTCCTCGCGAGCCAGCCTGATGAGGCCGTGCCTGAGGAGGCTCCGTGTCGTCCGCCCCGCGAGGCTTGGCCCCTCGCGAGGGTCTTGGGCTTGTGTTGGTGAAGATGGGCCGTGCTGGGCCCCTCCTCGAGCCACGCCGCAGGCCGCAGGCAGGCAAGTTTGGGGACCCCCGTTCCCAGAACGCCGACAGTAGCCCCCGGGCCGAAGGCACGCCCGGGCTTGGCCGTGCAGAGAGGCGAAAGGGCAAGGGCGAAGCGCCACGAGCCCTAACAGCCTACGGCCTTGGGCGCCGTGTGGCGGTTGATTGGACGTGGGTGTCTCCACTTCCCCACAACGCCTCGGCAATTGCGTGTATTGGACAAGTCCCTCCATGCAAAACGGGTCATGATTACCTGCGATCGTGGAGGTCGACGGTTGGCCTTCGCCGGCCATAAGTACGGAGCGGCACGCGTTCTTCCAGTCCATCTCTTCTTGCTCCTCTTTCTTCCCGGTCCTTGCTCCGTCTTGCTGCAATGGCTCCAATTCGCCGGTTCTCTGCGGCAGAGAAGGGAAAAGCTCCCCGAGAGGGACCAGACCCACTCCCGCCGAAGAAACGGCTCACCCTCTGCCGCCGAGATGAGGGTGCCCATCAGGTGGTGTCGAGGCCTTGGTGCGAGCGGCCACCGCCGGGGTTCCCGCTTCCCCTGTATGCCCGCATCGAGGGCTCTGGAGGAGAGGACGCCGAACGCCGCGGGCGACGCCGCTGTCGGCGCCGCCGGATCACGAAGGTGTGGGTTGTCCCTCCTGGAGTCCACACCGAGGGCTCCTCCCGAGAGTTCGTGCTCCACGCCGCCATTCCTCCCCAGTCTTGGATTCGCCTTCCTCCCTTCTTCGCCTCCATCGTTCTCCAGGGGGAGCTCCTGGAGCTCTGGCTACAGCACGCCGGCTGCAGCGCCCTCGCAACCGAGGCTGAGGTCGCGGTTGTTGCCCCGTGCGAGGTCTTCATGACTCGAGGCTGGGGCGAAATTGCTCGAGTTTGCAAGACAAGAGGCGCTCTCGCGATCCACCTGGAGTACGACGGTGCTTCGGTGGTGTTGTTCAAGGTCTTTGACGCGAACGGGCGCCGGCTGGAGTGCTGCCCTGGGAGAGGTGACCGGGGCCCTGCCACAACGAGGACTAGGCCCGTCAACCGCTCCCTTGGTAGCTCCTCAGGCGGCGGAGGCGGCGGAGGATCCAGCGACTCCGGCGAGCTCTTCACGACTCCGGAGACGAGCGACGACAGCTACGAGCCCCCGAGCCGGCGCCGCTCCCGGAGCAGGGCGGGTTCGTCAGCTCGTCGCCACCTCTGATCTGGATGGGGTTGGTGCAGGCGCTTGATGGCCCACTATTGATGATGGTGTCTTTTGCAGGGGCGCGTGTAGTTAGCGTTCTTTAGGATCTGTTCCCTCTGAGGAATCAAAAACGCGCCCCGTGGGGGGCTTTGTAAGGTGCATGTGATCCTGTTTGTTAATATACCCCTTGCCATGGAATAGTGCGAGTTGCTCATTCCGTCTTAGCTCAGTTCTCCCTTTCGAACCTCACGAGGGCTTGACGCTCTGCGCCGACAGGTCCCAGTCCCAAGGCGGCTTCAGCCATCGCTGGTATGCCAGGTCGCGATGCCGTGGTCAAGGCCAGGAGGTGAGCGACCCGGGGTCCGGTAAGAGCCCCTGAGTCGTGATGCTCAGGAGGTCCCCTTTGGCGCTCAAGCAGCCATCGTTCGGTGAGAAAGGAGAGCGACGTTGCTAACACGGGATTGCATCAGGTGCGGGGACGGTGTCATGATGGCTGGCGCTTTCGGGTGGTGACTTATCTCGAGAATTGGGGGCCGCTCCCTGGCGTGTCGCCGGGTCCGTGCACAGGCGTGAAGCTGCTTGGTGAGGTCCTCGCGTGTTCCTCCCCTCTCGCCTTTGCTCCCCTTTATGCTCTACGTCCTCGGGTCCCGGCTCTAGAGCGAGTCTCAGCCGTCGCTGGTATGCCAGGTCGCGATGCCGTGGTCAAGGCCAGAGGGTGAGGGTTGGAGAGCCAGTAGGAGCCCTGAGTCGCGATGCTCAGGCACCCCCCCTTTAACGTGCAAGCAGTTCGCGCGAACGAGAGTGAAGGAGACACCGCAAGGGCCTCGCCTGACGCTGCTCCTTTAGAAGATCCTGCAGACCCATCATAGAAAGAACAAGGGGTTGCCATGACAATTGACAGTCAGCCGTTGGTTGCTCTGAGGGGGTGATGAGGCACTGAAGGCTTGACGAGGTGACGCTACGCGGGGCTGCCGCAGCCAGAGCTCAGCCATTCAGGTTTGTCGGCGTTGCAGGGACAGACCCATGCGCAAGCGCCGTGCCGTTTTTGGAGCAGCTCCATCAGTTGGCGTCAGTTGAGCGGGCAACTAGGTCAAATACATTAGCTGCGGAGGAGTAAGTTCATTCGAATATACGCTGTGAAGGCGGACACCGCTGGGTCTGGCCCGAGCGACTTGGGGGTGATGCAGCCCGAGGGGCGCTCCCAACAAAGTAAGCTAACAGCATGAAATAAAAGGGATACATGCCACAGGGACGGACCCACGTGGCCTGGGAATAATGCAGCCCTGGGGGGCGCTCCCAGCAGGAAATGAAACTCGAAAGATGTCACCTGATGCTGTCGAAGAAGAAGGAGTGTTGGTGTTGCAGACTCGGTGGGCTGCGGAAGCCGATCCTCATGAGCCCCCAGGCCCAGGGGCCTCGGGAGGCTCCGGAGGCTCTGGTGGCTCCTCGCGAACCATCTCCATCTCCGCCAGGGCTGCGGAACGCCTGGCCTCTTGAGCCTCCATGATGCCCCTCATGAGGCGCTGGTACGTGGCAGCCGCGTTAGGCAAGTCGTAAGGCATGTGAACGTAGCTGTGGGGTGGACCCTCGCAGCGCCCCACTCGCGAGGGCCAGAGGCGCCCCTGAGAAGCGACTCAATTGAGCCCTGGTATGTCGATGCAGACGCGCAACCCACCATCCTCGCCTGGATGGGGAGCCACAGCGGTTAGGCGGCGGCTGCCTCTCATGACTCTTGACTCATGCAGTTCCTGAACGGTCTTGCTGATGAACTCCTGAGGGTGGCCTTCCTTGCCTTGCTCCTTCTTGAGGGAAACATGCCGCGAAGCATGCGTCCAAGTGGTGCACAAGCGTCTCCCTCGTGACCTTGGCAAGGTCGGTGGCCCTCCATGGGAGAGCCCCCGAGCCCTGCCTGAGGAGGGCGCCGGGCGCGCTTTCCTATGCGATCGAAGGAGGTTCCCCCTGGGCAGGCGCGGGCCCTGAGGGGCCTGCCTCCTGAGGGGCCGGGCCTGACGATGTCTTCTTCTTCTTCGGGGCGGTCTCGAGAATCCTCCTACTTCCGCAATCCGGGTCTTCCAGTGACGCGGCCTGAAAGGCTCGCTCCAGGGAACACACTGCGTCTTTCTCTTCACAGGGCACCGTGATGACTCCGCCACTTCCTGGCATCTTGAGGACGTTGTAGCCATGGTGAGTTACGACCATGAACTTGGCCAGCGCTGGGTACCCCAGGATGGCGTTGTACGGCAGGCGAATGTGGGCGACGTCGAAGTCGATGAGCTCGATGCGGTAGTTGTCACGCGCCCCGAAGGTGACAGGAAGGCGAACCTGCCCAATCGGGACCGTGGAGCCGTCGGTGACTCCGGAGAAAGGCTTGGTTAGCTGAAGCTGATTGTAAGGCACTTGGAGATTGTTGAATGTGTCCACGGACAGGACGTTGAGCCCTGCATCGCCATCGATGAGGGTCCTGGTGACCAACACGTTGCTGATGATTGGGGAGCAAAGCATCGGGAGGACCTCGGCTGTGGCTGCGCACTTGAGCTGATCCGCTGAGCTGAACGTGATGGTGCACGCCGACCACCTGAGAGGGCGCGTGGCTTCGAGCTTAGGGAGGACTGCATTCACTTCACGGGCGAACTGCTTGAAGATGCGCTGAGAGGCTGGAGCTTGAGCTCCGCCCAGGATGCAGGCGATTGCACGCGGCTCCTGGAAGCCCCCAGCCCCTTCATCCTGATGACGGTCCTCGTTTCTCCTGAGCTGCGGAGGCAGCGGAGGGAGGCCTGTGTTGCCTTGCGGGCGATCCTCGCGAGGCGGGTCCTGCCAGCGGTCCTCGTGAGGTCGGTCGCGCCACCCTTGGCGCGGGCCACGGTCTTCCCAGCGTCCTGCGTTCCTTCCTCCTCCCTGACCGTAGCCCCGGTCGCTGCGGTCGGGGCGTCGGCCGATCCTTCCTTCACGCATGGCTCGGAGCTCTTGGCATTCGTTGGTGTTGTGGGTGTGGAGGTCGTGGTACACGCAGTACCGACTGCCCTTGGAGGACTCGGGCTGATCTCTGCCCCGCTTGGTGTCTGGTTCTGCCGCGAGCACGGCAGCCCCCTTGCGCTTCACGTCCTTGGCCTTGGGTTTCTTCTCTTCTGGGTCTGCGGCAGGCAGCTCGAGGAGGAGAGCGCCCTTCCTCAGCCTGGCGCACTTGGTCGCCAAGTTGAACAGCTCCAAGGAAGTGCACAGATCTTCATGCATCGCCGACTCCTCCTTCATCTTGACGTTATGCGCCGTCGGAGAAGGCTGAGATGATGGCCTCCTCAGTCACCTTGGGAATCTTGAGGCGTGCGTTGTTGAAGCGCTGGATGTACTTCTGCAGGGTCTCCCCTGGCTGCTGCTTGATACGGCGCATGTCGCTCACGGCGGGTGGCAGGTCGCGAGTACCTTGGAAGTTGGCGATGAAGCGGGTGCGCATCTCGTCCCAGGAGGAGATCGTGCCTGGAGCCAGGTTCAGGAGCCAGGTTCAGGAGCCAGGTGCGGGCCCCGCCCTTGAGCGCCATGGGAAACCAGTTCGCCATAACCTTCTCGTCTCCGTTGGCAGCTTTGATGCCCAGCTCGTAGAGCTGGAGTAATTCTGCGGGGTCTGCCGTACCGTCGTAGCGAGGAGGCAGGTCTGGCTTGAACTTGCCGGGCCACGCGACCCTACGTAGCTCGGTGGTGAAGGCGCGGCAGCCTGCCGTGGTCACGGGAGGCCTCGGGTGACGAAGAGCCTGGTCTTGCGGGTCCCCGTGCGCTGCAGCTGGGAGCAGTGCGGGGTCTTGACGCGCGGGAGCGGGAGCGTGGTCGCGGCGTGCTGGAGCAGGGAGCACCCGGGCAGCTTCTTGCGGGCGAGGGACCTCTTGGCAGCTCTGCTCTTGCCGCGCTGGCACCTGACGGAGCGGGTTCCGCCTAGGGGCCATGCGCCTTGGGGCCAGGGCGCCTTCTTGGGGAGGAGAAGGCTGAGGCGCTCCCGGAGCTTCGTCGCCCGCGCGGGGTGGAGTGCGGTGCAGCGGAACGGACGACACAGGAGAGCCCCCTGCGGCACGGACAAGCTCGGCGATGCGGTCGAGCCACTCCTTGTAGACGTCGTCGACGGGACGGTAGCGCAGGAGCTCGTTCGCCGCGATGAGCGCAGCTCGAGCCTCCATGGGTGCGCGGAGCGTGCGGGACGAAGAACCAGCTGGGGTGAGTGAGGGAGTAGCGGTGCGGCCGTCTTGCCGCACAGATGGGTGCTGAAACGACGCTTGCTGCTCGTTCCCCACCGGGCCGGTGGCGGTGTTGATGGCAGGCGACGGGGAACGACGAGAACGCCTACCGACGGGCGCCGTCTGGGCGACGCGGGAAGCGAGAGCGGCTCGGCGCTCGGTGCGGGCCCGACGAGCGTCAGACATGGACGCGATGGTCGGAGGAGAACAGGGCGGTGAAAGACGAATTCCGGCGCACCCCTACCTGGCGCGCCAAATGTTGGATTTCGGGTTCCGGCAGACCCTTGAGGTTTGAACACTGGGGAGCGCGCGGAAATCCCGCCTTCTACCTACCTGCACCCCACCGCCTTGCTAGGATCTAAGCTATGGAAAGAACAGCACAAGAGACACATGGTTTATACTAGTTCGGGCCACCATTGTGGTGTAATACCCTACTCTAGTTTGTGGTGTGGTGGATTGCCTCTTGGGCTGATGATGATGAACAATACAAGGAAGAACAGCCTCGCGAGGGTCTGTTCTTGGCTGGGGCGATGAACTGCTAGGAGGAGTTCAATCACCCTTCTCTCTCTCTCTCTCTCTCTCTCTCTCTCTCTCTCTCTCTCTCTCTCTCTCTCTCTCTCTCTCTCTCTCTCTCTGGATTCTAGCTGCCTTCCAGATGTCTCTCTAGATGCTAGATGCCTCTACTCTATGGGTGGCTAGTCCTATTTATAGGCAAAGGCCCTGGGCCTCTCCCCAAATATTGAGCGGGAAGGTCGCCAACAATCGGCCATTTTGAAGGGGAACATCTAGTACACTTATCCTGACTAAAGTTGGTCCTCGCCTGCCAAAGGCTCTGGTGGTGACACCTGCTTGGGCTCCACGATGACATCCTTCCTGCTGTTGGGCTAGTCTTGGTCTCGTTGCACCGAAATGGGTGCCTTTGCTTGATGCTCTCGCCTGCGCTTGCTCCCTTTGCACCAAAGAGGAAAGGGAGGACACTGCGCGGGCTGGCGCCCGCCTGGCGCCCTTGGTCGTCATGGCTTGCGTCATGGGCACCTCGTGAGGTACCCCGCCTTGATCTCTCCGCCTCCTAGCGAGCCAGCCTGATGAGGCCGTGCCTGAGGAGGCTCAGTGTAATCCGCCCAGATCTTGGCCCCTCGAGGGTCTTGGGCTTGTGTTGGTGAAGATGGGCCGTGCTGGGCCCCTCCTCGAGCCACGCCGCAGGCCGCAGGTAGGCAAGTCTGGGGACCCCATTCCCAGAACGCCGACAAGGAAAAAGTGGAGAAGTGGGCTCTCATGCAAGAGCCAGCCTCTACTACATGGTGGAGCATTGGGAGAGGCACCTTTAAGGAGGTGGTCAGGAATCGGGAGACTCACACCGGTCATAGCGCCGCAGTTAAAATGATAATGGCAAGTCAAATCACGTGGCCCCACCTATCCAGCATTAACTCGCTGTCAAATCACACAGCCCTACGTTTGCAGCAGCCTACTCCCTCGTCTTCTCGCGTCTTTGTCGAACCGACTAGGCATAACTGCCTCGCCTACCGCGCAGGAAAAGCCCGCGCAGTATACTCCCTCCGTCTAGGTGACCAAGGTGGAGAGGAAAACAAGAGAATTTAATGTTTAGTATTTGCTAAGGCTGGTTGTAATGGTACTTGCCTTAGCAATTTTGATGAGGTGTCATAGAATTAAATGAAGAAAGAGAGAGAGTTGAGTACTATGTGTCATACATGGCAATAAATAAAGTACTACATGATACTAATATATGATACATGGCACAGGAGTACTAAGTATTATTAATACAGTTTTGCTAGAACTCATCTAGATGAGATATAATTTGGTCTCATTCATCTTTTATAGCCATTGGATGTGATGCTATATAAGATGCGTGTGTGCTGACGTGGGTTGTATTTGTTCTTGTGCAACTAACTGACCACTTCATGTCATGTTTGATAGTCTCAAGTCATTAAAAGCATACAAGCCCCACATCTCTTCTTGGTTGATTCCTCTATTTATGTCAAAAAATAAGAAACAACGTGACAGTTAATGCACCATGCCTATGTGTTTACTATTTGGTTTTCGTAATATGACTTAATACTCACCTAGACGGAGGGAGTATTCGATTTGACAGCGGGCGGCAGTTCCCGATACGGCTTTAATGCAGACGAGGGAGGGAGTAGCGGTTCTTGATATGTTGAACGACCAATGCATCCTCCTTCAATTAATGCATGAGGGAAGTAATGGGAGGAGTTCCGGGAAAAGAGGTTGCACGATGTGAATGTAATGCAGTTTGCCCTCATTGCCCTCATATAAAGGCGCCCCTCCATTGCAATGCATCTACCACATCATACGCACCTAAGCATTTTCCTAAGCACCTACACTAAGCGCAAAAGAGCTCACTCCAGACCCATGGCGGCGATGCGCATGAGCGGCCAGCGGCTGCGCCAGATGGTCCACGACGCCGGCCTGCGGCATGGTGCCGAGGATCGTCTCCAGATGGTGTTGGAGACCGGCTGCTGGATGGCCGCCGTCGATGCCAACTACGACTCTCAGTTGGACCAGATGATCATTGCCACCAGCAACAAGTTCACCATCCTCAAGAAGCTCGCGGACGACATCGCCGTACTCCTCCAGCCCGCGCGCCCGGGCTCCTCATTGCCTGCCACCCTAATCGGCCTCCATGGCCGGAACCTCTTTCAAGCACTGGTGGCCCTGCGACTGCCCGCTGACGCCACGAAGAATGTCCACCTGGATGTCGCGCTCGCCGCGAGGCGCCTCGCCCTACAAGAATTCGTCGACCTACACATCCATGTGTACGAGCAAATCGTGTACATAGGTATCTACAAGGCCAGTGAGGAGGCTACGATGTTGGCCTTCCTCAACCGGCTGGAAGCTTTGGATGCCTTTGTTGAGAAGCACCTCGACCTTGCCACAAAAGCCGCCGCTCCTTAGCCGCCGGTCGGTGGCCCGACACACTAAGTTGAGGAGGAGGAGGTCGTATGTTCGTGGATCCATCTTTCTTCTTGCCTTCTGTAACCACCACTGCGATTGCATCATCGTGGCCTTAATTGTTATTGTGTTGTTGCATTCTCGTTCCAGTCAATACCGACATGTGCGATCCCTTTGTTTAGTTATATGCATCACTGTAACTAGTACTCCATCCGTCATTTTATAAGTTGTGCTTACCTTTTCCATCAACTTCGTGCAACGCGCGGGCATCTTGCTAGAAACACCAGAATATGTCTATATAATCCGTATGTGATAGTCCATTTGAAATCTCAAAAAAGACAAATATTTAGGTATGGAGGGAGTAATATATTAGGAGTATATCAAAACAATAGTGATTTCTTTCAAGTTTGTGAACAAATACTACTATTCTACTACTTTGGATCCGTCGCAACGCACGGGCACATTGCTGGTAAAAGGAAAAGGCCTGCCGCATTCGCGTCGCACCCCCACACGCCCGGGAATCGGGAGTACAACACGGCCCGTCCGGCACGACACATAACTTAGGGAAGGCGTGTTGCCTAGCATTTTCACATTCATGTGGGACGCCGTTGAGCAAACCGACACCCCGCCCGCCGCTGGGTTGGAAAACAGAAATGAGGGGAAGATCTAGCTGTAGCACGGAAGCCAATAAATTTGGTGTCAGACGGGGCTCGTTGATAGAGTAGGAGCATTACGTACTAGTACTACTCCTACTAGTACCAAGTTTGTACTCCTAATATTATATTACTAGTACTACCACTATAAAACTAGTAGGTACGTGCACGGCACAACATCGTAGGAACAAAAAAGGGAAGATCTTGTTTTGGGTGATTTATCTTTTTTTCAATCAACGTAGTATGAATATATGATGTGGGGGCACCCATGAAGCTTATGTGGCTTGGTTGCATGGCTACGGAAGGTTAGAGAAAAATAAATAGATAATGTGTTTAGAGTGCACTCCACTAAATAGATATACTTTGCATCCATTGCAACGGGCCGGCACATCTATATCTATACCCCCTATATAGTGTGTGAAAAACTTTGAAAGTTAGTCATTGGATGAAGCCAATCCGACGGTACAAAGATGGCAAATCCGAGCACTACTGGTCGTTGGATATCATCCACCAGATTCTGCCACATGTATAATCTAGAAGACTCCATGGTTGAACTTAATTCATGAGTAACTTTGCCACAACTAAGCTTAGGCAAAGTTATTAGTTCTTCAAAATGAGAGACACAAGTTGGCAAGCCTAAGGGAATCTTGCCACATTTTTTGTGTGTATGTCATGTGGGGCCTTAGTGTGGCTTGCCTAAGGTGTGGCTTGAACCAAACACTCACCTAAGTTAATCAAACTTGCCTAACCTAACATTCCACCAGATTTTGCCACATGTTAGAATCCAGAAAGCTCCACATGTAGAAGCATAATGCACAAACCACCAGAATCTCATGCGTGCAATGCACGTGTACCTTACTAGTACTAGTTGGTAGTAGTAAGAAACAAATTCCAGTTTTGGCACGAGCTCGTACTGCGGGAGCACCATAAGGCCTGCCGCAGGAGTTACATTTCCCTCTCGGGGCCCACGGGACCGAACTTCAGTGGCTTAGTGCCCGGCCTATGAGTCAATGACATGCGGACCTTAAATGCGGCTGGCCCACATGCTATTCTCATGGTGGTGGCGTGGTTCGCGACTCACTCGTTCGAGATGAACCGGACGGTGGTGGTGTGGCCGTGGCGAGGTGCCACTGGCTGGCGTCGAGGCGTTCTGGCGTAGATGGCCACACCGGCGGTACTACCTGCAGTACATAAGTACTCGGTGAGGATTGATGCGGGACGAAATGTGTCACAGCTGCTGGATGAAAATTCGATTGTCGGGAGTACGGATCGAGCACTGCAATGAGCAGGAAAACCGCGTCCAATCGGGTGTGTCTGTGGTAGAAAGTTGATGGTCGTCGCAGTTCAGCTGGCCCGCATGTCATGCACACAAAGGCAGAGGAGCGGTGGGGCCGAGAGGGATGAGGGGCACGTTGGAGGGATGAGGATCCCCTGATGCAAACAATCCTACCATTCTGTCATTGACATGTGGGGACCCATAAGCATTGGTCCCACCTGTCAGCGAAGGAAAGGCAAGGCAAGGTAGTGATAGCCACGTCAGAGGATCCATGTCCACGTCGGGGGACGTCGTGCCGTGGGTTGGAGCGGCGTCGTGGGAGTCGCGTGTGGGTGTGGAAGTGGTAGAAACAAGAAACGTGATGGTCACCATGGTTCAACTTCCATGGACAAGCTGTCATGTCAGCTGACACATGTATATCAAAACTAGAGTGTTTATATTTCAAGCACGTGAACAAGTATTATTCTACTACTTTGGATCCATTGCAACGCACGGGCCAACACATTGGTAGTAGTAGTGTCCATCTCTATCTCTAGAGGCCTTCCCTCGTTCATCCTTTTCTCTCACAAGATAAACTACTCATACAAATGCATCTTGATGTTCCGTGGAATGCATGAGGATGTTTCCTTGGGGGTCTCTCCAGCGCGGCATGGCCGTAGTTGCAAGTTGACGCCCCTTGAGATGCCGCCGTTGAGGGGCACTCGGATTTCCTCCGATGAGCAGGTAAGATGAGTTTGATCACGTAGTAAATGCATTCTAAAGACTACTTCCGTGTCCATTTCCTAATTCTCCCCCTGCCCATTGTTTCACAGGTTAGGCTCGGTGCGAGTGTAGATTGGCTTGCATATGTACGGGAGGGTACCAACATCAATTTGCACAACATTTACATCGGTGACACCGTTCGCATAGAACCTTTGTCCAACATTGGGATCAGCCATGCAACGGGCCACCGCATGAATTGGTACAATGGAACCACAGTGATATTGAATAAGATAGCACGAACCTTGCACATGGCGGTCAAAGGCGGACCATGCTGTTTGCGGCCGATTTGTTTCCGTACGAGTAGGAAGACGTTGTGCTCCTTTCTAACCGAATCATCGCGGTGACAAACCAGGGGACTTATTTTGTATGGGACACATCCTACGATATACTCCCTCTCTCCCAGTTTATTAGTTTTGAATCTTTTCATTTTATAAGTTTCAAATTCAAATTTAGAGCTATCCCTCACATGTTGAGATTACAATGTCCATTAAATCGTTGCGTGCATGTATAGTAAAGAAACAAATCTCGAGTTTGGCACGAGTTAGTGGTGCGGGAGAACCACAAGCCCTGGTGCAGGAGTTACATTTCCCTCTCAGGGCCGTCGGGACTGAGCTTCATCGCCTTACTATACCTACCTTTGAGTCAATAACATGTGGACCCGATAGGTGACTTGTACACATGTAATGCTCCCGTAGGCAGAGGGGCAGTGGGGCCAAGAGGGGTGAGCCGCAGGTCGGGGGACGTGTGGTTTCATGGGTTCGAGCGGCATCGTGGGAATCGCGGGTGGCTGTGGTAGAAACTTGATGCTCGCCGCATTTTAGGTGGCCCACATGTCATGCACACAAAGGCAGAGGGGTGGTGCGGTCGAGAGGGGTGAGGCGCACGTCGGGGGCGTGGTGCCGTGGGTTGGAGAGGCGTCATGGGAATCGCGAGATGAAACGTGATGGTCGTCGTAGTTGAACTTCCATGGACAAGCTGTCATGTCTACCGACGCATGCACTGCATACCGATCACTGGAAGGAGTAGCAGAGAAAGCTATATATGTAGATAAATAGTTCCTTATAGTCAAGCGGACCCATGCTACTACTCTATTCCAAAGACATGCACACCATCGAAATAGTCCATCTATATCAATATACACCGAGAGGGAATAATTTTTTTACAAGAGAGGAAATAGTTCATCCATCCATAGTGCCCTCCTTCTTCTTCTTCTTCTTCTTCTTCTTCTTCTTCTTCTTCTTCTTCTTCTTCTTCTTCTTCGTTTCTTCTTCTTCTTCTTCGTCTCTTCTTCTTCTTCTTCTTCTTCTTCTTCTTCTTCTTCTTCTTCTTCTTCTTCTTCTTCTTCTTCTTCTTCTTCTTCTTCTTCTTCTTCTTCTTCTTCTTCTCATTCTCTGTGGGAGACGGCTTCGCAACAAGCTCTTTGGACCTTGCAGCTATCTTGAAACTCACACGGGCATCGAGGGCAGCATATTTTATCCGCTCGTACATCAAGGGATAATTCTCCCATCCAGACGACCTTAATGCCACCGTCTCGTCACCCTTCTGAAGATTTGTACCGAGCACAAAATTTGCTACGTCGAATAGGGATGGTGTCTGTTTATCACAATCTTCTACATGAATTTTGATTCTGGTTTGTAGGTCGTGATGCTTTTCAAATCAAGGTTATGCGGCTCCACTTCTGTTTGTCCCCTTCGATGGCTGCCCCACGTAAGTATCGTCCTCCGAGACAAGAAATCGTGAAGCTCACTTGGTATGGAGGGCGAGTGTATGATGTGGTACACCAAAACATCATCTTTGAGGCACGGTGAAGGGCGGCGCGTTGGATCTTCGAGGGCACGCGCCGTGTACTACGTGTCGAGACCGATGACCCTCGTCTCTACCTTTTCGAGGGAGTTGGATACATTGTTGATCCACTGTCGAAGAACCCTTGGGTGGATGGTGACGGTGGCAACTATGCGCATCGAGCCTTCGACGAGGACATGTTGGATGCTAGAAACCTACATCTCGATCTCTTTCGCCATCTGGAACAGCTGGAACGGAGGGCTATGGTTTGGAGAATTAGGATTACATGGCTAGTCTAACTGAAGTAGTAGATGATTATTTAAAGAGGTTAAAACAATGTGAACGCAGTGGGGTTTGGATGCAAATGAAGACGAAGGGGAGGTGAAGAAGCCGAGGAGAATCGGTTCCCGATGGAGAAGTAAATGGGAGAAGTGGCGTCTGTGCAGATTGATTAGGCGGCTAGGTAGACTAAGCGAAAAGGCTATGCGGGTAGGCGATGAGTCGTACTGTTTGTGTACGTGCCCATCCTTCACGATAGGTGGGACCTATGCAAGCAGATAAAAAAGGTGTCGTAGTTTTTTTTTTTTGAGCGTGAGTGGGAGACACAACATTCTCTCGTTAAGGAATACTCCCTCCGTTTAGGTGAGTATAAGTCACCTTATGAAAATCAGGTTTTCCCGGAACCTTTAGGCGTGGAGCATTAACTTCTGCTTGATCCCCTCCAGCCTCGTTAATAGCGTTCTCTTCCTCTGCTGCCGCGTTCTACCCTCCCATTTTCCTCTTCTCAAGTGTGGAACGATCGCATGCAGTCCTTGATGCACCAAAGCGACCCTTTGCATGCATCGCGGCGGTCGTTGATTGGCATGCACGAGAATTTGGTTACGCTTCATAATATGGATGATACGAGCGATGAAGTGAACAGGCATGATAGCACGGAGATCTATTTCCGCTATACAATCTTTGAGTACTCATGTTCCTAGTAGTAGTAGTAGTAGTAGTAGTAGTAGTAGTAGTAGTAGTAGTAGTAGTAGTAGTAGTAGTAGTAGTAGTAGTAGTAGTAGTAGTAGTAGTAGTGGTAGTAGTCGTAGTAGTGGTAGTAGTGGTAGTAGTGGTAGTAGTGGTAGTAGTGGTAGTAGTAGTAGTAGTAGTAGTAGTAGTAGTAGTAGTAGTAGTAGTAGTAGTAGTAGTAGTAGTAGTAGTAGTAGTAGTAGTAGTAGTAGCAGTAGGAAAGTAGGAGTAAAAGTAGTAGTAAAGTAGTAGTAGGAAGTAAAAGTAGTAGTAGTAGTAGTAGTAGTAGTAGGAGTAGTAGTAGTAGTAGTAGTAGTAGTAGTAGTAGTAGTAGTAATGTGATAGCGATAGCGATAGCGATAGCGATAGCGATAGCGATAGCGATAGCGATTGATAGCGATAGCGATAGCGATAGCGATAGCGATAGCGATAGCGATAGCGATGGCGATAGCGATGGCGATGGCGATGGCGATGATGGCGATAGCGATGGCGATGGCGATGGCGATGGCGATGGCGATGGCGATGGCGATGGCGATGGCGATGGCGATGCGATGGCGATGGCGATGGCGATGCGATGGCGATGGCGATGGCGATGGCGATGGCGATGGCGATGGCGATGGCGATGGCGATGCGATGGCGATGGCGATGGCGATGGCGATGGCGATGGCGATGGCGATGGCGATGCGACGATGGCGATGACGATGACGGCGACAGCGATGACGATGATGGCGATGCGATGGCGATGGCGATGTGATGCGATGGCGATGGCGATGTGATGACGATGATGGCGATGATGGCGATGATAGCGATGATAGCGATGGTAGCGATGATAGCGATGATAGTGATGTAGCGATGATAGCGATGATAGCGCGATGCGATGGCGATGGCGATGACGATGGCAATGACGACAACGGCAATGACGGCAATGACAATGACGGCAATGACAATGACGCAATGACGGCAATGACGGCAATGACAATGACAACGATGATAGATAGTAATAGTAGTAGTAGTAATGATGATAGTAGTATGTGATAGTAGTAATAGCGATAATGTGATAGTGATAATAGCGATAATAGCGATAGCGATAATAGTGATAGTAGTAATAGTAGTAGTAATAGTAGTAGTAGTAGTAGTAGTAGTAGTAGTAGTAGTAGTAGTAGTAGTAGTAGTAGTAGTAATAGTAGTAGTAGTAGTAAGAGTAGTAGTAGTAGTAGTAGTAATAGTGATAATGTGATAATAGATGATAGTAGTAGTAGTAGTAGTAGTAGTAGTAGTAGTAGTAGTAGTAGTAGTAGTAGTAGTAGTAATACTTGATGATAGTAGTAGTAGTAGGAAGCGATAGCGATAGCGATAGCGATACTTGATAGCGATAGGAAGCGATAAAATAGCGATAGCGATAGCAATGATAGGAGTAGGAAGTAGTAGTAGTAGTAGTAGTAGTAGTAGTAGTAGTAGTAGTAGGAAGCGATAGGAAGCGATAGGAAGCGATAATAGTGATAATAGCGATAATGCGATAATGCAATGCAATGACAATGACAATGAGCAATGACAACAACAACAGCAGAACAACAAGCAACGACAGCGAGCAGCAGCAATGACAATGACAGCAACAGCAACAACAGCAATGACAACAACAATGGCAACAACAATGACGACAATGACGAGCAACAATGACAGCAATGACTGACGATAGGAAATGAGGCAGACGGCAATGATGAAATGGAAGTAAAGCAATGACAATAGTAATAGTAGTAGTAGTAGTAGTAGTAGTAGTAGTAGTAGTAGTAGTAGTAATAGTAATAGTAGTAATAGTAGTAATAGTAGTAGTAGTAGTAGTAGTAGTAGTAATAGTAGTAGTAGTAATAATAGTAGTAGTAGTAGTAGTAGTAGTAGTAGTAGTAGTAGTAGTAGTAGTAGTAGTAATAGTAATAGTAGTAGTAGTAATAGTAGTAGTAGTAGTAATGTGATAGCGATAATGTGATAATAGCAACGATAGCGATAATAATGACAGCAACAACAACAACAACAATGACAACAATGAGCAATGATGATATGATGATAGCAATGACGATAGCGATAGCAACGATATGACGATAATGTGATAATAGCGATAATAGCGATAATAGCGATAATGTGATAATGTGATAATAGCGATAATAGCGATAGTAGGAAGCGATAGTAATGTGATAATAGCGATAATAGCGATAATAGCGATAGTAATGTGATAATAGCGATGAAGCAACGATAGCAATGATAGGAAGCAACGATAATGTGATAATGTGAAACAATGATAATAGCGATAGGAGGCAGCGATAAAACAATGATAGTAGTAGTAGTAGTAGTAGTAGTAGTAGTAGTAGTAGTAGTAGTAGTAGTAGTAATAGTAGTAGTAGTAATAATAATAGTAATAGTAATAGTAGTAGTAGTAGTAGTAGTAGTAGTAGTAGTAGTAATAGTAGTAGTAGTAGTAGTAGTAATAGTAATAGTAGTAGTAATAAGTAATAATGTGATAATGTGAAATGGCAATGATATGACGATAGCAATGATAGCAACGATAGCAATGATAGCAATGATAGCAGCGATAGACGATAGCAATGATATGACGATAGCAACGATAGCAACGATAGCGATAGCAGCGATAGCAGCGATAGCGACGATAGCGATACTTGATAGCGATGGGAAGCGATAGGAAGCGATAGGAAGCGATAGGAAGCGATAGTAGCAATGACGGCAGCAGCGGCGGCAATGCAATGGCGGCAATGACAACAGCAATGACAGCAGCAAGAGCATGACGCAGCAACGGCAGCGACAATGACGGCAGCGACGGCAGCGGCAGCAATGACAGCAGCAGCAGCAGCAGCAACAGCAACAGCAGCAACGGCAGCGGCAACGAAGCAGCAGCAGCGATAGCAATGATAGCAGCGATAGCGACGATAGCAGCGATAGCAGCGATAGCAGCGATAGCAATGATAGCAATGATGTGACGATAGTGATGATAGCGATGATAGCAATGACGATAGATGATGATAGCAGCGATAATGACGATAATGTGATAATGTGATAATAGCGATAATAGCGATAATGTGATAATGCGATAATAGCGATAATGTGATAATGATGATGGCAATGATGGCAGCGATGTGATGATAGCGATGATGCAATGATATGACGATGGCAATGATGTGACGATAGTGACGATGTGACGATGTGATGTGATAGCGATGATAATGTGATAATGTGATAATGTGATGATAGCGATAATGTGATAGTATAGTGATGTGAGTAATGTGATAATGTGATAATGTGATAATGTGATAATGCGATGATGCGATGGATATGATGATGGCAATGATGTGACGATAGCGATGGCGATGTGATGCGATGCGATGGCGATGTGATGTGATGGCGATGGCGATGCGATGGCGATGCGATGTGATGGTGAATGATGGGATGGCGATAGCGATGCGATGGCGATGCGATGGCGATGTGATGGCGATGTGATGGCGATGTGATGGCGATGGTGATGCGATGGCGATGGCGATGGCGATGTGATGGCGATGTGATGTGATGGCGATGGCGATGTGATGCGATGGCGATGTGATGGTAGTAGCGATGTGATAGTAGTAGTAGTAGTAGTAGTGGTGGTGGTAGTAGTAGTAGTAGTAGTAGTAGTAGTAGTGGTAGTAGTAGTGGTAGTAGTAGTGGTAGTAGTAGTGGTAGTAGTAGTGGTAGTAGTAGTAGTAGTAGTAGTAGTGGTAGTAGTAGTGGTAGTAGTAGTGGTAGTAGTAGTGGTAGTAGAAGTGCCCCTCGACTTCAATCCGGTCTCCATTAGCCGAAACTTCTTTGCAGGTATGTAGTGGGTCGCCATACATCATTTCCCTCGACATCAATCCGATCACCATCGCCCGAAACTTCTTGGCAGGTATGTACTGGGTCGGCATGAACTCCCACTGGACGGCTGCCTTCAGAGAAGACGGTAAAAAGTTGGTGCTCGTGAACTTCCAGACCTCCCATGAGATTATCCTTCCTCCGTTGGATTATATAGAGTATTGCCATCGCGGTCCAAGTCATCTAGATTACTACGTCAGTTGGACGGACCTTGTTTTGCAGAAGATTGTAATCTGCCAAGTGCCCACACGACATGCGAATTACGCAGACTTCAAGCTAATTGCCTTGTTCGACCGCGGACTCGCCTATCTTTACGCCGGTGCCTTCTATAGCTGGAGACAACTCGGCTCGCAGTGGATCATCCTCAAAGATGATACACACTTCTGTGATGCTATTGAACACAATGGCATCATCTATGCGATCGACAAAGTAGATGGCACCACGTATTCTTTGGGATGGCGTGTAAGTTTTCCGTCTCATGTTAATGATGACGCCATGACCTATTTGAACTTTTGTGATGATCGGCATATCCTGTTTGAGCAGAATTTGAGTAGAACTATGACAATGTATTAGAGACACCGTAAATCAGCTATATTTGGAATGAGTTAATTCATGCGATTGTGACCATGTCATTACAGCCAATCTGTACCCTGAATAATCAAGCGGTTAGGAATATATGGATATTATCCTTATATTATAGTAATCTATATCTGCTACTAAATATGAGTGTGTATCAATGGCCATGTTAGTTTCCTCATTTTGATGATGTAGAAACATGCACCACCTTTGTTGGTTTCATCTAACCATACATTAGGGAAGTAAATGTGCATATGGAGAGCTCTATATTTGGAAGTAGTGAAATCCTGCAATGCTTACCATGTGTACATACCTATATTAAGCCCTTGACAATCAATGGCTAGAATAATATCCTCACAAAAATTTGCCCACAGAGAACAGTATATAACAATGCATGCTCGTTAGTTACCTTGAAGAATTTGTTTGTGAGGACAGAACATGATTACATAGCATGCATGACATGGTAGTTTCTGTGAAGACTTCGATTGCGAGATAACATGAGTATAACCATGCATGGCACTTCTATATTTTGAACCCAGTATACATTTCCTGTATTTTCCTCCCGGTTCCAACAGGACATATCAATGATGTTTCTTGCATTATCCTACTCATACTTTGAACAATGCTGATCTTACATTAACAATTCCTATCCTTTTGATATGATGCGGTGTCCCTACGATTCTTGCCCTTTGTAATCACACCACCTTTTCCAAAAGCAGGGAAGCACAACTGGTTCCTCGCTCGATCGAGCAGCGACAAAAGATCGATGATCATTCCGACACATGAGCCGGAAAAGTTATATTGCAAAAATCCCTTGTATACAAGCACCATGTGTACGTGAGTATCGGGACGATGGCTATTACGTCTATGAGCAGGATACCCGCTTGTTGGGGCCTTTAGGATTTTTTAGTTGAGGCGGGTAAACAGCCTTGGTTCACACTCTCTGTTTCTCGGACTCAATTATCCGATTAACCAGGAGATCACCGTTGGCAAGGACCTTGATGGCGAGAGAGGCTCTTTGCTATGAAAAATTGTGTCTACGGCGAGCCCTAGGAGTTCGAGAGCAAACTCACACGATTGTCAACGATACTGACTGCAGCCAAAAGAAGGTGAGAATGACAAAGGCATCGGATTAACTTTGACCCTTGGGCGTCTCAATTCTGACGAGCGGTGATGTGGTTCAAGCCTTGAGTTGATAGGTAAATGGGCAGTTGCATCGAAGGGTGGAATCTTGGTGTCTCCGGATCTTTGGTCATTGAAGCGGGGCTGCAAATTATGATGGTGTTGGATCATCCTTGAATGACTTTGTTGTCTTTGTTGCTAGTTCTGGATGGGTAGTTCTTTCTTTTGTTATGCATATTCCTTGTCATTTGGTCATCCTCGTTTATGTCACTCTTACTATGTAATAGTTGTACATTTAGAATGTCATTCTAAATACGGATCACGAGAGTCCGGCTGAGATGGGTGCGTTTTGGTGGTGTAGCAAGACTTCTTATGAACTATCATGTCTTGTTGTTTATGTTAGTAGTAGTCACTAGTCGGTGTTTGAATGTTGTATATATCGTTGTTTCAAACTGTTTATTGTCTCGAACTCTTGGTGGGCTAAATGAGGGCATCACCATTCTCGATATTCGAGTATATCTCCTTTTTCAGGTTATATAATTTGAGCTCGGTGTCTTTTCGATGATGTACACTTGTTTGGGCGATGAGGTGTCGTTGAATATGGGCGAGTAGTAACATAATGCCAAACAGGTGATTATGACTCTCGGGCGGGCTCTCAAAAGATCCACGAAAAAAGGCCGGGCTCTCAAAAATAAAGAATAAGGACTCTTAGGCTGACATGTGGGCGCCACCAGTGTTTTCGTGCGCTTGCACGCCGAGAGCATATTGGCGCGTGCTCGAAATTCATGCTACCTTTTCATCCCCAGTCTCCCACCCCTCCCCCACCTTTGGAATCTCGATTCCTACTCCAGTTCCCCCAAATCCCCCTCCTGTACTCCCTGTACTCAAGCGCACTATCATGTCGCCGGTCAATGCGGATCTCCGAGCCGGAGATCCTGAGGTCCGTCCTGCCTTCGGTCGTTGCATGCTGTCGCTCAACAGTGGCATGGCGGCGCTTGGCGACTAGTTTGCCGGCAAAGTGCTGATGGTAACCATCAACGGCGACCGGCCTCCCGTCTCGCCGGACGACCTTGTCAAAGCTCTTGGCATTGCGCACGGCATCCAAATAAGTGACTTGCTCATCGAAGTCTGTCCGCCACCGGCTGATTTCTTCGTCAGGTTCCATACAACTTTCGACTGTAGTCGTGTGTTCGAATCTTCCCGGCGTTTGTTCTGCGATGGCACGCTGGTGAGCTTTGATCGTTGGCACCCAGGATGGGGCTCGGTGCCCTCTGAGCTTGAGTTTTTAACAAAGCTTACCTTCCACGACATGCCTCGACGTGCTTGGAACAGCGAGTCCATGAACGAGCTTATCAACGACCTTGGAGGTGAGCTCGTAAGTATGTTTGTTCCTCCAGACAGCTGGGCTCTGATGGTTATGGCATGGATGAAGAAGCCGTCCACCATACCGTAGGTGATTGGTGTTGAGATACCGGTGCAGGAACCGGGGTTGTACTATTCGTCGCCACGAAGGCCGCCGCGGACCACGTTAGGGATGTACCTGTATCGAGTGTTCCTGCATGTCGAAGAAGTGATCAATCCATCAATCGAAGTCCTGTCACCGCCGCTGGTGCCAGCGTCCGTCAACGACGTCCATTACAGGAGTCAACGTCAGACTTTCCCCGTGTTGCTCGCAACGATGGATGGCACTGGGCCTACTCCATCGCGCGGCGGAGGCCACTGATTCTTTGGGAGAAGAGGCAGGGCTGGCTGCCTGGATGTGCTCTAATTTGAGGTAACAACTGAATCTTGTCAGATACTAGTTAAATCCGAGCTATGGGTGCATAGTAACTGGCATACGAGATTTCAAACAACAAGTAATGCACGTGGTTGAAAGATGTATTTACGAGCATCGACCGATGGGTCTCTCTCTCTATCTCTCTCTCTCTCTCTCTATCACACACACACACACACACACACACACACACACACACACACGGGCGCGCGCGCACACGCACAAGTGGGACCAATTGAATTATTTATTTTCTCGTGACAGCTTTTAATTAGGTTCCACTGTAATCTAACTTTTTTCTTAAGTTATTAATTGAGCTCAGTGACTTCAAAAAGTTGTACAGAAGCCTTGTTTGGGCCTTTCCGGCGTCCCTGAATGTGGGCTGAGTAACCATGTTAGGTTGTACTTTACTACACAAGCCTTTTTTTCAACATCAGCAATGCAACTGGGCCGACAGTTGTACACAATATCCGGGTCAACTTGTTATTCTCCGCCCCGCTGGTCTGCAAACTTTCCTAGGAGGTATGCATTAGGCTTAACATGGACTTTAAGAAATAATAAATGGGATGTAATTATAATAACTGGACAGTTACTATGCACCAAACACGTAATTAGTTTGAAAATATATTATTTTTGGAATTTGAAAATTTTAATTTTATTACTTGTTGCGCGCGCAATATTTCGTTGGATTTTAACGTAATACAACTTTATTTTGAAATTATATTTAACCTGACTAGAAATTTTGGATAAAAATATTTCAGATCCCATCAAAATGTGGGAATTTTTTTTTGAATTCTGTTTTGAGCCGTTGTTTGAAATTATTAATCGTTGTCCTAGCTAGAAGTTGGGCTGTACTTTTAACAAACTGTAAATGGGCTGTAGTAAATTCCATTAGAATTAAAAAATGGGTTGTACATTCTTACAAGTCGCAAATGGGCTATATGTTCTCTGCCAAATCCGAGCTGTGGGCCTACTAAGTTGACGCGTACCAAGGGCTTTGTCAACTTAGTCAATATAAACGATTCTAGCTGCAGTGATCATACGATGTCCATCCAACGGCTGTAGTGCTTGTTCAACCTCTGGTCTTCTTGCTCCAGCCGCCCAAAGCAGCGCCGGTTCGCGCGTGCTCCTGGCTCCCATGGCCGGCTGTGATGCCGCGGAGGCCTCACCGCCCCGTACTACTCCCACCACTGGTCAGGCCATCCCTCTACTCACCCACACCCCCTGCTATTCTGTGGCAACCGCAGCCTCACACCGCAGTCGAACTAGTGAACCTCGTACTCCTCTCCGCTGGCTTCCACCGATCGTCTTCCCGGCTCGCGTCGTCCCTTCCTAGGCCTCGCCGTCGTCAAACCACCGCCCTGGTGCTCTCGGCACGGCGTGGTCAGCGTGGTCAACGACCGACTTCCATCGAAAAGAGTCTTCAGACGTGGAGAGGTGGCAGTGGGTCCAGCGGCCGCAAGGAAGTGCCTCCTTATTACGCGCAAAATAATTATTCCTCCACCGACAGCGAGGGACCCACGGACGGGCCACCTTATTTCGCGAAAAACATTTCCCGACATTGCTGGGACCCACGGACGGGCCAGCGTATTTCCGCAACGTTCCCCATTGTCATTTCGGACCCACCGAAAGTGCCTCCTTATTACGCACAAAAAATGAATACTCCCTCGCTGGCGGGACCCACCATGGTGGGAGGCTGACTTAATGGGCCTACTAAGTTGACTGGGACGGGGGCCTTTTGTCAACTTTAGTCAATATGAACGATTCTAGCTCCAGTGACCGTACGATGTCCATCCAACGGCCATAGTGCTTCTTCAACCTCTGGTCTTCTTGCTCCAGCCGCCCAAAGCAGCGCCGGTCGTGCCGCATGCTCCTGCCTCCGTGGTCGGCTATCTTTGCCGCGGAGAGTCATCGCCCCTACTATTCCCATCGCTGCCAGGCCGTGCGGCACGCGGTAACCTCACACCGCAGCCAAACCGGTGAACCCTCGTACTCCTCTCCGTGCGGGCTTCCTTCGCCGCGTCTTCGCGGCTCCCCGCCGCCCCTTCCTAGGCCTCGCCGTCCACCGCCTGGTGCTCTCGGCGTGGCGTGGTTAACATGGTCAAGGAGCGACATCCACCGGACGTGGGTATGCGTGGAGAGGCTGACAGTGGGTCCATGGGCGCAGCAAGGAAGTGCCTCCTTATTACGCGAAAAATAATGATTCCTCCACCGACAGTGGGACCCACGGCGTGCCGCGTATTTCGTGAAAAACATTTCCCCGACTGCTGGGACCCACCAGCTACATCTTCGCACGCAAGGAAGTGCATCCGGAAAAACGATTCGCCCCATTGCTGGGACCCACCAGCTACATCTTATGAGCAAGGAAGTGCGGCGGTCGGGACCCACCTGGTGAGCGTGCGTGGCGTTGTCATTCTGGTGTGACGTGTACATACATATATACTAGTGGATGTAGAGGCGCGCCGCGTCGTAGTAGAGGCGCCTACGTGTTGTAGTACAGGCGCGCACGTAGCATGTACACGTACGTACAGCGGCCAGGGTGCAAGAAAGAAAATATGGCCACGTATGCGTACATACAGGCGGGGTCTCGAACGCCTACTCGCGCATATGTACGGCCAGGGCTCGTGTACATGGCTGGGTCGGAATGGAGAAACAGCGTCGTCGTCGTGTTCATGGGGAGGCAACGGAATGCGTCGTGTTCATGGGGAGGCAACGGAATGCGTCGTGTTCATCGGGAGGCAACGGAACACGTGGGAGCCAACCGGCTTGGTCAGAACGGAATGCGTGGTCGTGTTCATCGGGAGGGCTTGGGACGGGCAGGCGATGGAAGCGAGGCTGGCGTCCGCTGGCGGAGAAATGGACCTCCCACGTTGGAGCGGGTCTGTTGATCGGGAGAAGTGCGGCGTCCGCAAAAGCGGAGAAGCGGACCTCCCACGGTCGAAGCAGGGGTCCTGTGGATCGGGAGGGTGTGGCGTGCCGCAAACGGATTTAAACGGACCTCCTACGGTCAAGCAGGGGTCTGTTGATCGGGAGGGTGTGGCGTCCGCAAAAGCATTTAAACGGACCTCCTACGGTTGAAACGGGGGTCCTGTTCATTGAGAGGGGTGTGGCGTACCGCAAAACTGGACTCCACGGGATACTGTTCATCTCCACCGTCGACCTCCTCCAGCCTCCACGGGCTCATGTTCATCCAGCCTCCACCGCGCGCTACTCTACCAGCTACTGTTCAACCACCCTCCACGGGCACCCCTCCACCATCTACTGTTCATCCAGCCCTCCACACCACGGGGTCCTGTTCAACCAGCCCTCCACGGGCACCCCTCCACCGTCTACTGTTCATCCAGCCCTCCACCACACCACGGGTCCTCTTCATCCGAGGCAACGCCACCGCCATTGTTCATCAACCCCCATAGCGCTCCTTGTTCATCAATCGATCGGCTTGATTAGCGGCGATAGCGAAGAATCACTCGATCGGGTTGATTAATAGCCATCGATCGATCGCTCGGGTTCGATGTCGTAGCTGCGGCAAAGGTAATCGGGTTCGATTAGAGCCCAACGCCTCGCTTCGGTTTTGATTAGAGCCGGCGCCTACGCACACAGCGTCACGTGTACAAGAGAAGCGCATCGCTCGGCCCCGACCTCCCACCGTAACCGGAACTCCCGAAATTTTCCTCCCCTCGCTTCTACCACGGTTTTTTCCGTCATGGGCGACCAAAGAATGTCATGCAGCTGCGTCTCCGCCCGCCCAGACGAAAAGCCCATTTTCTGTCATGATTTTTGGTCATAGAAGTCGGAGCCCACCACATCTATGATGATACCGGGTTTTGTCACAATTATCGTCATAGAAGTGTCATATGTATGACAGAAAAAATTCGTTCGGCCCAAAATGTCACGGATGTGTCTTTTTTTTTGTAGTGTATCTTGTACATCAGGAGCAGTGTAAGCATCATCTTGTTGTGCAACTTCATTAAACAAATTCCTCTGCTCAAACCTTTGCAATACTCTCCAGTCATCACTACGTGCAAATGTGTCTTCCAAGAAAAATATCTATGTTGCTTGATTTGCCAAAATAAACGGCTCGTTGGTCTGGTACGCCGCCTTGACATTGATGGATTTGAAATAATCATCAGCTCTGGGTTTTGCGATCCTGGAAAACAGGTTATACCAACGACAACACAACATAACCACACACCGATGATCCTCGAAACTGGAGATATACTGCAATTGAACAATGTCTGTTATGTTAGCATACATTTCAGTTGTCTCTTTGTCATACGTATCCGTGCTCATGATGGCACTGTTTTGTGTCTTCCTGCCTTCATCTCGTGCAAGGATGTTGTAGCGCACATCTCCAACAACGCAAGATTCATAATGTCTTACCCGAGTATCAAGACCCATTGCTAGTGAGTAACGGGCATCATCAACTGCCTGCCCATCCTCCCGCATCTTCTTAACCTATGGTTAGAAAATAGACAAGCTGATCATCTTATGTACTCAATATATTAAAAAAACTGATAGTGCAATTCAAAAGCTTACATGGCTCTTGAACCATTTCACAAATCCTGCCATAACCAGTTTGTCAATGTTTCTTGGATTTTGCAGCAGTAACTCCTTTTTGTAGATGCTGCACAACATAGTGATCGCATCAAACATCTAAATATATAAGAATGTCCTGCAAGTTTAGTAGATTATGATGTATAAGCTGCAGTACTTAGTGCTACCTCTTGAGCACTGGGTTGGATTTCCCCGAAGAGGAGAGGATGATGCAGCAAAGTAGCGTAAGTATTTCCCTCAGTTTTTGAGAACCAAGGTATCAATCCAGTAGGAGGCTACACGCAAGTCCCTCGTACCTACACAAAAACAATAGCTCCTCGCAACCAACGCGATTAGGTGTTTTCAATCCCTTCACAGTCACTTACGAGAGTGAGATTTGATAGAGATGATAGATAATATTTTTGGTATTTTTGATATAGAAATGCAAAGTGAAAAGTAAAAAGGCAAAGTAAAAAAGCAATGCAAGATTAAAGTGATGGAGATTGATATGATGAGAATAGACCCGGGGGCCATAGGTTTCACTAGTGGCTTCTCTCAAGAGCATAAGTATTCTACGGTGGGTAAACAAATTACTGTTGAGCAATTGACAGAATTGAGCATAGTTATGAGAATATCAAGGTATGATCATGTATATAGGCATCACGTCCGAGACAAGTAGACCGACTCCTGCCTGCATCTACTACTATTACTCCACTCATCGACCGCTATCCAGCATGCATCTAGAGTATTAAGTTCAAAACAGAGTAACGCCTTAAGCAAGATGACATGATGTAGAGGGATAAATTCATGCAATATGATATAAACCCGATCTTGTTATCCTCGATGGCAACAATACAATACGTGCCTTGCTGCCCCTTCTGTCACTGGGAAAGGACACCGCAAGATTGAACCCAAAGCTAAGCACTTCTCCCATGGCAAGAAAAACCGATCTAGTAGGCCAAATCAAACTGATAATTCGAAGAGACTTGCAAAGATAACCAATCATACATAAAAGAATTCAGAGAAGATTCAAATATTATTCATAGATAGAATTGATCATAAACCCACAATTCATCGGTCTCAACAAACACACTGCAAATAGAAGATTACATCAAATAGATCTCCATGAGAGAGGGGGAGAACATTGTATTGAGATCCAAAAGGAGAGAAGAAGCCATCTAGCTAATAACTATGGACCCGAAGGTCTGAGGTAAACTACTCACACTTCATCGGAGGGGCTATGATGATGTAGAAGCCCTCCGTGATGACGGCCCTCTCCGGTGGAACTCCGGAACATGCCCCAAGATTGGATCTCATGGATACAGAAATTTGCGGCGGTGGAATTAGGTTTTTGGCTCCGTATCTGATCGTTTGGGGGTACGTAGGTATATATAGGAGGAAGGAGTACGTCGGTGGAGCACCGAGGGGCCCACGAGGCAGGGGGCGTGCCCTAGGGGGGGCGCGCCCCCCACCCTCGTGACCGCCTCTTTGACTCCTTGGAGTAGGGTCCAAGTCTCCTGGATCACGTTCGGTGAGAAAATCACGTTCCCGATGGTTTCATTCCGTTTGGACTCCGTTTGATATTCCATTTCTTCGAAACACTGAAATAGGCAAAAAACCAGCAATTCCGGGTTGGGCCTCCGATTAATAGGTTAGTCCCAAATATAATATAAAAGCGGAAAATAAAGCCCAATATAGTCCAAAATAATAGATAATATAGCATGGAGCAATCAAAAATTATAGATACGTTGGAGACGTATCAGGCATCCCCAAGCTTAATTCATGCTTGTCCTGGAGTAGGTAAATGATAAAAAGAGAATTTTTGATGCGGAGTGCTACTTGGCATAATTTCAATGCAAATCTTCTTAATTGTGGTATGAATATTCAGATTCGAAAGATTCAAGACAAAAGTTCATATTGACATAAAAAATAATAATACTTCAAGCATACTAACAAAGCAATTATGTCTTCTCAAAATAACATGGCCAAAGAAAGTTATCCCTACAAAATCATATAGTCTGGCTATGCTCTATCTTCACCACATAGAATATTTAAATCATGCACAACCCCGATGACAAGCCAAGAAATTGTTTCATACTTTAACATTTTCAAAACTTTTTCGACCTTCATGCAATACCTGAGCGTGAGCCATGAACATAGCACTATATGTGGAATAGAATGGTGGTTGTGGAGAAGACAAAAAGAGGGGAAGATAGTCTCACATCAACTAGGCATATCAACGGGCTATGGAGATGCCCATCAATAGATATCAATGTGAGTGAGTAGGGATTGCCATGCAACGGACGCACTAGAGCTATAAGTATATGAAAGCTCAAAAGAAACTAAGTGGGTGTGCATCCAACTTGCTTGCTCACGAAGACCTAGGGCAATTTTGAGGAAGCCCATCATTGGAATATACAAGCCAAGTTCTATAATGAAAAATTCCCACTAGTATATGAAAGTGACAAAATGAGAGACTCTCTATCATGAAGATCATGGTGCTAATTTGAGGCACAAGTGTGGTAAAAGGATAGTAACATTGTCCCTTCTCTCTTTTTCTCTCATTTTTTTATTTGGGCTTTTTCTCTTTTTTTATGGACTCTTTTTTTCGTCCGGAGTCTCATCCCGACTTGTGGGGGAATCATAGTCTCCATCATCCTTTCCTCACTTGGGACAATGCTCTAAAAATGATGATCATCACACTTTTATTTTTCTTACAACTCAACAATTACAACTCGATACTTAGAACAAAATATGACTCTATATGAATGCCTCCGGTGGTGTACCGGGATATGCAATGAATCAAGAGTGACATGTATGAAAGAATTATGAACGGTGGCTTTGCCACAAATACGATGTCAACTACATGATCATGCTAGCAATATGACAATGATGGAGTGTGTCATAAACGGAACGGTGGAAAGTTGCATGGCAATATATCTCGGAATGGCTATGGAAATGCCATGATAGGTAGGTATGGTGCCTGTTTTGAGGAAGATATATGGTGGGTGTATGATACCGGCGAAAGGTGCGCGGTATTAGAGAGGCTAGCAATGGTGGAAGGATGGGAAAAAGTGCGTATAATCCATGGACTCAACATTAGTCATAAAGAACTCATATACTTATTGCAAAAATCTAGAAGTTATCAAAGCAAAGTATTACGCGCATGCTCCTAGGGGATAGATTGGTAGGAAAGACCATCGCTCGTCCCCGACCGCCACTCATAAGGAAGACAATCAATAAATAAATCATGCTCCGACTTCATCACATAACGGTTCACCATACGTGCATGCTACGGGAATCACAAACTTTAACACAAGTATTTCTCAAATTCACAACTACTCAACTAGCATGACTCTAATATCAATATCTTCATATCTCAAAACAATTATCCAGCATCAATCTTTTCTTAGTATTCAACGCACTCAAAAGAAAGTTTTACAAATCTTGAATACCAAGCATATTATTATTAAGCAATTTACCATGCTATTAAAGACTCTCAAAATAATCTAAGTGAAGCATGAGAGATCAATAGTTTCTTTAAAACAAATCCACCACCGTTCTCTAAAAGATCTAAGTGAAGCACATAGAGCAAAATTATAACGCTCAAAAGATATAAGTGAAGCACATAGAGCAAAACTACATAGCTCAAAAGATATAAGTGAAGCACATAGAGCAAAACTACATAGCTCAAAAGATATAAGTGAAGCACATAGAGTATTTTATCAAATTCCAATTCATGTATGGCTCTCTAAAAAGGTGTGTACAACAAGTATGATTGTGGCACACTAACAAACAAATACACAAATAATACAAGATGCTCCAAGCAAAACACATATCATGTGGTGAATAAAAATATAGCTCCAAGTAAAATTACCGATGGAAGTAGACGAAAGAGGGGATGCCTTCCGGGGCATCCCCAAGCTTTGACTTTTTGGTGTCCTTGGATTATCTTGGGGGTGCCATGGGCATCCCCAATCTTAGGCTCTTTCCACTCCTTGTTCCATAATCCATCAAAAGATTTCACCCAAAACTTGAAAACTTCACAACACAAAACTCAACAGAAATCTCGTGAGCTCCGTTAGAGAAAGAAAACAAAAGACCACTTCAAGGTACTGTAATGAACTCATTCTTTATTTATATTGGTGTTAAACCTACTGTATTCCAACTTCTCTATGGATTATAAACTATTTTACTAGCCATAGATTCATGAAAATAAGCAAACAACACACGAAAAACAAAAACAAAAAAAAACAAAAAAGCGAGGATAGACTTGATCATACATAAAAGAATTCAGAGAAGATTCAAATATTATTCATAGACAGACTTGATCATAAACCCACAATTTATCGGTCTCAACAAACACACCGCATAAAGAAGATTACATCGAATAGATCTCCACGAGAGAGGGGGAGAACATTGTATTGAGATCCAAAAAGAGAGAAGGAGACATCTAGCTAATAACAATGGACCCGAAGGTCTGAGGTAAACTACTCACACTTCATCGGAGGGGCTATGATGATGTAGAAGCCCTCCGTGATGACGGCCCTCTCCGGCGGAGCTCCGGATCAGGCCCCAAGATGGGATCTCGTGGATACAGAAAGTTGCGGCGGTGGAATTAGGTTTTTGGCTCCGTATCTGACCGTTTGGGGGTACGTAGGTATATATAGGAGGAAGGAGTACGTCGATGGAGCACCGAGGGGCACACGAGGCAGGGGGCGCGCCCCCACCCTCGTGACTGCCTCTTTGACTCCTTGGAGTAGGGTCCAAGTCTCCTGGATCACGTTCGGTGAGAAAATCACGTTCCCGAAGGTTTCATTCCGTTTGGACTCCGTTTGATATTCCGTTTCTTGAAACTTTGAAATAGGCAAAAAACAAGCACAGGGTGGGCCTCCGATTAATAGGTTAGTCCCAAAAATAATATAAAAGTGGAAAATAAAGCCCAATATAGTCCAAAACAGTAGATAATATAGCATGGAGCAATCAAAAATTATAGATACATTGGAGACGTATCACTTAGCACTTACTTGATATAAGGTAGTATCTCAGGATAGTTATTCAACACATACCAAACCATTTTGTCCAAATCTTTAGGTTTGTCCTCTTGTCGACTCTTCCCTGTAACTCGAACAGAATAATCGAAAACATTGAGCCCGGGATTGTCTTCATCCACCTCTTTGCTAAGCTGATCAGCTGTTTCAATGTATTTTCAGCAGAATGTCAACAGTTCTGTAGCAATGTAGGCCTCTGCAATTGAACCCTCGGGTCTAGCTCTGTTCCTAACATAGCCCTTGAAAGTGCCTAGCCGCCTTTCAATAGGGTACATCCAGCCATACTGTACTGGACCTCTAAGTAGTGCCTCATCAGGTAGATGAACAGCCAAATGCACCATCACATCAAAGAAGGCTGGAGGATATATCTTGTCAAGGTCGCATAGGATAGTTGGTATCTTGTCTCTAAGGCGCTCCAAAGCATCTATCCTAATATTTCTCTGCAGAGTTCCTCAAGAATTGTCCCAACTCTTGCAATCGCTCAGTATAAGTCGGCGGCCCAATCCACTAAGGATAACAGGTAAAACCCTTTGAAGTAGGGACGTGGTAGTCATGAGTTTTCAACCCTTGTACCTTGTTTCCATCTGACTGACTCTCCTTTCGGGGTTGGAAGCAAATCCATGTGGGAATCTCACACGTGTGAGGACCTCGCAGAATTCTTTTCTTTTACCTTGTCCAAGACGTATACACTGGTGCCATATCCGTGGTTTACCTTCATCTTGCACCTGCAAATCATGTCTGATACCCAGGTGTGTCAAATCAATCCTAGATTTTAAGGTATCTTTCGTCTTGCCTTCAATATTAAGCAGTGTGCCGATAATGCCGTCACATATATTTTTCTCGAAGTGCATCACATCAAGATTATGCCGCAAATCAAAATCCTTCCAATACTCCAAGTCCCACAAAGTGGACCTGCGGGTAAACAATAATCTCTCTTCTGCCCTGCCACGCTTCCTTTTCCCGCTACCATTATCATGATGGTTTCCTGGTGTAATATGCCTGACCTTCTCTAATTCCACTTGCAACTCATTGGCGGTGAGCCTATTTGGCGCATCACGGTTTTCATGCTTTGCATTGAACACATGTCTTCGGTATTTTCAAGGATGCGGCTTGTCCTTGTCAAGGAAACGACGGTGTCCAATGTAACAGATCTTGCTATGTATTGCGTATGATAGCGGATTCCTGTCACAGCGAACACATGCATTGTAACCATGTGTCGTTCGCCCTGACATAGTGCCCAAAGCCGGATAATCATGGATGCACCAAATTATAACAGCACGCAGAAAGAAATCAGCTCGTGCGCTGCTATATAGGTCTCGAGTGAGAACACCCCTCCATAGCTGTTGAAGTTCCTCCACAACAGGCTCCATGAACAAATCAAAATCCTTTCCAGGACTTTTTGGACCTGGGATGAGCAAGGCCATCATGTAGTTTTGTTCTTTGGTGCAGACATTTGGAGGCATGATGTAAGGGATAAGAAGCACTGGCCACATGCTATATGTGGCGCTCTGGTGGCCAAATGGGTTAAATCCATCTGAAGCTAAGCCAAGTCTAATGTTTATCGGGTCACCAGCAAACTTTTCGTGTTTCTAGTTGAAGCTTTTCCACTCACTACCATGTGACAGATGGCTCATTACATTCTGATCTCTATACTCCTGGTTCCTAGAATGCCACAGTACATCCTCTCTTGTTTCAGCATCATGAAACGACCTCTGCAATCTTGGTGTAATTGGAAAATGTCTCAGAACATTATGAGGAATCCTCTTCACTACATCGCCATATTTCCATCTTGATGATTTAAATTTCAGGCATTCACTTAAGTTGGTATAATCCTTCCGGAACAGAACACAATTATTCTTACAAACATGGATCATATCATATCCAATTCCAACTGCACGAAGGAAATTCTTCATTTTACTGTAGGTGTGTGGCAGCTCAGACGCATCTAGGAAAGCTTTGCGGAAAGCAGCCAACATCGCATTGAATGATTTGTTGGTCATCCGCTCAGATGTCTTCACCTGAAGAAAGGTGACCATAGCTGAGAATACTGACAGCTTATTTCCTGGGGTGACAGCCACGTTGCATTGTTCTAACATGCGGGCCCACCGTTTTTCTTCTGCAGGTGAAAGTTCACGGAATGCACGAGCACTTCGTAGCATTGTTTCAATGTTGGTCAAACTCACTGGCTCCGCCGCCAGCTCCTCCTCCTCCTCCTCTTCCACCTGAGCATCAGGCAGATCAAGATGGTGATCTGCTGCTTCCACGTAGTCAATAACATTGACGTTCACAGCTTCAGCATGATGAACCCACCTAGTATATGTGACCGACATCCCATACAAGTGTAGATGATTTTGCACGGTTGATCGGGTCTTGTAACTGAATTCATACAACTGCTACAGGCAGAGCACATCTGATTTGGGACCACCGTACTCAGCTCGATAAAGTTCATGAAGTTTTCAACCCCTCGACATATGCAGCGGAGAATCTTGAGCGAAGTTATCAAGTCATGTCCATCTGTTAGACATACAAATTAGTTCTTCTACTAGATATTACAGGAAAAACATATATGCTTTTTTATGAAGTCCAGAAGAAAATACCTAGGTTGATGTCTAAAGCTATGGCCAGATATTTGGACAAGCAGATCTAAGTAACGAAATATATGTAAAGCTAATTCAGCAAACAGATTTGAGTGCTAAATTATGGCAGGCTGTTTCAGCAGTCAATGAGGCCGAGCACAAAGCCATCAAACTATCGAAGGCCATCGCAGCAACAAAGATCGAGTATAAAACGGTGTAGAGCTATTTCACCTAACAGATTGGCTACTAGACCATGGCAATCTACATCACAATAAATATATGGCAGGATATTTCAACAACTAATCGGCCTTGGCATGCCATCTCATTAAAGCAGATTGAGTGCAGAACAAGGCAAGGAAGCTTCTTAAGCAGAGCATATTGATTGTAAACTACTTCGGCAAACAGTGAGATTAACAGCGTCTATCAGCTAACATTCAGTGCTACACCGACATGCACGGGGCCTCAGTCTAGAATGCGTGTACCATGGGAGAAGCTGACCGCCGTGCGTCTCCACACGAACGTCGCCAGCGGTGGCGGCGCTGACCGCCGTGCGCCTCCACAAGAACCTCACCAGCGGTGGCGGCGCGGCTAGAGGACGACAGTCTACGAGAGCGTATTGTGGGAGCGAGAGGATCATTGTGCATCACCTCGACGAACCGCGGCGCCGACGTATCGGCGTGGCGGGGAGGGCGGCTTTGGCAGAGCGAATGAGTGGAGGGGGGCGGTGGGAGGGGGGTTTGGGGAATATTATTGGCTAGTTGGTCGAAGGGCAGTTGAATCTAGGATTTGGGGGAAATTTTTTGGTGGGGGGAGGATTTTCGCACGGTGGGCGGGGGGAGTTTGGCGCATGGTCGGTTTCTCCAAGTGCAGTCCCACGTGTCAGTGAAGAGGCAAGCCGAAGCGCGTTCCGTTTGCGTGAGCCGTGTGGAGGACCAAACGTGTGTGGGGTGCAATGCGACCGCGACAGGGGTGCTTTGAGTGTACCGCCTTTTTTCCTTTTAAACTAGGTGCTTCGCCCCCTAAAAAAAACTTGTTACTTCGCGCAATCCATCGATACTACTACTAGTAATCCAGTAATCCCGACTAAAACGGCGCGGCCGCGTCTTTTCCCGCGCGATATGCTGGGAGGTTGGCTTAGTTGGATTTTTTGGGATGAGTAATGCTACACCTACGTAGTTCCAGTTACGTAATTAACATAATGTGAAACGTGTGAGCTGTTGATTGTAGATTGGGGGGATGGAGGGGTCCACCACCATGAAAATCAGGGGAGGAGAGAGAAAAGCAATTTACGTTAACCCTTTCGTAGGTTCCCGTAGATGTAGAAAGATGTGAAATGCGTGAATGTGCATTTGCAGATAAGGCCTTCCCTCGTTCATCCTTTTCTCCCACAAGATCTTGATCTTCCATGCAACGCACGGGCATCTTGCTAGTACTCCTACAATATACTATATTATTGTGAAAGTTCATAGACACCGGCCGAGAATAATGCAAACACGACAGATCTTCATTACATTTCGAACTTTTATAGGACAGAAAAATAAAAGAAACCCGACCCTAAACCTATTCTACGGCGGCGACCGACGTCCTCCATCTGCGATCTCCATGTACGATGCCGGGGTTCAAGACCCGTGAAGTGAAGGTGCGGTCTCCGGCGAGGAAAAGTAGAACACGGGAGACGGACCGGCTAGTTGGCACACCATGCCCTGCCGCCTCCCATGCCCTACTCATCCTCGAAGGAGTTGTCGGGACCGGATTTTCGGGATATAATTCCCAGAAAATGGCCCTTGTGCTCATCAGCCCCAGGATTACTGTTAGCTGATGAGGCACCAACTTGATACAGAAATTCCAAGCAAAGTACATAATATGTAGTACAAGACCATCCTGGCCTATGAGTACAACAATTGGTTTCTAGTGGTTGATGGCGGAAGCGGTTTGTGGATCATCAGCGTCTATGGGACTCCATTTCCCACAGGAACAGCTGACCTGGATAACTCCTATCTTCGCGAGGCTGCTATCACCATTGCGTAGGTTCCAGGGCTGTCATCACAACGCTTCTCTCCACACAAGAAATCTGGCCAAGACAATAGCCAGGGACAAGCCAGTGAGTACTTTGAATGTACTCGCAAACATTGAGAACACAGGTATAATATAGCCACTGGTAATCATGTTTTGAAAAATTCTATGATCACTTCGTCAGTCATAAATGGAACTTATGACGCATGCAGCAGGTTAATTATGTAAAATATGAATATGCAATCAGCGAGTAGAAATAAAATGCACCGATCGGGTGTCTGAAGCGACGCCTCGAAAGGATAACAATATAAGGTATGCCTCAGTCGGGCGTCTAAGCGACACCACATAAAGGGCTTATAAGTAAATGAAATGACAAGCATGCCACAGTCGGGCGTCTGAGCGACACCACATAAAGGGCTTATAAGTGAATGAAATGACAAGCATGCCACAGTCGGGCATCTGAGCGACACCACATAAAGGGCTTATAAGTAAATGAAATGACAAGCATGCCACAGTCGGGCGTCTGAGCGACACCACATAAAGGGCTTATAAGTAAATGAAATGACAAGCATGCCATAGTCGGGCGTCTGAGCGACACCACATGAAGGGCTTATAAGTAAATGAAATAACAAGCATGCCACAGTCGGGCGTCTGAGCAACACCACATAAAGGACTTATAAGTAAATGAAATAACAAGCATGCCACAGTCGGGCGTCTGAGCGACACCACATAAAGGGCTTATAAGAATAATCACAGTGAATATCCAGGAGGTAGAACCGTCCCAGGGATACTCATTAATTTCAAATAATACACAATAATAATCATCATCATCATCATATGTCACAGTCATAATCAATGTTCCGGTTTAGTAGTTTTTCCTCCGAAGACCTACACTAAGACCGATACTTGACCCATCCCAGACTGTAGTCCTTAACCATGGACACGACTATTCGAATAGGTTTAATCTCTGCAGAGGGTGCACTCTTTACCCACGAGTAACGGATTCCTTTAGTCCGTCGGAACTAATTCCGTCTACGGTCTTTTAGTCGAAAACACGCCTGACTTGCACACACCAGCTTAACTTTACTCGTGTCTGGAATCACCCACGACACCTGTTAAGCAAAACTCTAAGTGGGGAGGCTACAACCTCGCGTAGCATGGGATCAAGTTTCTATCGCGCGCTCTAAGGGGTGCCCCCCTCTCGGTCCCAACCGGAAACACCCATGCCCCCGGACCAGGTGGCATGCCTATCGGATGCAGCCGATATCTTCCACCATGGCCTCTCTGTACGGTGTGTGCTAGGACAGGGGTTGACAACTTACTGAGCCATACCCTACCTAAGGGAGGGACAAGTGGCAGCATGAAACAAGTATGGGGGTTAGTGGAACAAGACTCGATCTACGGCCGACTCAGGAGGCTTAAGTATTCCCTGCATGGTTAGCACAAGAATCATATTTCACATCCATCAGACAGAACCACCGCTCATCATACCTCCCCCTGCCCCACCGTACATAAACGTCTCGATGAGGGGTTAGGGACAAGCTCGTGTCTACCCAAGACAGTGGCTTTCCCGGATCCTTCCCGGTAGGCATGAGAGGCATATGAGGGTGATTGCTATCACAAGCATATCCATTTCCAACATCAAGAATATTCATTATGCACTCAATGCGTATGATCATATCGTCACATAAAAATAACTAATGCTTCATGTCGAGGTGGTGTTATAACTGTATCAAACAATCCCCAAAATATTATGCCAGGGTTCAGAATGCTTGCCTTCAAGGTGTGGAGAGGTGAGGTGCATTCCAGAACTTTTGAATGTTTTCTCCTTCTTCAAACTCCTATTTTTGAAAATATTCAAATAACACATACTTTAAAACAGTACAAAAAAGTTGTTTGGAAAATTTGAAATAAATATGAAAATAAACTAGACAATATTTGGGAAACAACAGAAAAAGAATCAAGTCATTTGGATTTATATTTAAAAAGATATAGCCAGTCAAAGTTTCAGTCAAACTCTGATTTTAAAATAACACAGAAAAGAAAACATTCCGATGAGAATACGCTTTCGAAGTAGGGGAGACGTACTTGGGGGTTTTACGCTTTCACTTATCCAGCGTGGACGGGCGCATGGGTCACTAACAGTGGGTCCACGGGGCCCACTGGTCAGGTTTGACTAGTCGTCTCTCCCTCCTCTTCCTCTGCCCGAGCGGAGGCGGGACTCCGGCGATGCTCGCCGGCGAATGGTGGCACCGTTTGAGAAACCGAGGCCATCCGCGGGCTCAGGGGGTCGAGGCGGTCCCTTCGGTGGTCACTACGGTCCCTGGGGTGGACGGAGTCGCCGGTGGCGAGCTCCGCAGCGGACGGTTGCCGTCGGGCAGAGTGGGTTCTTGCCTCCGGCGGTTCCTGATCGGAATTGAGCAGGGGATGGATTCACGAGATGAAGAGAGAGATTTTGGTGAAGAGAGTGGAGAGGGGGAGGCCCTGGTGGCGCCGGAATGATCGGGACAGTGGCGGCAGCCGAACTGGCCGGAGGCGGGGAAGACGACCTCCTCCCGTCGATCTCTGGCTAAGGGGGGCTCTAGAGGGGTGGGGAGAGGCTGCTTGAGGGACTGGATGCGCTCGGGGGCTTCTTATATAGGCGAGCAATGGCGGTTCCGCGGCGGCCGGGGATAAGAACGTCGGCGATCGTCATTCTGTAGCTAGGGCGACGTGGCGGCGACGTGTGCTAGAGGACGGGCTTGCGGATGAGCTTGAGCTGCTCCAGGGGGCAGCTGTCGAGCACTAGTGGCTCGGGCGGCGCCGTCCACGGCAGAGGCTGCTGTGGCAGCCCGCTAGCCGCCGTGGCCGACCTGACGGCGGCGCTGTGGAGCTCCAGGGGTGGCTCTGCGGTGAGTGAGGGGTCGGGTGCGCTGGCTGTGCGAGGGGAGTGGCCAGAACGAGCGCGGGGAGGCGGCCGTGCGACGCGGTGGCTCAGTGCGCGCGCGTGCAAAACGTGCGCTCTGGGCGCGCCCAGAGCACGCACGCTAGCTTCTTGACGAAATGCCAATGCATGCCACAGAGCTTGGGTGAGGCTGGCAATTAGCAGACCTAGGTTAGGAGTAGCTAGGAGCTTAGTGGACAAGGTTGCTGGGTCAGAGGATCAAGTTCACAATGCAAACCAAAATTCATGCCAAATCTGTTCATGCACTCAAGGTATTTGCCAGAATGCCAATGGCATCTAGGCAACTCTTGGGGTGGCCCAAATTTCCAGATTGGGGTCTCTTTAGATGATACAGAGGGTGGTGAGGTCAGTTTGTCAAAAGCAAAAACTTGTTAGTGCAAGTTTTGCAAATCTACAGTTTTGGAGAGAAAGAAAAAGGCATGCTTGCATGCATTTAAAATCCTCCATCGAGTCCACTCTGTTGGACTTAAGGGTTTTGTAGCATGGGCTATAAGTAGGAAAAAGCTCAAGGGCACTAGAGCAACATTAAATAGGGATGCAGTAGAAAACACCCAACTGGGCCAGAATGAAAATGAGGTTGATCCACTCAATATTTTCAAAGAACATAAAAGGGTTTTTGCATAAAGTTGAATAATATATTCCTATGAACATCCCATAATTTTGGTGGAAGCTAGAAAGAAATATTTAAATGGGTTGTAGTGCAATACTGCCATCTGGACCAGTTTTGAAAACTTGGTGTAGAGCTCAAAATATCCCATGAATAAAATATGTTTTTGCATAAAAGTGATTTAAAAACATCACATGACATCTCCAAATTTTGGTGAAAATTTTGAATAAATTTATCAAGTGGTTGTAGTTCAAAAAGGGCTCCAAAACTAATGAAAAATCTTTTTAAGGAATAAAGCTCAGAGAGAAACAATTGTGCAAATAAATTCTACTGACAATAGAAATGTTTTTCTTGAAAGGGCAAACAAGTCCAATAATATAAGTGGGAAGTTTTTTCACTTGAGGTAAAAACTCCATAATAATAAGGAAAAGAATGGCTCTGAAATCAACAGAAAAGTCCAGAAAATAAAAGTATAAATTTCCTAGCAAAATTTTAATTAATAAAACAAGGTAAAATTTTTGGGGTGTCACAGGAGTCCCCGACCTCGGCGGTGCCGGACGTTGGACGGCGACAAGTAGGATGCGTGGCTGACGGTGCTCCCTTCGTCGGCCGCCAGCGTGGCCACCGCTTGTGCGGCGACTTGAGCAAGGGCGGCGACCTCGAGCTTCATCCCCGAAAACAAGCTCTCCCTCAGAGCGTTAGCGCTTGCGGTCATGGCGGATGTGGTGCCAGGTAGGAGAACGATGCGCTATGGCGTGGAGGTTAGCTGGGCGTTGCCCCTTTAAGTAGCACATTCCGATGAGGCCAAGAGTCCTGGTGCGTCATTAAGTCACCGGAGTTGGTTCCTCGGGCACCGAGCCTCTTAACGATGGCATACGGATGGACGACATGAATGCGGGCAGCTGGCGCCGGCTGGGAATGCACCGCACGACGGCGCGAGGGACGAGGGTTTTTGGTGTGCCAGGGTAGTCAACTGCGGTCGTGGCAACGTTGGAGATGCTCTTTGCTCACATGCGATCGACACATGTCATTGAAAAATCAAGACGACCCGGCATGGTCTCGGGTCCTGAGGATGCAGTTGGCCGCGCTACACCACTCCGCGGACGCGTCCCGGCACCCCGTGCATCCTCGACGAGCCGGGTGTTGGGGTGTGTTTGGATTGTGGCCAAAGTGCACCTTACCAAAATTTTGGTCATGACCCAAATATTGGTCTTTGTTTGGATGGTTGCCATTTTTTTGGCATGCCAATGAACTCTAGCCAACTCTAGTTCATTCTTGCCGATGTCAGCCAAATCATGGGCAACCAAAACCTCAACCAAAATTTTGGGTACCCAATGCTTTGATGGGGAAACCTTGGGCACAAACAAAACATACTGTTGGTCGTGCCACAGCACTAACGCCACCCTCGGCACACTGAAACCGACCGTGTCTAGCGACGATGGCGTGTCGCTCACCGCTGATCACCGTGTCGAGGCGGTCTTGGAGCTGCGCCACGTTGTTGGCCCCCGACCCACATGAGCGGTTGCGGTGGCGAGGAGGTCGTGGGCCAGCTCCTCCATTGGACTAGTTTGCGCTACATCGTCCCGACAGGTGTGTCCCACATGTCGGTTTCCCTGTTTTCCCGGCCATATTCGAGCGTCAGTGCTCCGCGTTGAGCATTAGGCCTTTCATTATGTAGGCCAAGCGAGACAACTTATTGTTTATTTGAGCCATTCAAATATAATCATGTGGCATTTGCTTATTTCTTATTCCTCTCCAACCCTCTTCTCCATCAATCATGTCGCCCTCGGTCGAGTCTATCCTCCCTCATGCCTCATTTGAACATTCCGCCGAGTATCATTCGCATGTGGGCCTAGACCATGCTTGTATTTCCAATGTTTATTTGTAATTTGTCCGACATGCATACAAACAAACGGTTCGTTTAAAGTTTCACTTTGCCTCCACTACGTGTCGCTTCGCGTCTTAGTTTTGACATCCCATTCGGTTCATGCCCCGACACATGTTGACGAGATCGATTGATGTTCAGAGATCAATTGCGTGTCGTGCAAGGAGATAAAGGTTTGGTCTGTTTCTATGATAGAAATGACCCGCCGAGGGGGGGGGGGTCTGTGGGGATCAGAGGGAGTATATTGTAAGTTCATAAGCGAAACGAACGTATTTTACCCACCCTAGTCTTCTTTCAATCGATCTCCGGACCCCGAGATGAAATCAAGAGAGAACGAGTGGGGGCATGAGTGATACCTAAGGCGGATTAAAAATTTTGAACCGGTGATCATAGCATCTGCAATTCATATATAAAGAGTATTCAATGTTTGTTTCGTTTTTGAACGTACAATATACTCCCTCCTATCCTTTCTAGTTTACATATAAGTTTTATGTGTAGTCAAAGTATCTCTACTTTGATAAAAAAAGTATCAACATTCAACAACCCCCAATCAATATTGTTAGATTCGTACGTACTCCTAGATTTGTACTCGAGATGGTTTCCAATTTGTTTTCAACCAAGTGAATGTGCTTGTTCTCGGGCATGCTCTTCCTACTAGGATTTCGCCATGTATAGCCAGTCCAATAGTAACTTTTTTTAAGCTCCATGTCCAATAGTACTAGTGGAGTACTGACAACATCTGTACTAGAGTATGCAGTGCTCATAGTTGTACTCCCTCCTTCCATTTATATAGGGCCTATGTGGAGGAGAGAGATATGAAAAAGTAAGGGCAGTGAGCTCTCATGCAAGAGCCTAGCTATATGCGCATTCCTAGTTAAATACGTACAATAAATATGAAGAAAGAGATGGAGAGGAGATGAAAAAAGTACTAATACAATAGCCAACCTTATAATTTTTTTGCGGGAAATAGCCAACCTTATAGCCCACACTACTGTATGAGTGCATATAATAGGTGATGGCTATAGATGACATGGCAGTTCCTTATAGCCATCGACTGGCTATATTATTAACCATGCTCTAATGCGTTTTTCAAAACTGCATTTGACTATTGACAAGATTAATAGTGCATGAGATGTATAATGTGAAAATTATATCATTGGAAGCTCCTTTCACATACGTATCCCTGCCTTACCCTCCCTTTCGGTCACTTCTTGTGGACCCCATGCTTGCTAGGCCCCGCATGCCGTTACTCAATGGGTTCGCCACGTCGAGGATCCTCATCCGTAGTATACTCCCTCTGTTTTTATTTACTCCGCATAAAATGACGCAGGCGAGGGAGAGGAGAGCGTCGTTTGCTCTCAGCTGCGGTCCCAAGCGGCGTAAAACGCAAGGCGAAGTGCGTTCCATTTGGTGAAACAACGTGGAGGTCCAGCGTGCGGGCTGCAACGCGAACGTGACAAGAGCGATGTACAGTCAAAACTGATTGACCGGTCGTCATCGGAACCACTATTCAAACCAAAACCTTCGCTGCTCGGCCTACGCCAGCCACTGCCCTAAAACCACACCTAATCTCTAGCCCCTTCCCCCACCTTTCGATCCCCTAGCCCGCATCAAGCGTCCCCTAGTTCGCCGGAAAGCCATGGTGCGCCGCAAGATCACGTACTACAAGATGCTGACGCCGGAGTGCCGCGCAGAAATCCTGGCGGCGGTCGGCGCCAGAGACCTCCGTTCCCAAGCTCGCTTTGCGGCGGGCCAATCCCCGAGTTCTCTAGAGCCAAGCTACGAGGAGGAGGAAGCCGATCCAATGTTCATGGCGGAGGTCGCGGCGCAGAAGGCCCCCGATGGGCTTCGTGCTGGCGTCCGAGTCCCCCATGGTGCAGGCGACCAGCGGTTCAACCTGGAGATACTAAAGGAGGACCGGGAGGCAGAGGCTCAACTCGACGCGAAGCGCGCGCATGCCACTGCCATCGAGGCTCACCTGCAGGTGGAACCGGATGTCATGGATGTGAACCGGGCGGCGGCGACTCAACTTGAGGCGGAGCGCGCCGATGCCGTTGCCATCAAGGCCCTCCTGCAGGCGGAACCGGACGTCTTGGACTTGAACCGAGCGGCAGAGGCTCAACTCGACGCGGAGCGCGCGGATTCCGCTCTCATCGAGGCCCTCCTGCAGGCGGAACCGGACGTCCTGGACTTGAACCGGGCAGCGGAGGCTCGACTCGACGCGGAGCGCGCGGATGCCGCTGCCATCGAGGCCCTCCTACAGGCGGAACCGGAAGTCCTCGACTTGAACCGGGCGGTGCTCTCGTTCGTGCAGAGCACCCGCACGCTCCGCGTGAACGAGTAGCTGGAGGCCGAGGAAAACCACGGTGCAGAGACACACGTCGGCATATACGGCTGGTTCGCGCCGGCAGCGAAAGACGAGGAGGTCGTCTCGTTCCGCGAGCAGTGATAGTTTTTCTTTATGTTGTTGTTTTTATGGATCTTTTGCTGTGTGAAAACATATATTGTTATGCAAGTCACCTGACTTGGGTCTACCATTTCAGGCGGTTGGATGAATATCCTACGTCTCCTGACCCTTCTTCGTCACCTCATCTTCTTCCCCAACAGACCACCGCACGGGCTGTACGGATACTCCCCAACATGCGGTTGGATAAACATACTCTATGAACGAAAATTATGTGTCAGCGGTAGGATGGCTGAGTTTGGTTTGTTCACATGCGACAGCACGTGTCAGTGAGGATGTGTTCCCTTGGTTGGATTTGCGGCATGCAGGAGCGACTGTGCATGTGAGGGTGCGATGAGACCGCGGCGTGCAGGAGCGACCGTGTGAGGGTGCGGTGCGACCATGACAACCCGTCTTAAGTGTACCTCCTTTTCATTTTAAAAACTTTAGGCAAGCTTGGCAAAAATGTGTGGCGAAGTATGGTAATGCAAGGCCTAGACCCAAACAGGATAAGTACGTAGTACTACATACTAGGAGTACTAGTGTTAAAAAAGAAAGGCGAGGTTTTCCTTCACGGGATTAATCGATACAAATCCTCGTTTCACGTGTCAATTATTGCGTATTTTTTTCTCCAAAGACCAAAGAGCTAACCATCTCACTCCTCATCGCTTGATTAATGCAGCGCCATGCAAACCAACCTTCTCACTTCCGCATGCATGCAGGGGATATTAATGTCCTTGGTTGCTAGTACGAGGCAAACCCCATCAAGTTTGCCTCGATTAGTGTTAGTGGCCTTTTGCAAATTGTAATTTTGATATACTAGCCTTGTGTAAAAAAATGGAGGTAGTAACTATATTTCACTTCGTTCCCCATTGCGGTGACGTCGATGATATCTCAAACGTTGTGGTTTGGCGAAGTGCGTTCGACGGAGAACACCATTGAGGGAGACCACGGTAAGTCGTTCGCAAGTGCCGCCTGCAAGCTGAGACAACCGCCTTATTTGCATCCAGAAAGTCCGTTGAACCAAAGGATGCGTAAATGTACTAGTACTACTCGTACACAATAGCATCAACCGTCCAGCTTAGTGCGGTGAGATGGTTTCTCGAAGAAGACGATGGAGAAGCGGAGTCAGCGAAGAGTGAAATGATGGTTGCTTCGTCCGTGCTTTGTGATTTGACGCCTCACTGCTTTGAGATTTGTGATTGAAGGGACATGGGAGTAGACTTTGTCCTCTATACTGTACATGCGTCCAAGCATGGGAGAAAGAGGAGAGACATTGCATTTTTCTATTCCTTCAATCAATCAATCAGGGAGCTTCGGTTCCATCCTTTTGGCTTTGGCAACACCGTCCACAATGGTTCCCACGATGCCAAAAGCTATTTTCACATTTGGCTACACATTGTGGATGCCCTTAATCGTACCACTTGGTTTTGCTCCTGTGTGCTATCTATACAAATCTCAATTATATTGATCTAAAAAATTATAGAATCAAGATTACTAAAAAGGAGGTGATTTTGCCACGTGGATGGCGGGGGAGGTTTCTTATTTTTAGAGGACGTTGTCCTGGCGGTTTGCTAACATGCGGTCCCACGTGTCAGTGCTTTACCAAGCCGATCCGCTTCCCACATGAGGCAGAACAACGACAGAAGCAACACGTGCTTAACTTGAAGAAGATGAGGGAGAAACGGATTCAGCAATGAGTGAAATGATGGTTGCTTCGTCCCCCCAACTTATTTTTTTAGCATTATTACTTCGTCCCTCCAACTTAACTGCGGGAAAAGTGCATCTTTGTGATTTGACGCCTCATTGCTCGTTACTATGCTGGCGCCATGACTGGGTGCTTCACCCCGGCTGCTTTGCACTATATTCCGGTATGGCACGTGGACCCAGTAGCTTGATGTCCCACATGTCGGTGAAAGGGACTAGAAGGTTTATTAAAGCGAGCGCTCCACTCTTACGATGGAGGAGTACACGACACGACGACCCAGTGAACTGTCACTTGTACTGTATAGAGTACTATAGTTTTGTTGTTTCGCACGATCCATCGATACAAGCCTGATTAAACAGGAAAGGGCAGGATTTTTCCCGCGCGGTATATGATACTGGCCATACATTTCAAAGGCAATTTTAATGTATGCAAACTGAATAATTAAGTAACAACTAGCACATATGCCCGAGCGTTGCAAATTGCAACGGGAGAGATTTTTTTTGCGAGAAGCAACAGGAAAGATAATTGATGTGTTATCCAAAAAAAAGGGTCACCACAATGGTAGGCAACAGAGCAAGGAGTTATGGTCTTCTCGCCGGACATGTTTAGCGCGAGAAATCTTGACAGTGATAGGGTTGGTCAGCGCGAATATTTAAGAAAATACTATAGCGTCAGATTAGAATTTTTTTTTGAAATTAAAAAAAATATGAATTGGCAAATATTCTTGGAAACATGAACAATTTTTGAAATCCCGAACAATTTTCAAAAAATGCGTTCCCTTTTTGAAAATTCCAATATTTTTGGGAAAACACGAACAAAATTAGAAACATGAATAGTTTTTGAAATTCAGAAACAATATTTAAAAATATGGAAATTTATTAAAACACAAATATTTTTGAAATTTTGATTTTTAAAGAAAAACATTCAAAAATAAGAAAATATTTTCTTGGACGCAAGAATTATTTTGGATTTTGAACATTTCAATAAAACAAGAATATTTTAAAATATGGAACATCTTATAATATGTTAACTTTTGTAAAACCTATCTCGGAGAATTTTTTAAAACACGAACATTTTTTAAAAATGCAACCATTTATATAAAAAGAGAACACAATTTTTGAATATTTTAAATTTTTGAAATGGGAATGTTAATAAGTTTTGTACATTTTTCAAAACAGGAACCATATTTTGAAATTATGGCCATGTTTTAATATTTGAAAAAACCTAAAATTGTGAATATTTTTGAAAATTTTACTTTAAAATAAATAGAAAATAAAGAAGGAAAAAGGGAAGTAAAATATAAAAGAGAAATAGAAAAAAAAAGAGAAAAGAAATAGAACAACAAAATGAGAAATGGGCTGGCCCATTCTTAGGAGCCGTTTGGGAAGGTTCTGCTATTTATTGCTCCATGCGACAATGAAGGTATTCCCAACTGCGTGGGCAATATTTAGTGGGCTAGCTTCGTTGGGCCAGAGCGCGCGCGGCCTAGTGGGCTGGCTTAGTGGGCTGGCTTAGTGGGCTGCTATTTATTGCTCCATGCGACAATGAAGGTATTCCCAACTGCGTGGGCAATATTTAGTGGGCTGGCTTCAATGGGCCAGAGCGCGCGCGACCTTGTTACGAAATTCTGGACAATTTTTTTTCTATTTTTTGAATATTAAAAAAATTATGAATTGGCAAATATTCTTGGAAACTTGAACAATTTTTGAAATCCCTAACAATTTATAAAAAATGCGTTCCTTTTTTGAAAATTCCAATATTTTTGGGAAAACACGAACAAAATTAGGAACATGAATAGTTTTTGAAATTCACAAACAATATTTAAAAATATGAAAATTTTAATAAAACACAAATATTTTTGAAATTTTGTTTTTAAGAAAAACATTCAGAAAAATTGGAAAATATTTTCTTGGACGCAAGAATTATTTTGGATTTTGTACGTTTCACTAAAACAAGAATATTTTAAAATATGGAACATTTCATAATATGTTAACTTTTGTAAAAACAATCTCGAAGAATTTTTGAAAAACACAAACATTTTCTAAAAAATGCAACCATTTATATAAAAGAGAACCCAATTTTTGAATGTTGAGAAAATTTTGAAACGGGAATGTTAATAAGTTCTATACATTTTTCAAAACAGAAACAATATTTTGAAATTCTAACAATGTTTTATAAAGAAGGAAAAAAGGGAAATAAAATATAAAAGAGAAAGAGAAAAGAAAAAAAGAAAAGAAAAGGTCAACAGAATGAGAAACGGGCCGGCCCATTCTTAGGCGCCCTTTGGGAAGGTTCTGCTATTTATCGGTCCATGCGACAATTAAGGTCTTCCCAACTGCGTGGACAATATTTAGTGGGCTGGCTTCGTTGGGCCAGAGTGCGCGCGGCCTAGTTACGAAATTCTGGACAAACTCCTTTTCTTTTCTAGCGGATAGACGCATACAAATTTAGTACCACCTCGGATAGAAAAAATGCTTTTCTACGGTGAACCGATCAAAATTTTGGAGAAACGCACCTTGCTTTATTAGTAGGTATAGATATGATATCTAGTAAAACTAAAAACACATATGATTTATTGTGCTAGAGTGTAGTAGTAGTGTTGTATTGCATAGTTGTTAGATGTAAAATGCGAGAACGTATAGAGATGTAGTTTTAGAGGGCCTACAGAGAGAAAAGCGTAATACGTTCATCGAACTTCAGAATAAGCTGATTACGATCACTATATACGTTTTGCGGTGATTATACGGTCACTAGCTCACGGTTCAGCATCGGATTGCACTCCTGTTGACCGGCCAAATAGTTTGCGTGGCACCATGTTGACTAGTTAAATTGACCATGTTCCTTGTGGGTCCCACCTGTCAGTTCGCATAGGGAAAAGGTCAGATAAACAAAAATTTACGCAGGCGCGACAAGACTCCACCCCGTGCGCGGGAATCACCTGGTTGTGTATGTGTCTGTCAGGCATGTGTGCGCATGCACGTGTGGTTGAGCACTTGAGCGTGAGAGTGTGTGTTGGTCGTGTGGTGTACTGGTGTGTGCATGCATGCGTGCGTGCGTGGCCGCGTGTGTACGTGTGAGTGTTGCGTGTGTGCGTGGGTGCATGTGTTCGTGTGAGTGTTGCGTGCATGCAGTTCGTGTGCATGCATGCGTGTGTGTATAATCACCACACCAGCTCATGTGTGTTAAAACCGACGGCTCAGCATACCAATACAAGGCCACCTTGTCCGCTGTGCCCGCTGTCATGACTTCGAACCACCGTCCAATATTTTTTTGTCATTTGTTTTCATTCTTACTAGCAAGATGCCCGTGTGTTGCACGTAACATCAATATGCATTCGTATGACTAGTTTATCTTGTGAGAGGAAAGGATGAACGAGGGAAGGCCTTATTTGCAAATGTGGAGAGGTGTGTGCGTACCTTTTTGCAAAATTGTTATAGTTTTTTTCCTATCCGTCAGATATAAATCAGACGACCTATATTGCAGGATGGCAGGCACACCATCATCATCAACTCTGTTTTTTATAAGAGTGTATTTTATCCCTACTCTTATAAAAAGCATAGTCGGTGATGATCGTGTGACTGCCATCCTGCAATATAGGCCGTCCGATCTATATCTGATAGATAGGAATGAAACTATGGCAATTTTGCAAAAAGATACCCACACCACTCTCCACACTTGCAAATAAGGCCTTCCCTTGTGCATCCTTTTCTCCCACAAGATAAACTACTCATAAAAATGCATCTTGATGTTCCGTGCAACACATGGGCATCTTGCTAGTATTTTATAAGAGTGTAGATGTAGAGTAGATACAAGCCGGCAGGTGGGCCCGATGGTAGTGAGATAATGTGATGCAACACTAGAGGTGCCACGTGGAGCGTTTAACTGGTCAACTAGTCGTGTCTTGAGCAAATACAGAGTTGTACGGTGAGCCCATGACTGTATAATAACCACAAAACGTAAATGGTGACCATAATGAGTGGATTCTGATGTCCAATGTACGTATCGTGCTTTCGCTTCAAATACAATGATCGTCACTGTATATATCGCGCGAAAGAGATGAAACATGTGTGAATGTGCTGGGGGCTTACTTTTAGAGGACTGGAGATAGTTTGTGTGCGTACGTGAAAGGGGTGTAGAGGGGGGTATGCGATGGAGAGAGAGATGCTCTTCGTTTCTCTTTATTATGACTAACTTTATATATAGTATAAAAATATACAAATTCACAGTGCAGAATAAATATCATTGTGGGCACCATGCAATGCAAGCGTTCATACTCCTCCATATAACTTTGTAATGTTGTATATATGTAGAAATTCTAAAATATTTTTTTGGCCACACTTTATTCAAAAGGAATGTTGTATGCGAAATAAACGTGAAGAGATGACTTTTTAGATCAATGGGGTACGTGATGTAACATGTGTGAATGTGTAGTTGATGCATTTGGCAGGGCCTAGAGAGGTATGTGTGTGTATTACATATTCGAGAGAGGCATGGATAGAGGGGGGGGGGGGGGGAGATAGCACGAGAAATGAGAGTGGTCTAGAGAGAGAGACGAATATGATGTCATGGCGATAAATTCCCTTGAGTGTGTATATGCAAGGGGGAGTGGATAGAGGCAGCAGGAGAATTTGTTTTTGTGTGTGGTGTCTATGTTGGTATGTGTGGGTGTGAGAAGATAACGAGACGTGGGGGCAGAGGGTGTGTCACTGCGTGAGGTCCGGTGGGTCGAGGTGTTGCCCTTCGTTCGGTTCCGTCCTGCGGCACATTGGTTGGCCCGTGATGCATTTAGGGAGACCCATTGATGACTAGTCGTACCAGACAAAGATAGCATAATTGTGAAGGACTCTATGTCCACTGACAAAGCCGGCTAGGATTTGTAACCCTAGGTTCTCGGACTAAGGTAACCCCTTTATCTCTGATATTACTATTCATCCAACCTAACTTTAAGGGGCATCGTACAGAATTCTCTGCTAGAATCATACTCGTCAATTAGGAAGAGAGGTGTGAGACAATGCATGAGAGATAGGCCTAAAGATAATGTGCGTACAAGAGACATGTAGGCAGGTCTATGTATATAGAAAGGGTCGATGGGGATTGTGCGTTGTGTATGCTTGCGAGAGGAAGAGTGCTTGTGATAAAGGTTAGTGAAAACAGTCGTAAATGGTTACGAGAGGGAGGGAGGGTTATATCGAGAGCATGTGTGCGAGAAAGACACCTCGGGAGAGAGTGTGTGAGCATGTGTGAGATACCACCGATGGAGAGTGAAACTACACGTACAAGACTGCTGTACACATTGATTAAAGATATAAATTGTATCCAAATATTAGGATGGGATCATGATATTTGCAATTTGCGTAAGGAACGGTCATTGATTCATCAGACATCTAGATTCTATCGAATTTGAGCATGTCTATGTTATTATTGGACACAATTGATCCACATAGTTAGTATTTTGAACTCCAGACAATGCATCGCTTTAGCAATCGAATATAAACGTGAGTATAGTTCATGTTGTGTGTGTAAAGCACATTATACATACGAAAGTTACACAATGAACAATATAAATAGCTACCTATGAACTAGCATAGATTTGAATTCAACTTAAGGTGGTTTAAAAAAATCGAATTCAACATGAAGTCCATTCAATTATTTGAATTTGATATCATGGCATTTGTAAATCATACCTAAATTATGGGGGCACCAATCTTTGCTCTGATTTTGTACATAATAGCATATGCAGTCGTGTACAAAATAGATTCAAATTTAGCTCCTCCATTCCAAAATAATCGTAGTTATAGGATTTTCAAGTGTCAAAATTCCAAAAAGAAGCGGATAATTTAATGAGGTTTTCAAACATACAAGGTCAAATTTAACGTTGTCTATTTAGGTCAATCATCAAAGTTCAAGAGTACTCTAAACGTGAATGCTTGTGTTTCAAAATTTCGAACGAAGCGCCAAAAGAGCCTCTACTCACCCGAAACCGCGTGAGACCAATGTTTAGTAGTACAAGGAAATTACTTTTCTAATAACTCCGACCCGTGAAACCTACCGGCCCGACGTCCAAAGGTCTAAACCGGGGTAGGTTTGTAGCTTCATCTAGACGCCACGCAACCGCCTCCGAAAAACATTCATACACAATGGCCGCGTAAGCACACATGCGCACGACCAAAATCGCTCCCGCCCACTATTTGGGACACCTGGGATTACCATCCTACCCCGACCCACGAGAGGTCCCGAATTTAAGAGGGGGCAAAGTTTGTACTTTCCCCAAATTTCAAACAAGCGCGTTCCATCTTCTGTTCAAAAAAGCCAAAAACAAGCGTGTCCCAGACCGAAACAAGGTTCTCCCCCCCTGCCCACCCGTCCGATTCCCCATTCGTAATCAGTGGGCGCAAAAACTACCTCTCCACTAGCCACGAAACCCCGGCGTCCTCCGTCCGCCACCCCATTCCACCCATCAACCGCCACCCTCCTCCATCACGCCGGAGGCGATACCCCGACGTCGTCGTCCACCGCAATCTCAACCGCAACGCCCTCCACGGCTAGTAGTTGAAGCCGAGGCCGAGCCGTCCGTACCCGAGCCAGTTCAACCACGCCGTCCTGTGCCTCACCGCTGCCACTCCAACTTCGCCACCCTCCACCGCACCAAAGTTGTTCCTGCTACGCCATCCTTCACCGCCTCGGATCTGCTTCCCTCCGCCGACATACGGCCACGGCAACACAGTCAACAATTTGGCCATGGGTTTGTCCAAGCCTGCACCCTCCTCTAGAACATTGGTTTCGCCGGCAAAATGAAGAAGATCGGCGTGACATGTGGAGGCGACCACACCGGCAACCGAAAATGGTACTCCTCTTCCCTTATTCGTGCAAATATTACGTGTCTGCTTGCATGGTATTCATCCCACAGAAGACACTAGTTGACCGCTTCTTCTTGATACTATATGTTCCTAGTAACTCGCGATGCACAAGGTTTCTCCTCATATACTCTTTCACCTTAGCTAGAGGTCCACCGCCCCCCTGAATTTCAATTCCTGGTCAGTTGATTCCCAATTAACGGAAGCATTCCCTGGCGTAACAGGCGTTAGTCCGCCTATTACGCCGGGGAAGCAGCGCCTCGGTGTTTATCTTACGGGCGTGTGGGGCCTAGAGCTACTGGCGCCTGATCTGGAGGTCGGCCGGGATTAAAGGGATGGCCTGGGGGCGCTGCCAAGCACGGCGGGGGGTGTGAGGTCGAGGGGAGGGCGGGGCGGCGGAGGCAGGGGTCTGGGCTGGTGGTCGCTGGCGGTTCGAGAAAGATCGTCAATAGTGACTGGCAGGAGGTAGACGAAGGCCATCTGCCCGTTCCTTATAGATCAGACAGTTCATTAAAAAATCGACTGACCTATTTATTTTCAGTCGACTGTTATCTTGATATTACCACATGTGGTGGTGTGCTGGAGGATTACCTGCATTTCAAGTGCTCATATCATACAAAATCATACGGAGTAGAATCTAATTTTGTTTGCCATGCAATGTGTAGAGCTATCATATGTATCCTGTCATTTATTTTCCAGCCACATGTTATCTGCTATTTTTACAGTGCACTAGTTCTGCACACACTTCACCCATACTCTCACTATTGTGTTTTTATGCCAGGGTATTTCAGACTCTGCTGCTATGAGAGAAGCAAAAAAGAAAAGAGAGAAGTCGCTCCAGCGTCGTACACGGATAGGCCAGACATGTTTCAGCATTATAATAGGTGCGGTGTCAGCAGATGGAGACGATAAACGTAGCTCTGGAGTTGATGACCTCGCTCGCAATGAACCACCATCCCAGGTGCTTGCTTTAACTTCGCGGTGACATATGTGGTTGCATGTTCCATATGCTGTCTAGCTTGTATTCAAAGGCAAGTCGTGGGAGCCTTGGCCGAGCAGGTATTTCTTTATTAATATAAGGAAATATATTTTTACATGAACCACCATCCGTGAGCACGGAAGACAAATAGCTAGTCGAGAGCCTTGGCCGAGCCGGTGACAAGCCCAAGAAAGAGAGGCATCACCGGAAGCCAACTAAAAGTCGCGATGGTGGCGAAGCAGCCCGCCTCCCACCGTGCTCTCGTGTCCTAGATGATCATGCTCACCACTCCAGCCGAATGTCTAGCTTGTATTGCTTCCAATTTGGTTAAATTGCATCTGCTTAGCTTACACATTATACCTTTGAATATGACAAGACTTTCTGTTTTTGATACATACTAGTACATCTGTGTATTAACCATGTTCTTACATCAAACTAATGTTCTTGTGTATCCCTCATCAATCACTTATGATGAGGCAGTCAGGCAAGTGGATTACTCCTCATTTAAAGAATGCAGCGTCAGCCTCCCGACATGATTCTCAAGAAACAACAAGGCTAGATGAAGATAGTGAATGTAGCTCTGTAGTTGATTACCGCATTTCCCCTACACTAGCATCGCAGGTGCTTGCTCTAACTTGGCTGCGTGATATGTGGTTGCATGTTGCATATGGTGTCTAGATTGTAATTCTTCCAATCTGGTTAAACTGCATGTGCTATTCTGCTTAGCTTATACATTATACCTGTTAATGTGACATGCCTTCCTGTATTTAGTACATAGTACATCTGTCTATTAAGCATGTCCTTACATAAAACTATTATTTTTTTGTATCCCGCATCAATCAATATGACGAGACACCTTTAGTATATGCAGTGCGATATTAGTTGCATCTTTCATATGATTTATAGCATGCGCTGCTTCTAATTTGTTGAAATTCCATTTATGATGGGACACTTTTAACTTGGCAGAGTCATATTGGTTGCATCTTTCATGTGGTGTCTAGCTTGCATTGCTTCTTATTTGTTGGAATGGTTTCTGCTTAGTTTACACAAACAGTTGTGAACATGCCACGCCGTCCTGTTTTTGTACATATTCCATCTTGGTATCATGTGTTTGCCTTACATCAAAGTAGTGATTGTCAGTATCATGTGATACGTCTCCAACGTATCTATAATTTTTGATTGCTCCATGCTATATTATCTACTGTTTTGGACTATATTGGGCTTTATTTTCCACTTTTATATTATTTTTGGGACTAACCTATTAACCGGAGGCCCAGCCCAGAATTGCTGTTTTTTGCCTATTTCAGTGTTTCGGAGAAACAGAATATCAAACGGAGTCCAAACGGAATAAAACCTTCGGGAAGTGATTTTCTCACCGACCGTGATCCAGGAGACTTGGACCCTACTCCAAGGAGTCAGAGAGGCGGTCACGAGGGTGGGGGGTGCCCCCCTAGGGCGCGCCCACGCCCCCTGCCTCGTGGGCCCCTCGGTGCTCCACCGACGTACTCCTTCCTCCTATATATACCTATGTACCCCCAAACGATCAGAACAGGAGCCAAAAACCTAATTCCACTGCCGCAACTTTCTGTATCCACGAGATCCCATCTTGGGGCCTGTTCCGGAGCTCCGCCGGAGAGGGTCGTCATCACGGAGGGCTTCTACATCATCCTAGCCCTTCCGATGAAGTGTGAGTAGTTTACCTCAGACCTTCGGGTCCATAGTTATTAGCTAGATGGCTTCTTCTCTCTTTTTGGATCTCAGTACAATGTTCTCCCCCTCTCTTGTGGAGATCTATTCGATGTAATTTTCTTTTTGCGGTGTGTTTGTTGAGACCGATGAATTGTGGGTTTATGATCAAGTATGAATAATATTTGAATCTTCTCTGAATTCTTTTATGTATGATTGGTTATCTTTGCAAGTCTCTTCGAACTATCAGTTTGGTTTGGCCTACTAGATTGGTTTTTCTTGCCATGGGAGAAGTGCTTAGCTTTGGGTTCAATCTTGTGGTGTCCTTTCCCAGTGACAGAAGGGGCAGCAAGGCACGTATTGTATTGTTGCCATCGAGGATAACAAGATGGTTTTTTTATCATATTGCATGAAACTATCCCTCTACATCATGTCATCTTGCTTAAGGCGTTACTGCTTTTTAACTTAATACTCTAGATGCATCTTTGGATAGCGGTCGATGAGTGGAGTAATAGTAGTAGATGCAGGCAGGAGTCGGTCTACTTGTCTCGGACATGATGCCTATATACATGATCATAACTAGATATTCTCATAACTATGCTCAATTCTATCAATTTCTCAATAGTAATTTGTTCACCCACCGTAGAATACTTATGCTCTTGAGAGAAGCCACTAGTGAAACTATGGCCCCCGGGTCTATTCTCATCATATCAATCTCCATCACTTTAATCTTGCTTTGCTTTTTTACTTTGCCTTTTACTTTTCACTTTGCATCTCTATATCAAAAATACCAAAAATATGATCTATCATCTCTATCAGATCTCACTCTCGTAAGTGACCGTGAAGGGATTGACAACCCCTAATTGCGATGGTTGCGAGGAGCTATTGTTTTGTGCAGGTAAGAGGGACTTGAGCGTAGCCTCCTACTGGATTGATACATTGGTTCTCAAAAACTGAGGGAAATACTTACGCTACTTTGCTGCATCATCCTCTCCTCTTCGGGGAAAACCAACGCAATGCTCAAGAGGTAGCATCATGCATGAATGAGTTCTGAAGAGAGAATTTTATTGTTTTTTCTTGTCGGTTTTACTTGACAATTCAAAATCAATAAAGTGGAAGGAAGGTAGCAAGGCAGCGGATAAAGGTGCTCCCTCCAAACGGTGGGCCTCTACAGTTTCTACTCCTCCATCCCCCCCAAGATGATTTCCAAGACAACACATGCATAGACACTCAACGTAGCTGTGTTTATGATGAGCACGTCTCCCCTAGTGCACCATCACCAGTGCTCCCTCTAACTTGGCACTGTTATATGTGGTTGCATGTTATGTGTGATGTCTAGCTTGTATTGCTTCTAATTTTGTTGAATTCCATCTGCTTACTTTACACATTATACTTGAATAAGACACGTGTTCCTGTTTCTAGAACATACAATATCTGTCTATCACACCATGTTCTTACATCAAATTACTACTATTGTGTAACCTGCAACAATCACTTATCATAAGACACATTTGACTTCTGAGTGTGATATAGGTTACATCTCGCATTCTTTTCTAGCTTGTACTACTAGTTGTTGAAATGGCACTTATGACAAGACAATTTTAACTTGGTAGAGTGATATTCGTTGCATCTTTCATATGGTGTCTAGCTTTCATTGCTTCTAATTTGTTGAAATGCCTTCTCCTTAGTTTACACATCATAAGTTGTGAATATGCAATGCTGTGAATATGTAATGGCACTAATGACGAGAGACCTTTAACTTGATAGTATGACGTTGTTTGCATCTTCATATGATTTATTTCTTGTACTGCTTCACATTTGTTTAAACATCATTTATGATGAGACACTGTTCACTTGGCAGAGCGATATTTGTAGCATCTTTCATATGGTGTCTACCTTCCATTGCATTGCTTCTAATTTAGTGAAATGTCTTCTGCTTAGTTTACACATCATAGTTCTGGTTATCTCATGTCGTCCTGTTTTTCTTACATATTACATCCTCCTATCATGTGGTTTTCTAACATCAAAGTTCAGTTCGTCTGTATCACGCATCAATTTGTTCTGAAGAACTAAATTGTTATTCGTTTTTCTCGTCGGCTTGACTTAACATGGCACAGAGAAAGAGGAATCAAGACAGAACGACATTGAAAGGGAAGCAGAATAATCCTGCAGATTCTGCTGGTACTGATGGTGCAATAGAAGGTCAAAGTCCAATGGAAAATTGTACCAATAGGGTATCTCATGCTAAACGAGCTGCAGGACAAGCCAAACATAAACAAATAGCCGCCACCAAACAAGTAGAGACAACCCTAGTTGTTGCAACACCTTCCACAGTACCACCAGCTGCACGATTTACTCGTTGGTCAACTCAGCTAGCAGCACGTTCCCAAGCTCCCTTGCCACCTGACACTACTTCCGAAGAACTCTTGACACAAGATGAGTTGGCAAGATCAGATGAACTTTGTGAGCTTCAATAGCAAGCAGGTAGTTGCTGGAGTCAAGTTACAGTTGCATGCTTCTTTATATGTAGTCTCACAATTTGATGTACACTAACACTTGCTATGTTTGTTGTTGGACTAGCACCTAGGCGCAAGAGGAAACAAACATCAGGGATAATGCTCGATAGGTTAACTAAATCTAGAGGAGGAAGAATGGAGATCCATTTTGAGGCAGGTTTAAAAAGGCCACGTGATGCTCTGAGTCAGCCAAGTTAGTATCGAGGCAGCGGTTGTTGTTAGGTGTCATGTACGTATCCTCCCAACATGGATTCAGTATAGGAATGCCAAAGACGAAACCCAGTTCAACACCTTCCTCGACCATTTATATCGTAAGTATGGTTATGTATGGAAACTAGTAATATCGTCTTGCTCTGTCCAATACTTTCTAGGTTCTTGATAATGAGACTCCCATAATTTTCAGCAGATGAGGTTCAAGTTGGATAGCCAAGATGATGCAACCAGACAAGCTTGCACCCATGTTTTCAAGTCTGCTCTGCGACAGTATAGGTATAACTTGAGGAAAACTCACTTTGAAGGCAAGGCTAACAGTGAACTTGCCCAAACATCTCCAGTGGAAAATATATCTGATGAAGACTGGAGAGGCATCGTTAACCACTGGTCCGATCCGAAGTATCAGGTACATTATATATATGTGATCAGATCACATGTTGAAGTCCTATTTACGCATGTGCCACACAAATCTATCTTCTTGTAGGTGAACTATTCAAAGAACAAGGCCAACCATACGAAAGTGAAATTCCAACACACGACAGGATCTCGTAGCTATATTGCACACTGCGAGGCTCTTGTAATTAGCTGATGTTTCACTCTTTTCGCTGTACCATATTATCAGATCTATCTTGACTTGTTCCAAATGTAGAGGAAAGCCCGCAAGGACCAAAAAGTACGTGAACCAAATGCTGTGGAAATCTTCAAGGACTGTCACACCAGGAAGAAGAAGGGCATGACTACACTAGTCAAAGCCGCCGTTGTAAGTCCTTAATCCTCATTCCTTTTAATTACTACTTACTCTGACTTGTGCCTTGAACTGCGTGGTTTGCAGCCAATATCTATTACTCTTTTCAATTTTATACACAATTGTCTTAGCGTATCATTGCACCTTACAAGGTTTAAAAGAGAGGAGTGATGTCCCTTTGATCTTGACCTGTAATCTATTTCCGTGCTGCTTGCCCACACAACGTTACAATTGCCTGTTTGTCTGTTGTCAGTTGTTTTGTGATATGAATGATGTCATACTATGCTTACCATATTATAAACTTCGTCTCTTTATCCTTAGCCCTCAATACAATGTGAAGAAATAGACAATACATTAGTGATGGTACATGATCATATGTTTGGAACCTGGTTTTATTATGTACTTTGCAATAAAATACAACTATTATTTTACATTGGTTCACCAGAATAAGTTCTATATATAGACCAAAGCTATTTTGTTTGGTTTTGCTGCCTCGTTAATATCTTCTGTTCTGTTACTATTAATGTAAAACCTCAACTTTTCAGCGAGCTATGGAAAAAATGGTGGAACCTCCACCTTCTGAAGGTGGCGAGGCAACTATAACCGCAATGTCAGCTCTTGCTGCAGTGGGTCAGTACCTGTCCACTAACAGTGCCAAAAGAACGTTCTTGCGTAATACTGGCTTGGTTGTTAAGGCCATATCGTCCAAACTTCCTCATGATCAAGATATGCAAGCTCAAAACAATGTTGTATCTGCGCTCCAGACACAAGTCCATTCCTTAACAGAGACCCTTTGTGAAACAAGGAGAGACATTGTTCGATGTTGTCAAGATATGCATGGTTTTGAAACCAGACTATCATACATTTGCTATGTTGTTCAGGAGCCTAGGAGAACTAAAGGTGAAGGTTATGGTGCTCCATCGAACAATACAACATGAAAATGTAACAGTCATGTCAAATGAACTGAGCTTCTGAACTACTGGTGGTGTATTTATCTGCTAGACTGTTAACTTTTATGCCAACCTTCCTTTTGTTTTATAGTTGTAATTTGTTTTGGTGTGATACAAAATTTGTTCTTAATGTGCAATCACCGTCTGAAGAAAACATCAAGCCATCTTTGTATAGTGTAGGGTGTTCCCTATATTTGCACTGGTGGCGAACTTTGATGCCCACCGGTTGTAGTTAACATGGGCCTCCTACGGGCCATAGAAACAATGGGCCTTCTACGGGCCGTAGAAACAACGGGCCTTCTACGTGGCGTAGAAACAATGGGCCTTATACGGGTCGTAGACACAATGGGCCTTCTACGGGCCGTATGATCAGTTGGCCAAACATGGGCCAATAACAAACCACATTATGGCCGTAAATGGGCTAGAGTTGAAATCGTCCGTTCATGGGCCGATGCTACCTCTTGAGCACTGCGTTGGTTTTTCCCTTGAAGAGGAAAGGGTGATGCAGTAAAGTAACGTAAGTATTTCCCTCAGTTTTGAGAACTAAGGTATCAATCCAGTAGGAGACCACGCTCAAGTCCATCGCACCTACACAAACAAATAAGAACCTTGCAACCAACGCGATAAAGGGGTTGTCAATCCCTTCACAGTCACTTACGTGAGATCTGATAGATATGATAAGATAATGTTTTTGGTATTTTTATGATAAGGGGAAATAAAAGATGCAAAGTAAAATAAAAGGCAATAGAAATAACTAAGTATTGAAAGATTAATACGATGGAAGATAAACCCGGGGGCCATAGGTTTCACTAGTGGCTTCTCGCAAGAGCATAAGTATTATGGTGGGTGAACAAATTACTGTCGAGTAATTGATATAATTGAGCATATATAGTTATGAGAATATCTAGGTATGATCATGTATATAGGCATCACGTCCGTGACAAGTAGACCGACTCCTGCCTGCATCTACTACTATTTCTCCACACATCGACCGCTATCCAGCATGCATCTAGAGTATTAAGTACATAAGAATGGAGTAACACTTTAAGCAAGATGACATGATGTAGGGGGATAAACTCATGCAATATGATATAAACCCCATCTTGTTATCCTCGATGGCAACAATACAATACGTGCCTTGCTGCCCTAACATCCTTTGGGAAAGGACACCGCAAGATTGAACCCAAAGCTAAGCACTTCTCCCATTGCAAGAAAGATCAATCTAGTAGGCCAAACCAAACTGATAATTCGAAGAGACTTGCAAAGATAACCAATCATACATAAAAGAATTCAGAGAAGATTCAAATATTGTTCATAGATAAACTTGATCATAAACCCACAATTCATCGGTCCCGACAAACACACTGCAAAAGAAGATTACATCGAACAGATCTCCACGAGAATCATGGAGTATTGAGATCCAAAAAGAGAGAATAAGCCATCTAGCTAATAACTGAGGACCCGAAGGTCTGAGTTAAACTACTCACACATCATCGGAGAGGCTATGGTGTTGATGTAGAAGCCCTCCGTGATCAATGCCCCCTCCGGCAGGACGCCGGAAAAGGCCCCAAGATGGGATCTCACGGGTACAGAAGGTTGCGGCGGTGGAATTAGGTTTTGTGGATGCTTCATTGGTTTGGGGTATGTAGGTATATATAGGAGGAAGAAGTGCGTCGGTGGAGCCACGTGGCCCCACGAGGTGGCGGGCACAGGGGGGTAGGCGCCCCCTGCCTCGTGCCCTCCTCGTTGCTTTCTTGACGTGGAGTCCAAGTCCTCTAGATCACGTTTGTTCCGAAAATCACGTTCCCGAAGGTTTCATTCCGTTTGGACTCCGTTTGATATTCTTTTTCTGCGAAACACTGAAATAGGCAAAAAACAGCAATTTGGGCTGGGCCTCTGGTTAATAGGTTAGTCCCAAAAATAATATAAAAGTGTATAATAAAGCCCATTAAACATCCAAAACAGAATATAATATAGCATGGAACAATAAAAAATTATAGATACGTTGGAGACGTATCAAGCATCCCCAAGCTTAATTCCTGCTCGTCCTCGAGTAGGTAAATGCTAAAAACAAAATTTTTGTTGTGGAATGCTACTTGGCATAATTTTCAATATAATTCTATTAATTGTGGTATGAATGTTCAGATCCGAAAGATTCAAGACAAAAGTTTAATATTGACAAAAAATAATAATACTTCAAGCATACTAACTAAGCAATTATGTCTTCTCAAAATAACATGGCCAAAGAAAGTTATCCCTACAAGATCATATAGTCTGGCTATGCTCTATCTTCATCACACAAAATATTTAAATCATGCACAACCCCGATGACAAGCCAAGCAATTGTTTCATACTTTTGGTGTTCTCAGACTTTTTCAATCTTCATGCAATACATGAGCGTGAGCCATGGACATAGCACTATATGTGGAATGGAATGGTGGTTGTGGAGAAGACAAAAAGGGAGAAGATAGTCTCACATTAACTAGGCGTATCAACGGGCTAAGGAGATGCCCATCAATAGATATCAATGTGAGTGAGTAGGGATTGCCATGCAATGGATGCACTAGAGCTATAAGTATATGAAAGCTCAACAAAAGAAACTGAGTGGGTGTGCATCCAACTTGCTTGCTCAATAAGACCTAGGGCATTTTGAGGAAGCCCATCATTGGAATATACAAGGCAAGTTCTATAATGAAAATTTCCCATTAGTATATGAAAGTGACAACATAAGAGACTCTCTATCATGAAGATCATGGTGCTACTTTGAAGCACAAGTGTGGTAAAAAGGATAGTTGCATTGTCCCTTCTCTATTTTTCTCTCATCATTTTTTTGTTTGGGCCTTTCTCTTTTTTTGGACTCTTTTATTTTTCTTTTTTTATTTAGTTGGGAGTCTCATCCCGACTTGTGGGGGAATCATAGTCTCCATCATCCTTTCCTCACTTGGGACAATGCTCTAATAATGATGATCATCACACTTTTATTTTCTTACAACTCAAGAATTACAACTCAATACTTAGAACAACAATATGATTCTATGTGAATGCCTCCGGCGGAGTACCGGTATATGCAATGAATCAAGAGTGAAATGTATGAAAGAATTATGAACGGTGGCTTTGCCACAAATATGATGTCAACTACATGATCATGCAAAGCAATATGACAATGATGGAGTGTGTCATAATAAACATAATGTTGGTAAGTTGCATGGCAATATATCTCGGAATGGCTATGGAAATGCCATGATAGGTAGGTATGGTGGCTATTTTGAGGAAGGTATATGGTGGGTTTATGATACCGGCGAAAGGTGCGCGGTATTAGAGAGGCTAGCAATGGTGGAAGGATGAGAGTGCGTATAATCCATGGACTCAACATTAGTCATAAAGAACTCATATACTTGTTGGAAAAATCTATTAGTTATCAAAACAAAGTATTACGCGCATGCTCCTAGGGGGATAGATTGGTAGGAAAATACCATCGCTCGTCCCCGACCGCCACTCATAAGGAAGACAATCAATAAATAAATCATTCCCTGACTTCATCACATAACGGTTCACCATACGTGCATGCTACGGGAATCACAAACTTTAACACAAGTATTTCTCAAATTCAAAACTACTCAACTAGCATGACTCTAATATTACCATCTTCATATCTCAAGACAATTATCAAGCATCAAACTTCTCATAGTATTCAACACACTCATAAAAAGTTTTTTACTCATCTTGAATGCCTATCACAATTAAAGCAAATTACCACGCTGTTTTGTAGGACTCCCAAAATAATCTAAGTGAAGCATGAGAGAACAATAGTTTCTATAAAACAAATCCACCACTGTGCTCTAAAAGATATAAGTGAAGCACTAGAGCAAAAACTATATGGCTCAAAAGATATAAGTGAAGCACATAGAGTATTCTAACAAATTCCGAATCAAGTGCGTCTCTATCAAAAGGTGTGTACAGAAAGGATGATTGTGGCAAACTAATAAATAAAGACTCAAATAATACAAGACACTCCAAGCAAAACACATATCATGTGGTGAATAAAAAAATTGCTCCAAGTAAATTTACCGATGGATGAGGACGAAAGAGGGGATGCCTTCCGGGGCATCCCCAAGCTTTGTATTTTAGGTGTCCTTAGATTATCTTAGGGGTTCCATGGGCATCCCAAAGCTTAGGCTCTTGCCACTCCTTGTTCCATACTCCATCAAATCTTTACCCAAAACTTGAAAACTTCACAACACAAAACTTAACAGAAAATCTCGTGAGCTCCGTTAGCGAAAGAAAACAAAACACAACTTCAAGGTACTGTAATGCACTCATTATTTATTTATATTGGTGTGAAACCTACTGTATTCCAACTTCTCTATGGTTTATAAACTATTTTACTAGCCATAGATTCATCAAAATAAGCAAACAACACACGAAAAACAGAATCTGTCAAAAACAGAACAGTCTGTAGTAATCTGTAACTAACGCAAACTTATGGAACTCTAAAACTTCAGCCAAAATAGGAAGACCTAAATAATTTTTTTATTGATCTGCTGCAATTGGAATCAATATTATATCACGTTCTGGTAATTTTTAACAATTGTTTTCGTGAACAGAAAGTTTCTGGAATTTTCAGCAAGATCAAATAACTATCATCCAAGAAGATCCTATAGGTTTAACTTGGCACAAACACTAACTAAAAGATAAAAACAAATATAACCAGAGGCTAGATCAAATATTTATTCCTAAACAGAAGCAAAAAGCAATAAACTAAAAATAAAATTGGGTTGCCTCCCAACAAGCGCTATCGTTTAACGCCCCTAGCTAGGCATTGATAATTCGATGATGCTCACATGAAAGACAAGAATTGGAGCACAAAGAGAGCATCAAAAAGCATATTAAAAAAACATCTAAGTCTAACATACTTCCTATGCATCGGCTTCTTATAGGTGAACAAATTATCATAGCAAGCAAAAACTATCATATGCAAGGAAGAGGAAAGAAACAATAGCAATCTCAACATAACGAGAGGTAATTTAGCAACATGAAAATTTCTACAACCATATTTTCGTCTCTCATAATAATTACATGTGGGATCATAAGCAAATTTAACAAAATAGCTATCACATAAAATATTTTCAACATGATCCACATGCATGCGAAGTTGACACTCTTCCAAAATAGTGGGATCAAAATTAACTAAAGTCATGACCTCTCCAAACCGTTTTTATCTAAAATTTCATAAGATTGAACATTTTCCAAATATGTGGGATCTAAAGTTGACACTCTTCCAAACCCACTTTCAATATTATTGCAAATATTATTATCTATCTCATATTCATCATGGGGCTTAAATAAATTTTCAAGATCATAAGAAGAATCACCCCAATCATGATCATTGCAAAAAGTAGTGGACATAGCAAAACTAGCATCCCCAAGCTTAGGGTTTTGCATATTATTAGCATAATTTACATCAATAGAATTTATAATAAAATCATTGCAATCATTCTTTTTATTCAAAGATCTATCGTGAATCGCTTCATAAAGTACTTCATCGCAATTTTCAGATTCACGAATTTCAAGCAAAACCTCATAAAGATAATCTAGTGCACTCAACTCACTAGCAATAGCTTCATCATAATTGGATATCTTAAAGAGATTAGCAAGTGGATGAGGATCCATAAACTCTTAGCAAGCGAAGATGCAAGCAAAAAGAAGGCACATGGTAACACACGATTGAATGGAGGAAGGGCGAATAAAACGGCAAGGGTGAAGTGGGGGAGAGGAAAATGAGAGGCAAATGGCAAATAATGTAATGCCAGGGATAAGATTTTGTGATGGGTACTTGGTATGTCTTGACTTTTGCGTAGACTCCCCGGCAACGGCGCCAGAAATGGCTCGTTGATGGGAAATCAAATCTTGACTTGACTTGGCGCGAATCTCCCCGACAACGGCGCCAGAAATGGCTCGTTGACGGGAAATCAAATCTTGACTTGACTTTGCGCAAAACTCCCCGGCAACGGCCCCAGAAATCCTTCTTGCTACCTCTTGAGCACTGCATTGGTTTTTCCCTTGAAGAGGAAAGGGTGATGCAGTAAAGTAGCGTAAGTATTTCCCTTAGTTTTGTGAACCAAGGTATCAATCCAGTAGGAGACCACGCTCAAGTCCCTCGCACCTACACAGACAAATAAGAACCTCGCAACCAACGCGATAAAGGGGTTGTCAATCCCTTCATGGTCACTTACGTGATATCTGATAGATATGATAAGATAATATTTTTTGTATTTTTATGATAAGGAGAAATAAAAGATGCAAAGTAAAATAAAAGGCAATAGAAATAACTAAGTATTGAAAGATTAATATGATGGAAGATAGACCCGGGGCCATATATTTCACTAGTGGCTTCTCTCAAGAGCATAAGTATTATGGTGGGTGAACAAATTACTGTCAAGCAATTGATAGAATTGAGCATAGTTATGAGAATATCTAGGTATGATCATCTATATAGGCATCACATCCGTGACAAGTAGACCGACTCTTGCCTGCATCTACTACTATTACTCTGCACATCGACCTCTATCCAGCATGCATCTAGAGTATTAGGTTCATAAGAACGGAGTAACGCTTTAAGCAAGATGACATGATGTAGAGGGATAAACTCATGCAATATGATATAAACCCCATCTTGTTATCCTCGATGGCAACAATACAATCGTGCCTTGCTGCCCTAACATCCTTTGGGAAAGGACACCGCAAGATTGAACCCAAAGCTAAGCACTTCTCCCATTGCAAGAAAGATCAATCTAGTAGGCCAAACCAAACTGATAATTCGAAGAGACTTGCAAAGATAACCAATCATACATAAAATAATTCAAAGAAGATTCAAATATTGTTCATAGATAAACTTGATCATAAACCCACAATTCATCGGTCCCGACAAACACACCGCAAAAGAAGATTACATCGAATAGATCTCCACGAGAATAGTGGAGAACTTTGTATTGAGATCCAAAGAGAGAGAGAAGAAGCCATCTAGCTAAATACTACAGACCCGAAGGTCCGAGGTAAACTACTCACACATGATCGGAGAGGCTATGGTGTTGATGTAGAAGCCCTCAGTGATCAATGCCCCCTCCGGCAGGACGCCGGAAAAGGCCCCAAGATGGGATCTCATGGGTACAGAAGGTTGCGGCGGTGGAATTAGGTTTTCGAGGATGTTTCTGTTGGTTTGGGAGTACATAGGTATATATAGGAGGAAGAAGTACGTCGGTGGAGCTACGTGGGCCCCACGAGGGTGGAGGTTGCGCCTGGGGGGTAGGAGCACCCCCTGCCTCGTGCCCTCCTCGTTGCTTTCTTGACGTGGACTCCAAGTCCTCTGGATCACATTTGTTCCGAAAATCACGTTCCCGAAGTTTTCATTCCGTTTGGACTCCGTTTGATATTCCTTTTCCGCGAAACACTAAAATAGGCAAAAAACAGCAATTTGGGCTGGGCTTCCGGTTAATAGGTTAGTCCCAAAAATAATATAGAAGTGTATAATAAATCCCATTAAACATCCAAAACAGAATATAATATAGCACGGAACAATAAAAAATTATAGATACGTTGGAGACGTATCAGCCGACCATAGCGGGCTGTCGTTAATCGGCTGTATTTTGATGACGCTATGAAAACGACCAAACGTATTAACGGGCCACAAACGGGCCGACTGTAACCACGGGCTGAATTTAGCCCACAAGCAGAAAATGACGAGAACGGGCCGTAAGTAAACGAATGTGAAATGAGCCCAAGAATAAATGGGCCCCAAGAAGGCGAAAGATAACATGGCTGGAAGCGCCCAGCGGAATAATGGGCCGTTAATGGGTATAAAGTGATACACTCGTTCATTACGCCCGATTTCACCACGTGCCATTAATGGGTATAAAGTGATACACTGTTCATTACGGGCCAGTTTTACCACGGGCCGTTAATGGGCCGAGAGTAATAAGGGCCTCATATGGGCCGAAAGACGTCATGGGCCATACATGGGCCGGAAGTTAAAACGGGCTGGAATTATATTGGACGGCCCAGATGACGCTACTGGGCATAATTCGGATAGGTCGTAAAGGGGCCCTGGGTTAGCGGGCTGTAAATGGGCTATATGCGAACATGCCATTCAGAGGCTCGCCGTGGGCCGGCCCGCCACCTTTGACAAAGTCAAACGGACCGGCCTTTTCACAGGAATGGGCCTCTGTTCGGTAGTGCCACGTGTCGACGTATCATAGGCGCTTTGGGTCCAATGAGTGGATGACATCTGTCCCAACGGTGAGCCGACACGTGTTTCCTCCAGCCAATGAAGATTTTACACGTGGAAAATCCCCATTGGTCGGGGCTGTTAACGGGTTATCGGATCCAAAACCGGACCAGAAGCTTAACATTGTTTCATTACGGTGGATGCCACGTGTCGGTCACCCTTGAAAAAAGCACTTCTGTGACGCGCGATTTATCGTCATGGAAGTGCACACTTCCGTGCTGATAATTTTGGTAATGTCATGGAACACTTCTACGACAACGCAGATATGACTATCTTGATTCTGTCATAAATTTGTCATGGATGTACATGCATGACAGAAAATGTGACATACTGTGACGAACACGTATCATCACGGAGGTGTATTTTTTTTGTAGTGTATGCTCCATGGCGTTCAAAACATTTTTGAAGTCCCGATTCTAAGCCGTAAATCATGGTGCACTAAATTATCAAGTAGTCATCATACCGAGTTTGCAAAATGTTCATAACGTCTGCATTTCCTCCTGCAACAGGTTCGTCACCTAGTGGTGCATCAAGGACATAATTCTTCTGTGCAGCAATGAGGATAATCCTCAGATCACGGAACCAGTCCGCATCATTGCTACTATCATCTTTCAACTTAGTTTTCTCTAGGAACATACCAAAAATAAAACAGGGGAGCTATACGCGAGCTATTGATCTACAACATAGATATGCAAATACTATCAGGACTAAGTTCATGATAAATTAAGTTCCATTAATAATTACTTAAGAACTCCCACTTAGATATACATCCCTCGAGTCATCTAAATGATCACGTGATCCATATCAATTAAACCATGTCTGATCATCACGTGAGATGGAGTAGTTTTTAGTGGTGAACATCTCTATGTTGATCATATCTACTATATGATTCACGTCCGACCTTTCGGTCTCAGTGTTCCGAGGCCATGTCTGTACATGCTAGGATCGTCAAGTTTAACCCAAGTATTTTGCGCGTGCAAAACTGTCTTGCACCCATTGTATGTGAAAGTAGAGCTTATCGCACCCGATCATCACGTGGTGTCTCGGCACGATGAACTGTCACAACGGTGCATACTCCGGGAGAACACTTATACCTTGAAATTTAGTGAGGGATCATCTTATAATGCTACCGCCGTACTAAGCAAAATAAGATGCATAAAAGATAAACATCACATGCAATCAAAATATGTGACATGATATGGCCATCATCATATTGTGCCTTTGATCTCCATCTCCAAAGCACCATCATGATCTCCAGCGTCACCTGCTTCACACCTTGATCTCCATCGTAGCGTCGTTGTCGTCTCACCAACTATTGCTTCTACGACTATAGCTAACGCATAGTGATAAAGTAAAGCAATTACATGGCGATTGCATTTCATACAATAAAGCGAAAACCATAAGGCTCCTGCCAGTTGCCGATAACTTTTACAAAACATGATCATCTCATACAATAATGTATATCACATCATGTCTTGACCATATCACATCACAACATGCCCTGCAAAAACAAGTTAGACGTCCTCTACTTTGTTGTTGAAAGTTTTACGTGGCTGCTATGGGCTTCTAGTAAGAACCGTTCTTACCTATGCATTAAAACCACAATGATTTTTTGTCAAGTGTGCTGTTTTAACCTTCAACAAGGACCGGCCACAGTCAAATTTGATTCAACTAAAGTTGGAGAAACAGACACCCGCTAGCCACCTTTATGCAAAACAAGTTGCATGTCTGTCGGTGGAACCGGTCTCATGAACATGGTCATGTACTATTGGTCCGGGCCGCTTAATCCAACAATACTGCCAAATCAAAATAAGACATTGGTGGTAAGCAGTATGACTATGATCTCCCACAACTCTTTCTGTTCTACTCGTGCATATCATCTATGCATAGACCTAGCTCGGACAATGCCACTGTTGGGAAATATAGTGTCATGGCATATCCGCGGCCAGCTATGGGACTGGGTGGTCCCTTGCTGGTTCGGCAAGGGGACGTCGCGTTGCACAAAGAGCAGATCAGTGCATGGCAACACGGCAGAGAGCACACAAGTACGGCCGCCGTGAGGCGTAAGACCCTACTCCTGCTTTGGTGGATTGATGGTGGAATGAGTGTGGTGGTGAGTAGCGACTACGCGCGTATGGTGGCTTGGGTTCATCAACTTTCCAACCTTTTGACCCCTCCTACGAGTGCCATGGGCCTCCTTTTATAGATTAAGGGGTCACCACAGTGGCAAAGTGGTCATTATCCACTGATATGATAGCAAACAGTGCTATCATACCTAACTCTACGGGCTGACAGGGTGCATTAAATGCGCCGCTTAGTGTCACATCACTGGTTGCCCGACAAGGCCTGCCGGGCTATCCTGCCAACTCCGCGCCTGTTCCCTTGACACGCCACAGGACGGGTGTCATCTGTGGGTTTCTCCTATAGGAAATGGCCGCCATGCGGTAAATGGCTGCCACTTAATCATCTTGTGGCTTGACACCGCACTGATTGATGACGTGGGTCATGTTTGAGTGGTTGGCAGGGTGGTTCAACCCCTGTGAGCCCCGGCAGGCTCTGCCGGGGTTCCTTGGTTGCTTGCTTCTGGTGGTGGCCTCGCCCCTTGCCGGGCTCGTCTGCCCGGCAAGGGAGGACCTTCTCTTGTCGATATCTTGCTGCTCTGGCTCGATCATGGTCTCTCTGAGCTGCATGTTGATTCTTAAAATCTCTTGGATCTTCAATCTCTGACTTGAGCTAGTGCTTCAATTTTGATCTTGTGCTCGTACGCTTGGGCAATGAGACCTGTGGTTTGTTGCACCGGCTGAAGCCAGCTGGCCTGCCCCGAACGCAGCCATCTTGGCGCCACCGGGTATAGCCTAATAAGTGCACAGACAGGATCTCCGAAGGGGTTGGCCCCTTGAGGTTTTCCGTTGCTGCTTCATTAGTCTTGATCTCGGGACGGTTTCTGTTTTCCTCGCGCGTTGCACGTGGTGTCGCGGAAGAACTTGGATTGTGGCTCGCGGATTCTTCTCGCCCCACGATCACGGGGCGAAAACTGTCATCCCACACTACTGGAATCAGCTTCTTTGCCGTCCGCCATGGCGGACGCAAAGGCATAGATCACGGACGGCAAACTTCTTTGCCGTCCGCTACCGGACGGCAAACTGTCCGGATGAACGCCTGCCAGCAAAGGCCTTCTTTTCCGTCCGCTTCTTAGAAACGGATAGCAAAGGATTACGATGTCCGCCATCCGAGGCCAGCAGACGGCAAAGACAGCCGATGGCAGTGCTGTGGCGTGAGAGCCGTTAGGGGGTTAACGACGCTCTTTGCAGTCCTCCACCGGACGGCAAAGAGTCGAAGCTGTATGCCGTCTGCCAGCGGAAGGCAAAGAGCCCAGCTAAGCAGCACTGGGAAGCTGCCACGTGTCCAGATATGCCGTCTGCCAGCAGACGGCAAAGAGGTTTGAATCATTGCCATCTGCTGGCAGACGGCATAGCTGGTCACTTTGCCGTCCGCCAGCAGACGGAAAAATGACCAAATAGGCAGCCAGTGTTCCCAGTTTGCACAGGTGACTGCCAAGTGTCCTCTTTGTCGTCTGCTAGCAGACGACAAAGCTCTTTGCCATCCGCTAGCGGACGGCAAACAGGCTATATATCCCCTGTTTTTATTTAAATCCAATTAATTAGACATGGTTTCAAACACAGATATACATGCATACATATCCAACATATCCAACAGCATGTCCAACAACATATTTCATCAAATCCAACATACATATCCAACAACATAGTTCAACAAAGTCCAACATATCCATATATACATAACCAGAAACAAGTTTCCAACAACATATCCATATAGACATACATATCCAAACAAGTTTTCATAAACAACAAGGAAGCACCACAAGAATAGTACACTCCATGAATCCAAGCTTCCTCATGTAAAGCAAATCTGCAAATTGGGAAAGATGAAAGTTAGAAGAAGAAGAAGAAGAAGAAGAAGAAGAAGAAGAAGAAGAAGAAGAAGAAGAAGAAGAAGACTAGTTAGAAGAAGAAGAAGACCAGTTAGAAGAAGAAGAATAAGATTTTTTTTCTTCTCTTTCTTTTTCTCCTCTCCTCTTCTTCATCTTCTTCTTCTTCTAACTAAGGTAGGTAAAAATGTCATTTTATTGCTAAGCTAGGTAAAAATGCTAAGTGTAGGTCATTTTAGAGCTAAGGTAGGTAAATAGGTCATTTTGGAGCTTAGTAAGGTTATTATGTCATTTTCGAGGAAAATAAGCTAAGTCTATATCATTTTGGAGCTAACAAAGATTATCATGCCATTTTTTTCCTAAGTATGCTAAGTATGTCATAAGTGAACTAAATAAGCTAAGTATAGCTTATTTTCATCTAACTTAGGTAACTATGCCATTTAGGAGGAAAATAAGCTAAGTATCCATTTGTAAAGAAAAACACTAGAGAAAACTTACCCTCATCACAACAAATGTGATGAAGATCGCAACTAAGGTAACAACTGATCCAACGGCATAATGATACCAAGCCTCATTATCAATGGCATATTTTCTAATCTTCTTAAGCTTTAGGCGCATTGCATCCATCTTCAAGCACATTGCATTCATCTTCATCTTGTGATCATCGATGGCATCGGCAACATACAACTCCAATGTCATCTTCTCTTCTTCAATTCTTTTAATTTTTTCTTTCAAATACTCATTTTCTTTTTCAACTAAATTTAACTTCTCGACAAGAGGGTCCGTTTCAAATTCCGGTTCACATACCTCCTAGTTTAAAATATCTCTATGTCAACTTGATGGCCATAATTTGCATAAATGCGAAATGCAACAAATAGTTATGAAAGAGAATTTACCACATCCAAATCATAAAGCGGGCAAGCCGACTGGGACGGAAATCAAGACCATGGCACTATGTATAAGAAACAATCATACGAAGTAAGAAAATTATAAATACCAACTATATAAATCATACAATCATACAAATAACAATATAAATCAAGTACAACATAAAAATTTGAATACCTAATAATCATTATCGGTAATGACGTGCTCGTCATCATCATTAATAAAAGCATCATCATCATCACTATCGGTAATGACGTCCTCATCATCATCATTAATAAATGCATCATCATGTGGAAGGCCACCTTTATGTAATCGTTCAAGCATTGACAAGTCATCTGCAGCAGTAACTTCTTCTTCTTCCAGCTCTTCTTGTTCCAGCTTAGGGGTGAAGTCGGATTCACTATCATTTTCTACTTCAATGTTCTGGAGTGGAGTAGAGCGGTTCTTGAAACGTTTTTTTGTAGAGACATGTTTCTTGGAAGATTTCCCCTTCTTCATATGTGTCTCGGTTAATGTGAGGTTCATAATCCTTTTCATTGGGGGGAGGTGGTCTAACACGTGGCGGCACTTCATAAACGACGTCCCAACCACTGAGATTTGGATCACTTTGACAGGCCCACGATAGATAGAAAACTTGGGTTGCCTGTTGAACCGTAATATAGACACCGGGAACATCCAAATGGGTGCTTTGTTTGATTTCGACTAGGCCTATATGTTCATGAGTCCTCTAGTCTCCCTCGGCTGGAACCAATAACATTTGAAGACTACGACGTTTGGTGGGTTTTCACCATAGAATTCAAGTTCATAAATTGCTTCAACTCTTCCATAATACTCGATACCTCCTTCGCCGATAGCAGAGACAACAATTTGTAGACTTTCGGGTCGGCCATAGATAGCTCTTTGCCATAGGTACGAAAGCGATACCCGTTGATGTCGTATTTGTCAAATGAACGGACCTTATAGTCAAAACCATTAGCTACTTGTCTCAATTCGGCATCCATAATCTCTAAATTAGCCTACAAGTTTAATACGAAAGGATTGTTGCATTAGTCGCAAATTAGCCAAAGAAAAAAGGGTCTAATGTAAATTACGATTTTTTTGAACCAAGAGATGAAACCGGGAAATTCGGCTCCTTGTTTTGCCAGAAGCTCATACTCTTCGACGGAATCCTTTTGGATCACACCTCCATATGAGAATACGGCGACGTATCGACTGCATAAAAAATCCAGGAATAAGAGAAGTTCAAAGGAACTAGAAGTTGTGAAACAATGTACCGAGATCTTACTTGATGTACGGCCGCACTTCTGTTAGGTTGTTGAAGAGATACAACGAAATGGTCCGCCATTCTTCAACATCCAACCTTACTGGTTTCCAACCACCGACTAGTGTGAGATTCCCTTTGAATAGGCTGAGGTTGGATTGACCCTTTTGAGGTTCTTCAGCATCGTACCGAGGCTTCGGATTATGCAAATGACGATTTTTTGCTTCGTAGTGTGCGGTCACGAAGTTTGTCGCCTCCTCAGTGATGAATGCCTCCGCCATCGATGCTTCTATTCTACGTATATTTTTACATTTTTCCCGAAGCGTCTTCTACATCCTCTTAGTTGAGTAGCACCAACGATTTTGCATGCCCCCCCCCCCGTGCCTCGGTCGGGAGATGCAAAATCAAGTGTTGCATTGGATTAAAGAAGCTTGGCGGAAGGATCTTCTCTAACTTGCAGATCAACTCCGGCGCCAACTGTTCCATTTCTTCTATGAGGCCAGGTGATAGTTCGTTCGCACAAAGAACACGGAAGAAATAGCTCAGCTCTGCCAGTACTAGCCATTCATCCTCAGGGATGAAGCCACGCAACATCACCGGCATTATCCGCTCAATCCATATATGCCAATCATGACTTTTTAGACCAAATATTTTCAATTTTTGAAGACTCGCTCCCCTCTTTAGATTCGCTGCATACCCATCAGGGAACATCAACTGCATTTTCACCCACAAAATAATTTCCTTCATAGCTGGCCTTCCAAGATTGAACCATCCCTTTCGCTTCATCCAGTTGATCCCCTTTCCTTTCGGTTCTGTCTTGTTTTGTAACGGTCTATCACATAGCTCCTCTTGATCGACTCTTGCCTTACTATTATCCTTTGATTTCCCCTCTATGCCGAACAATGTACCAAAAATGGCTTCGGCGATATTCTTTTCAGTGTGCATCACGTCGATGTTGTGTGGGCAAAGGAGGTGTTTGAAGTAAGGCAGATTCCAGAAGCATGTCTTGTGATTCAGGCATGTTCCTTATAATACCCCTTGAAATACCCTGGACGCTCTGGATCTGGCTCGAGAGTGTTTAACTGATCAAGGTTCTGTTGGCCTGTCAACGCAGGTGGTAGCATGTGGGGCACGGGAACCTTCCATGCACACACCAGCCAACGAATAGCGCATACGCCGGCAAGTCATGCATCAAGTACATGTACCAAGCACACATTACGAAGTTCTGTTTGCTAAAGGCGTCGTATGTCTTGAACCCATTATCCCAAGCTTCTTGAAATTCGTCCTTAAGCAGCTGCATGTACACATTCATATTCTTCCCCGGATAGTTTGGCCCTGGAGTTATCAACGTCAGGAAAATATTCTTTCGTTGCATAATCTGCCAGGGGGGGGGGGGAGATTGAGTGGAATGACTAACACGGGCCAATAGCTGTATGGGGCTGCCATCTGACCAAACACACTGAACCCACCTGTGCTGAAGGCGACTCGAGGATGCCTTGGATATGCCGTTTTTTCCTTATGTAATGCATCGAAGCGCTTCCATGCTTCACCATCCGATGTGTGCACCATCATCACATTCCCATCTGCATCTAGTTCGGTTCTTTTGCCCGTTTTGTGCCATGTCATCTGTCTGGCCGTCTCTTCGACCATGAAAAGACGTTAAAGTCTTGGTACGATTGGCATATACCGAAGAACACTAACGGGTATTTTGGTCTGTGTCTTCTCACCCATACCGTTATCTACCAGAACATACCGTTGTCTACCATAAGGTAACGTAGTAACAGCTTAAGATTTGCTTCAATATGAATGTCACAAGCTTGAAGAAATCCAAGTTGTTCATCTCAATCACTAGTCAGAACTGAGTATTCCACATATGTAGCCCCCAAGTGCCGGGTTGTCATTCTTGCAGCAACCTGGGACTTGCAATTTCCTGATGTTCAGAAAAAATTCAACCAGGGTAGCCCCCAAGGGCCGGCTCAGTAAGATAATATTGAGCTGGGACTTTATATATACTTCATTGAGAATAACATTATATGATGTAACTCCCATCATGGGGCTTGATGAACCCACGTCCACAAGGTTGAGAGCTGTGTGCTTTACCAACTGAGCAGTGGATCCTTCAATAATAGATGAAAATTTGTGTACCCTGAATTGTTGACAGGAGCAATTGGTAGCCCCCAAAGGCCGACTCATTATGATGTGATGAGTCGGGTCTTCAATAAGACTAATAAAAATGACTTTGCATTAGCCCCCAAGTGTCATGGTGCATGCTTGCAGCGACATGAGACTTGCATATTTGATATAATCTTAAGTTGAATAATGTAGCCCCCAAGTGCCAGGTCGTAAGCCTGCAGCGACTTGGGACTATTCCTTCAATTGTAAAATAAATCATATCCATTGATAATATAATAGCCATTGCGCTAAAGCGACTTTGAAAACCTCAAACCTAATACTGGTTACTGATAACTATAATAAAATCCAGCCATGTTGGCTATTTCAAGATTTGGATAATATAATTCAATGATTTATGAGTGCATGATTCCAATGGTGCAATCCAAATATATACTGGCGACTTATAGTCGAAACCAGACCGGGTTAATAAACACCGGATTATACCTGATCATGTACTAACAACTTGTAGTTGAAAGCCAAGCCGGGTTAATGAACGCTGGTTTAAAAACATCACAAATCTTATCAAAAGAAAGAAAAACTTAGCAAAAAGGCAAATAAAAACCGTTGTAGTCGAGGCTTTGAGCCAATCAAGAGGTGTGACCATAGTTCGGACACGACCAAGCCCCCAAGAGGCGTAGCTATGGTTCGGGTTCGACCAGGTCCCCAAATGATGCGGTGGCATTACGCCGATCAAGAGGCGTAGCTATGGTTTGGGTTCGACCAAGCCCCCAACTGATGCTATGGCATTGAGCCGATCAAGAGGTGTAGCTATGGTTCGGATACGACCAAGCCCCCAAGTGATGTTGTGGCATTGAGCCGATCAAGAGGTGTAGCTATGGTTCGGATACGACCAAGCCCCCAAGTGATGCTGTGGCATTGATCCGATCAACAGGTGTAGCTATGGTTCGGATACGACCAAGCCCCCAAGTGATGCTATGGCATTGAGCCTATCAAAAGGTGTAGCTATGGTTCGGATACGACCAAGCCCCCAAGTGATCAATAATATGATAAGCCAATAAGGCGGAATACCCATGTTTGAACCGCGCATCATGGCAACATGTCCTCTTCGGCAACCTTTAACTTTTTGCAAGAGATAAATTCTTCTTGAACCGGGATTTTGAAACGGATATTGAGAGCTTCCAAGCTTTGTGGGGGACATCTTTCCCTTGAACCGGATTTTAAACTGGAATCTTCATTTTCAGCCGGAAATTTTCTGACGGCCTTTAAACTCGAACTTGCGAGAAGTTAATTCCTTTTTGAACCGGACATTGTTAAACCGGATTTGAGCGCTTCAGAGCTTTGCAAGAGATAGTTTCATCTTAAACCAGATTTAAACCAGATACTTAGGGCTTCAGCGCTGTGTTGGAGACGGGATTTTCCTTAAACCGGACTATAAATCGGAAGCATCATTGTGAGTCGGAATATTTCTGACGGCCTTTAAATTTTCATCAATATAACAGCATCCTCCAGGACCGGGTTTCCCTTCAACATCCTGGGGCACTTGAATTTGCTGAAACTAGCAAGACTTGCTGCGTCATATCATCGTAGCCCCCGAGTCTTAAGATGACTCAAGGAGTTGTCTTGAGATTCTCTGTACTTGACCATAGCAGAAGGTATATATCATCGGTGTTAATAACACGATGTAAATCCCCAGAAAGTTGAGGTGACTACGGCGGGTTGTAAATGACCCCGTATGATTTGTGTCAATAATTCAGCCACTGGTTCATCCCAGCTGGTTGTTTGAAGATAAACCATAGTGGTAGTGATTTGTGTGCCCTGTCCATTGAATCATCTGGTGCAGGCAGAGGCTAAATTGTCATGCCTTACTTCAGAGTTGTTGGAATAACCCGGACCATGGTGCGGCGGTTTTTCCATCTCCATTGGGCAACGACATAGGTGTTGTCCGGGTGAATCGATGTAGACCGGACCACTGCATGATTAGTGGCATGTTGCCTGTGATGCAGGTCAGCCCCCGACATGTTGATAGTTGAATGCCCATCTGTTAAGAACCGCCGTGCAAACGTATACCAGTGCGGCCTTCATATATCATTGTAGATTGAAGCACTGGATGATGCACACAGGATCTTTATAACCGTAGCTTAATGGTCTCTTCTATATTGAAGAATTTTTCTGCATAAAAGACATGGCAGTGCGAGAGTAATTGCTTACAAAGAATAAAAAATATGTACTGAAAAATAGATAAGGCAGATAGCACCTGATATTGTCATCATATGAACAGAGACGCTGGTGTTGGATCACGCATCGTAGTGCTTTTGGCACCCAGCATGATTGAGGTCTTTCACATGGGGAGACAATCCCTTTTTTTAGTCCGTTACCTTTTATCTTTTTCTTTTACCGACAAGTGAAACATATAGGAGCAGAGGACAAGGCCAAGGCCCGCGTTTAATAGAGGCAATATGACAGCGGTCGGCGGCGGGTCAGAACTTAGTGGGGCAGAGCAGCCAGCGCAGCGACTAGACACAGTGAACTGGCGCGGGAAGGAGGCCAGGCAGGACGCCGTGGCGGCGGCGTGAGACGGCGCAAGGTGTGGAGCCGGCCACAGTGAAGGCAAGGTTGTGGCCTAAAGGTGCGGCGGCGGGCCATGGCCAGTCGGGTCGACAGGGGTGAAGCCACAACATAGAGCGGCGGCTGATCCCGTGGCGGTTTATTGGCGATGAAGACGAGGGCAGTTCGGAGGCCATGCGACAAAGCGGTCTGGAAGCTGGTTCGGATCAGACAGGGGCTCAGGCTCGGAGAGCCGGTGGTTTGAAACGAGCGCAGTGGCCAGACACAGGCAACTCATACCGAAGGCGACTCCACGGAGGCAGTTCAGGAGCGGCGGCGGCTCGACAGCAGAGACGAACCGGGCGGCTCGAGGTTGGTCTTGTAGCTTGCAGAAGGGCCGGTGCGGGTCATGCCACAGCCATGGGAACACTGCGCATAGGCGGGTGCTCGGCGCAGGACTGGGAGCACCGTGGAGATGACCCGGGGGCGGCCCGGTGGAGACGAGGTGCGTATGCGACCTGGAGCAGAGGAGCAGCCGACCATGGCGGGTTAGCAAATCTGGCGAAGCAGCATCCGGCCTGAGGCTGAGTTGAACCGGCAACGGCGATTTGGCGGAGGTGCGGGACGAGCCTGCAATGAACGAGGCAGAGCGATTAGAGGCCGCGAAGATGAGTCTCGGGTCACGGACGGTTTGCAGCGCAGGCGAACCGAATTGGATGAGGAGGCGCGCCGATAGTTTGCACAAAAAACAAGGCCATTCGCAGCTGTAACATCCCAAAATTCTAAATTTTGGAATGTTATATTAAATAAATAACTATGCTTGATTGTCTGATTTTTGGTTTGATGGATTGAGTGAAACTGATTGAAATTTGAAACTTTTGAAAGTTGAATGAGAGGGAATGAAATGACTTTCCCAAAACTTTCCCCTTTGCCTTTTGGATCCCAATGAATTCAAATTCATACCAACACCAAAGCCTAGAGTGAAGAGGACATGACTTCTTCCATTTTGAAATGAATAGGGTTTTGGAAAAAGATTTGAATTTCATTTGGGAAGTTTTCAAATCCAAAGCTTTATGCAACTCAATGATTTTCATGAGGGAAGATAAAATGACTTCTTCAATTATATGAAATAGGAGTTGGAAGTTATAAGGAATCAAGTTGAAAATCATTTGAAAGTGCTTTGAAACCCTCTTTCAAATTTTGAGTTTTGAATTTGAAATTCAAACTTTGGCATGTGGGAAACATTTCAAAAACTAAGCCTGATAAATACTTGATCAAAAGTATGAGAGGAGCAAACATGACACTCCAAAAATATCAGAGGAAACAATGCCAAAAGATTTGGATTCAAATCTGAAATTTATTTGAAATTGAAAAAAAATGGATTTTTATGAAGTTTGGATTTTGCCTTTGGAAAAATGTTCAAATGAAAGGGAATATTCCCCTGATCATTTTGGTATATATATACCCTATATAAAATATTTATAGTTTAGGTTTTATTTTTGGTTTTGTTTTAATTAAAAAATAAAAGAAAACTTTTTGGGCCAGCCAGCCACCCAGCCCAGCCAGCGCCACCTCACCCTCGGCCACTCCAAGACTGCCCACCAAGCCAGCCCACCAGGCCAGCCCACCGAGAGCCAGCCAACACAGACTCCCGCGCCCCGCCTCGATCCCTAGGATTCGGTCGACCGACCAACCTTCCCTCTCTCTCTCACGACCCGTGGCCCCACCCTCTTCTCCCCCCTCGCCCACGCTTGAACCTCGCGGAGATCCACGGATCCCGAAGGATCCGGATCGCCTGACGCCCCGATCCTTCCGAAGAGGAGCCGAGGCCCTGGCTATATAAGCCAAGCCCCCCGCACCCCATCCCCCTAGCCTCGCCGAACCCCTCTCCTTCTTCCTCCCAAGCTCACCGGAGCACCGAGCTCGCCTCCGCCGCCAAAACCTCGCCGTCGCCGCCTGGTGCACCCGACCTTCCCGACACCACCGAACCTCCCGAGCTCCCCAAGATCTCGCCGACGTCTCCCCGAAGCTCGCCGACGTCCCAACGCCCCGGAGCACTCTCGCCGCCGCCGCCGTCGTCGCCGGAGTCCGGTGAGTCCCGACATTCCTCCCCGTCTCGATCCCAATCGTGGCTACGATTAGAACCCCAAGGAACACGTTTTATTAGAAAACCGGACGCCCGAGCGGTTTTTATTTAGTTTAGGTTTTATTTATTTAGGCCGGTTCGTTTTTAGTTAACCCTAGGCCCGTTTAGGCTAAACTACGCCTAGTGCACTGTATAGGCCCATTGGGCTTTTTCTTTTTATTTTGATTTTCTGTTTTAGCGAATTGTTTGAAATTTCAAAATGTATATCTTTTATTCTGTTTAATATTTTTGAGTGATTCTTTTTTGTTGGATTGCAAATTTTATGTAGTTTCTGAAAACATATATTTAGCTATGTTAAAAATAATTAAAATGCTTTAATATTGTTTTAGTCAGAATAGCAAATCTGCTATAGTTTTAGTTAGAAAAATTATTTTTGCATGATTCTTTTTGCAATCACTTTATTTTGATATTGGTAAACCCTAGAAATTAACTTTGGTATTTTAGGGTTAATAAATAATTAATTCTAGGCAGAATCCTATTAATCCTAATTAATTGATTAGTTCCTGTTTTCCTAATTAATAAATTAGTAAATTATTTTATTTTAACTTGTGATTAGTTATTCTAGGTTAGTTTCTGTCATTCCATTAGATGAACTTTTATTTGTAATTAATAAAAGTTTTAAATTATTTTTCTTAATAGAAATTGGATTAGGCCTAAAATGAGTTTTATAATAGCTTTTAAACTAATTCTTTTTGCTCCTAGTTGCTTAGTTAATCTTTTTCTGTTAAGTTAACTTAAAATCATGATTAGGTTATATTAAGAAATTTTTGTTATATAAAAACTATTTTTGTTATTGCTTGGAGTAGGGAAAAACTTTGAATTGGATTTTCTTTGAGTTTTTCTTTTTGATTTGGTTTTGTTTGTTTTGTTGTGCTATGTTACTTTTGTTATGTTGTGTTTTGTGATCCTATTGCTATGAGCTTATTATAGTTATTGTTTGCCTCGGTAGAATTTCCGGAGTGCGAAGATTACTACTACGAAACCCTAGTTCTTTCGAAGATCGTCAACCAGGCAAGTTCACTTTGATCATTGTTTTCATACCTATGTTTTATTGCATTTAGTGGCACCTTTGCAACCACCCCTCAGTAGTGTTATTGAATCCTTGTAGTTGAGTAGTATGCATGAGGTAGGAACCCACCACCCTGTTACCAAGCCCGGGACGTTATTTATTTTAATGCTACGCTATAGTAGACGGGGTTTGGTATGAGTGCTCGGGAGTGGTGTGAGAATGGAGGCTCTACGTCAATGACGACAACTCCGTGATGGAAATCTGCAAGGACTGCATCTTCAAGACCTCAAGACTTCAAGACTCGAGACAGATTTCAATACACACTCTTGGGTGAAGGACGGTTGACGGCAGCCCGAGAAACCAGTGGTTGGCGGGATGCATGGAGAAGCGCCATGACATCTCAAGGAAAGCTTCACCCAGACTCAAAGAGACGGAAGAATACTTCACGCCGGAAGCTTACTGTGCAACCGCAAGTCATTATGGGCTCGCTTGGTTGACCTTAGTGGTGACTCTGGCTGGGACGGTACTAGCAGATGTAGAAGGACGGTAGGATTGGATGGGTACCGGACGGTGGTCGAGGAACTCTTTGGAAGACCATGTTTGGTCATCTTGTTCTCAAACACTCAAGTGCGAGAACGAAAAGAGAGATCGAATCTTGCGGGTAAAGTGTACAAACCTCTGCAGAGGGTTATAACCTAATCGATTAGCCGTGTCCCCGGTTACGGACAATTTGAGCCTCTGGACTTGGATCTATTTCAGAACTCTCAACACCGGATTGATAACTTAATTGTGGGCAACATATGATGATTTTGGGTTATGAGACATCGGTTGGCGGAACCATGTCATGATAGAAAACTCCTTAGTACAGACTTCATTCTATTCCTTTGATGTAGGTAAAATAAAATCAGCTTTTACGCAAACAAAATTCAGATACAGAGCCATAAAGCCTTACTGCATATAGTATAGTTTATCATCTGTTTTCTCTTATTGTGATCTTGCGGTACATTCAATGTAATCGACCTACACGGCTGCAACGTATCATGTTGCGATATTTCTCGACAGTAAGTGTTACGACATGTGGTTACGGTTCACACTCAACTCGCCGATGGCGCTGATGGGACTCCACACCCGCTTGATTGTTTCCACCGATTATTACGAGGTATATATCATTTTACGTTATTTATACATGTGATTGCACTTTGATATATACATTGATGTACCTGTGTGCAAGATCTCGATCCGAGGATGGCACAAGAACACGTAGGCTTGACCGTCTGAGGTCGGGTCGCTACAGCAGCTTTGAGAGTAGCCGTCGGGTTGTAGGCACGAACCGGTGATGGCAGCTCGTTCGAAACGGTGAAGTTCGGCCAGCTCGTGAACGGCGGCGGCATGTGATTCGGGGGAAACGAGGAGCGCTGACGGCTCAGGGGCAGTAAAGCCCGACAGCGGCCACAGGTGCAGATATAGCCCAGAGCAGAAAACTGGCGCAGCCTGGCAGAACTGGAGGGCCGCGGCGTCAATGGCGGATTGAAGTGGCATCCGGCGGTGGCTCAAGGCACAGTAACGGTCGGGGCGGCTCGAAGGTGCAGGCCTGCGGTAGAGGTGGCAACATCGGATTAGCAGACGGAAGAGCGACCGAGCCGGTGAGTCCCGCAGCGACGGCCAACAGAGGTGGCACGGATCCTAGGAGGCAGGGCGGCTTGGTATGCTGCGGTGTGGAGGACAGCGACAACTCGGGTTTGGCTTGATCCGGAGGTTGTGTGGCGAGGCGGAGCAGCCTGCTGCAAAAGCCGACCATGCGGGCTACGGTGGCAGCGAAAGAAGCACAGGATGCGTGCAACAGGCCTGAATGGGGAGGCGGAGGTGATCCGGCGGGAGAAGGCCGGCTCGCGGTGGCTGTGTGAGCAGCATCTTAAGGCCGCAGTGGTACTCCAACGTCTTGGTAAAGCGGGTCACCCAGCGACGGTGTCTGGGACAGCCGCGGGGGCAACGGTGAGGCCGGGTCTACTTAATCTGGAGGCGGTTCAACATCAGGACTGCGGCGGTTTAGGCGAGGATCACGGCCGGGTCGTACGGGATGGCGGAGATGATGGTGGCCAGCTCGAGACGGCCCTGACCAGCAGAAACACGCGAATTGCGTGGCGAGGTTAACAGATCATGGCCGGTTCTGTTTCTGTGTCGTGGTCTCCTCCTCCTTTTTTTTGACAGAACAGATGTCGCTTGCCTCGACTTGAAACGAGCAGCAGTTAGCAGGTCTGAACAAGATTGATTTTTGGTGCCTTCCGTTTTGGCATAAACCGATCTGATCCCAGACCAACAGATCGCTAGGCCGACTGTGGCGGTGCACTTAAATCTCGTATTCCCAACTAACCAGCAGAGTGAGTTAACCCGGCCGGCGGCGGAATCACTGAAGAGGTCGGCAATTGTTTCGGCCCGGGTTATCCTGCGTGACTATTCTGTGACTACTCTTCTTCATCTAGTAAATCACGCGGCTGTAGCGACCAAAATCTGATTTCCAACTCAGATCCGACGGATCCCGTTACCTTGGTGATGCACAGAGAACACACCAAATCCTTATATCCTTCAAATCTCATCGGTTCTAAATCTGGTTTAATGAATACAACTCTAATGTAGAATTTTCCAAGCTGATTCCATGGTCGATTGCTAACCGTACTTTCCATTGTCCAACGAGACCATTGCCGTAGTTAATGTACTTTCGAGCCGGTTCTTTCTGATCTGGCCGATCGTGAATTTCTCGATCCATTGAAGAGCTCCATCCAAGAACTCAACACCATCATGCGCGGGCCCCACGGTGGGCGCCAACTGTCGTGGAATTGTCACGTCAGATGTCCTAGTGTAAGAACTTAGTCGTGAGGCCAGCGCATCTATGTGGTAGCTTGAGAGGGGTTGAGAGGAATCGAGAGACGCAACACAAGATAAGGATTTAGACAGCTTCGGGCCCCGGGAAACATCATCCGGTAACAACCCTACATGCTTTTTGAGGCTAGGTCTCATTATCATCACGAGGTAATTACCGTAAACCGGCTCTCCTAGTTGTGTCTAGCCCTAGAGATTGTTTCTCCTTTCTTGTCCCTCTTTGGGGAGCCCTACCCCTCCTTATATAAGTTGAAGGGGCGGGTTCCATGTAGAGTCCAACTCGGACTCAAGATTTAACTATTCTGACTTCTCTTTATGGGCTTCTTAACATCTTGGGCTTCATAACGTCTGGGCTTCATAATCCCTGGCAACCCAGTTATCACTGTTTGCTAGTTTAAGATGGTCTGCCGGTTTAAGATGGTCTGCCGGTTTATGATGGTCTGCCGGTTTAAGATCTGACTTTACTCTTGCCGGTTTACCACCTTTCTTAACACTTGCCGGTTTACCACCTGCCGGTTTACCGTCCGTCTTAGCCATCTGTCTTAACTGTTTGTCTTAACTCTTTGACGGTTTACCATCTGCCGGTTTACCAACTCCCAGCCGGTTTACAACTCAGGCCGGGTCATACCGCGGGGTATATCCCCGACAAAATGCATGCATATTTATTGATGTAACCCTTTCGAACGGGAGACGTATAGTGGTTACGCATACTAATGATTGACACCTATAGCTAGCAAGTTTCATCGGCATGAAGACCAGAACAAAGCAAATGAAGGGGGGAGGAGGAGATGTCATTTGTGCTCACCAACGATGCAGGGGCGGAGCTCGTCGAACACTAGACCCTCGCTGCGATGAAATACCTGCATATTTAAGTCGAAAGATGAGTAACATAGAAAGTATTCGACACCGACGACCACATGTAGCTCGCACTGACGATACTTGCTATTTACGTACCATCGACACCGAGGAACCCACTAACCCGCTCGTCCCAACGTAAAGAAACTACCATCGGTGCAAGGTACATGAGGCGGTCGGCGTTGAACACTAGATCCACATCCCACAAGTGAAGCCGACGCCCGGCATCCCGTGATACGTCTCCAACGTATCTATAATTTTTGATTGTTCCATGCTATCATATTATCTGTTTTGGATGTTTATGGGCTTTCTTAAATACTATTATATTATTTTTGGGACTAACCTATTAACCGAGAGCCCAGTGCCAGTTCCTGTTTTTTCCCTTGTTTCAGTGTTTCGAAGAAAAGGAATATCAAACGGAGTCAAAACGGAATGAAACCTTCTGGACAAGTTATTTTTGGAAGGAAAGCAGCCTAATAGACTTGGAGTGCACGTCAGGAAAGAAACGAGGGAGCCACGAGGTAGGGGGGCGCGCCCACCCCCTAGGGAGCGCCCTCCGCCCTTGTGGGTCCCTCGTAGCTCCCCTGACGTACTTCTTCCTCCTATATATACCCATATACCCTAAAAACTTCGAAAAACAGAATAGATCGGGAGTTCCGCCGCCCCAAGCCTCTGTAGCCACCAAAAACCTCTCGGGAGCCCGTTCCGGCACCCTGCCGGAGGGGGGATCCCTCACCGGTGGCCATATTCATCATCCCGACGCTCTCCATGACGAGGAGGGAGTAGTTCACCCTCAGGGCTGAGGGTATGTACCAGTAGCTATGTGTTTGATCTCTCTCTCTCTCTCTCTCTCTCTCTCTCTCTCTCTCTCTCGTGTTCTTGATTTGGCACGATCTTGATGTATCGCGAGCTTTGCTATTATAGTTGGATCTTATGTTTCTTCTCCCCCTCTATTCTCTTGTAATGGATTGAGTTTTCCCTTTGAAGTAATCTTATCGGATTGAGTCTTTAATGATTTGAGAACACTTGATGTATGTCTTGCCGTGCGTATCTATGGTGACAATGGGATATCACGTGATTAACTTGATGTATGTTTTGGTGATCAACTTGCGGGTTCCGCCCATGAACCTATGCATAGCGGTTGGCACACGTTTTCGTCTTGATTCTCCGGTAGAAACTTTGGGGCACTCTTTGAGGTTCTATGTGTTGGTTGAATAGATGAATCTGAGATTGTGTGATGCATATCGTATAATCATATCCACGGATACTTGAGGTGACATTGGAGTATCTAGGTGACATTAGGGTTTTGGTTGATTTGTGTCTTAAGGTGTTATTCTAGTACGAACTCTAGGGCTGTTTGTGACACTTATAGGAATAGCCCAACGGATTGATTGGAAAGAATAACTTTGAGGTGGTTTCATACTCTACCATAATCTCTTCGTTTATTCTCCGCTATTAGTGACTTTGAAGTGACACTTTTTTGCATGTTGAGGGATAGTTATATGATCCAATTATGTTCTTATTGTTGAGAGAACTTGCACTAGTGAAAGTATGAACCCTAGGCCTTGTTTCCTAGCATTGCAATACCGTTTGTGCTCACTTTTATCATTAGTTACCTTGCTGTTTTTATATTTTCAGATTACAAAAACCAATATCTACCATCCATATTGCACTTGTATCACCATCTCTTCGCCGAACTAGTGCACCTATACAATTTACCATTGTATTGGGTGTGTTGGGGACACAAGAGACTCTTTGTTATTTGGTTGCAGGGTTGCTTGAGAGAGACCATCTTCATCCTATGCCTCCCACAGATTGATAAACCTTAGGTCATCCACTTGAGGGAAATTTGCTACTGTCCTACAAACCTCTGCACTTGGAGGCCCAACAACGTCTACAAGAAGAAGGTTGCGTAGTAGACATCAAGCTCTTTTCTGGCGCCGTTGCCGGGGAGGCTAGGTAAGCGGCACTCACACCCCGTCAAGTAAGCTCTTTTCTGGCTCCGTTGCCGGGGAGGTGAGTGCTTGAAGGTATATCTTTAGATCTTGCAATCGAATCTTTTAGTTTCTTGTTTTATCACTAGTTTAGTTTATAAAAGAAAACTACAAAAAAATGGAATTGAGTTTGTCTCATACGCTTCATCTTTTTAATATCTTTCGTGAGTATGATGAAAAGGAAAATTGTGCCAAAGTGTTAGAAGAAGAATGCATTAAAATGTTTGGCACTAAATCTTTGAATGATGAGTATGATTGCAATGTTGTTAGTATGAACTCCTTGAATATCCATAGTACTAATGATGATTGCACTAGTTATGATGAAAATGCCTCCTATAAACATGTCAATTTTTGTGAAGTGCATTGGGTTTGCAAGTACACACCAAATAGGGAAGATAGATATTGCAAGAGGCATAAGCATTTAGAAACTAAATTGTTGCAAGAAAGGGTAGATGTTTGTGCTGAAAATTTAAATTTTCTTGGCCATACTTGTGAAATTTGCAATGAACGGGGTCATTTAACTATCCGATGCAAATTGTTTCACGATCTAATCGTGTCCAAAAATTGTGACAAGAGTAGTGTTTCCACGTTAAAAGAGTAGTGTTCAGAAAAAGGGTAATCATAATCATGACAAGTTTTATAAATATAATCATCACTACTCTTTATAGCATAAGTATCATCACAATAATCATCATAGGTAGCAACTTTGTTCTCATCATAATCAATTGAAACCTCTTCCAAGATAGTGGAATCATTACTAAATAAAGTCATGACCTCTCCAAATGCACTTTCATAATTATCACAATAAGATTCAACATCCTCCAAAATAGTGGGATCATTACTTACTAAAGTTGACACTCTTCCAAACCCACTTTCATCAATATAATCATCATAAGTAGGAGGAATGCTATCATCATAACAAATTTGCTCATCAAAACTTGGGAGATTAAAAATATCATCTTCATTAAACATAGCATCGCCAAGCTTGGAACAAACATTAATTATAACAAATATATTCTCAAACATGTCATTCTCATCAAACATAGCATCCCCAAGCTTGGGCCTTTTCATATCATAAGCATACTCACTCTCATCATTAATAGTATGGATATCACCAATAGTATAGCAATTATCATCATCACAATGAGTAATAGGAGCAACATAATTTGGGAGGGATACCTTTCTACCTTTGCTTCTCTGTCTTTTCTTTTTCTTCTTCACATCATGTGTGGGTTTAACCCTCTTTTTTGAGCTCCTTAGTAATGAGATTGGTTGAATAGAAAGCTCCTCCTCGTTACCTGATTCATCATAAGAAATAATAGGAGGATATTGGGAAGTCTCTTCCCTTTCATTAGTATTCTCTTCATCTTCTATTTGTTTTCTTGTCTTTATGTAATTGGCAATATAAGGATTTTCAATGCAATTCACCGCACAATACATAAAAATTTCTTCTAGATGAAAATCAAGAAATCTATCAAGATTAAATTTTGGAATACCCTCAGTTATACGTTTCATTTCTTCATACCCCAAAAGAAGACTAAGCTCTTTACGATGCTCGAGGGTAATCAAGTTATAACAATTTTTGGACACGATTTGATCATGAAACAAATAGCATTGGAGCTTTAAATGACCATGTTCATTGCAAAGTTCACAAGGATGGCGATAAATATCGAATCTTTCAGCACAATCATCTAGCCTTTCTTGCAACCATTTAGTTTCCCAATACTTATGCCTCTTGCAAAATCTATCTTCCCTATTTGGTGTGTACTTGCAAGCTCTATGTATTCCACAAAAGTTGACATGCTTATATGAGACATTTTCATCATGACTAGTGCAATCATCATTAGTACTATGGATATTCAAAGAATTCATACTAACAACATTGCAATCATGCTCATCATTCAAATATTTAGTGCCAAACATCCTAATGCATTCTTACTCTAGCAATTGAGCACTATTATAGGTATCCTTATTTTCATGAAAGATATTAAAAAGATGAAGCATATGAGGCACCCTCAATTCCATTTTTTGTAGTTTTCTTTTATAAACTAAACTAGTGATATAACAAGAAACTAAAAGATTCGATTGCAAGATCTAAAGATATACATTCAAGCACTCACCTCCCCGGCAACGGCGCCAGAAAAGAGCTTGATGTCTTCTACACAACCTTCTTCTTGTAGACGTTGTTGGGACACCAAGTGCAGAGGTTTGTTGGACAGTAGCAAATTTTCCTCAAGTGGACGATGTCGGCGTTCTGGGAACGGCTGTCCCTAGACTTGCCTGCCTGTAGCCTGCGGCGTGGCTCAAGTGGGGGCCCAGCGCGACCCATCTTCATTAGCTCAAGCTCAAGACCCTCGCGAGGGGCCAAGCCTCGTGGTGCGGACGACAAGAAGCTTCCTCAGGAGCGGCCTCCACAGGCAGGCTTGCGAGGAGGCGGAGAGATCAATGCAAGGGTACCTCGCGAGGATCCCGTGATACAAGCCATGACGATCAAGGCCAGGCGGGCGCCGGCCTGCGCAGAGTCCTTGTTTCCCCTTTGGTGCAAAGGGGGCAAGCGCAGGCCAAGGCATCAAGCAAAGGTTACCATTCCGGTGCAACGAGACCAAGACCAGCCGGACGGCCAGACGGAGGTCACCATGGAGACCAAGACGGCGTCACCACCAATGCTTTTGGCAGCCGAAGACCACCTTTGGTCAGGATAACTTGTACTAGATGTTCCCCTTCAAAATGGCCAATTGTTTGCGCCCTTCCCGCTCAATTATTCGGGGAGAGGCCCAGGGCCTCTATAAATAGAGCTAGCCACCACAGAGCAGAGCAAGCTAGTCACATGCAAGGAATCAGATAGAGAGACTAAGTAGAACGTATAGCCTCAGCTCAAGAACACCCCTCGCGAGGCTGTTCTTCCCTTGAACTGTTCATCATCAGCCCTAGAGGCAATCCACCACACCACACAATGGAGTAGGGTATTACTGTTGGGGAACGTTGCAGAAAGTAAAAAAAATTCTACGCTTCACCAAGATCAATCTATGGAGTAATCTAGCAACGAGAGAGAGAGGAGTGCATCTACGTACCCTTGTAGATCGCAAGCGGAAGCGTTCAAGAGAACGGGGTTGATGGAGTCGTACTCGCCGTGATCCAAATCACCGATGACCAAGTGCCGAACGGATGGCACCTCCGCGTTCAACACACGTCTGGTTGGGAAGACGTCTCCTCCTTCTTGATCCAGCAAGGCGGAGGGAGAGGTTGATGGAGATCCAGCAGCACGACGGCGTGGCGGTGGATGTAGCGGGATCCCGGCAGGGCTTCGCCAAGCGCAAGCGGGGAGGAGAGGTGTTACGGAGGGAGAGGGAGGCGCCAGAAGCAAGGGTGCGGCTGCCCTCCCTCCCCCCTATTTATATAGGGGCCTTGGGGGGCCTCCGGCCCTAGGAGATGCAATCTCCAAGGGGGGTGGCGGCCAAGGGGTGGCTTCCGCCCCAAGCCAAGTGGGGCGCCCCCCACCCCTAGGGTTTACAACCCTAGGTGCAGGGGAGGCCCAAGGGGGGCGCACCAGCCCACCAGGGGCTGGTTCCCCCCTCCCACTTCAGCCCATTGGGCCCTCTGGGATAGGTGACCCCACCCGGTGGACCCCCGGGACCCTTCTGGTGGTCCCGGTACAATACCGATGACCCCCAAAACTTTCCTGATGGCCGAAACTGGACTTCCTATATATAAATCTTTACCTCCGGACCAATCCGGAACTCCTCTGACGTCCGGAATCTCATCCGGGACTCCGAACAACTTTCGGGTTACCGCATACAAATATCTCTACAACCCTAGCGTCACCGAACCTTAAGTGTGTAGACCCTACGAGTTCGGGAGACACGCATACATGACCGAGACGACTCTCCGGTCAATAACCAACAGCGGGATCTGGATACCCATGTTGGCTCCCACATGCTCCTCGATGATCTCATCGGATGAACCACGATGTCGAGGATTCAAGTAATCCCATATACAATTCCCTTTGTCAATCGGTACGTTACTTGCCCGAGATTCGATCGTCGGTATCCCAATACTTCATTCAATCTCGTTACCGGCAAGTCACTTTACTCGTACCGTAATGCATGATCTCGTGACCAAACACTTGGTCACATTGAGCTCGTTATGATGATGCATTACCGAGTGGGCTCAGAGATTCCTCTCCGTCATACGGAGTGACAAATCCCAGTCTCGATCCGTGTCAACCCAATAGATACTTTCAGGGATACCTGTAGTATACCTTTATAGTCACCCAGTTACGTTGTGACGTTTGGTACACCCAAAGCACACCTACGGCATCCGGGAGTTACACGACCTCATGGTCTAAGGAAATGATACTTAACATTGGAAAAGCTCTAGCAAACGAACTACACGATCTTGTGCTATGCTTAGGATTGGGTCTTGTCCATCACATCATTCTCCTGATGATGTGATCCCGTTATCAATGACATCCAATGTCCATAGTCAGGAAACCATGACTATCTGTAGATCAACGAGCTAGTCAACTAGAGGCTAACTAGGGACATGTTGGGGTCTATGTATTCACACATGTATTACGATTTCCGGATAACACAATTATAGCATGAACAATAGACAATTATCACGAACAAGGAAATATAATAATAATCATTTTATTATTGCCTCTAGGGAATATTTCCAACGGTCTCCCACTTTCACTAGAGTCAATAATCTAGTTACATTGTGATGAATCGAACACCCATAGAGTTCTGGTGTTGATCATGTTTTGCTCGCGGAAGAGGTTTAGTCAACGGATCTGCGACATTCAGATCCGTATGTACTTTGCAAATATCTATGTCTCCATCTTGAACATTTTCACGAATGGAGTTGAAGCAACGCTTGATGTGCCTGATCTTCTTGTGAAACCTGGGCTCCTTGGCTAGTGCAATAGGTCCTGTGTTGTCACAGAAGAGAGTGATCGGCCCCGACGCATTGGGTATGACTCCTAGGTCGGTGATGAACTCCTTCATCCAAATTTCTTCATGTGCTGCCTCCGAGGCTGCCATGTACTCCGCTTCACATGTAGATCCCGCCACAACGATTTGCTTGCAACTGCACCAGCTTACTGCCCCACCATTAAAAATATACACGTATCCGGTTTGTGACTTAGAGTCATCCAGATCTGTGTCGAAGCTAGCGTCGACGTAACCCTTTACGACGAGCCCTTCGTCACCTCCATAAACGAGAAACATATCCTTAGTCCTTTTCAGGTACTTCAGGATGTTCTTGACCGCTGTCCAATGTTCCATGCTGGGATTACTTTGGTACCTTCCTACCAAACTTACGGCAAGGTTTACATCAGTTCTGGTACACAACATGGCATACATGATAGACCCTATGGCTGAGGCATAGGGGACGACACTCATCTTTTCTCTATCTTCTGCCGTGGTCGGACATTGAGCTGAGCTCAATTTCACACCTTGCAACACAGGCAATAACCCCTTCTTGGACTGATCCATATTGAACTTCTTCAATATCTTATCAAGATATGTGCTTTGTGAAAGACCTATGAGGCGTCTCGATCTATCTCTATAGATCTTGATGCCTAATATGTAAGCAACTTCTCCAAGGTCCTTCATTGAAACACACTTATTCAAGTAGGCCTTAATACTGTCCAAAAGTTCTATATCATTTGCCATCAAAAGTATGTCATCCACATATAATATGAGAAATGCTACAGAGCTCCCACTCACTTTCTTGTAAACGCAGGCTTCTCCATAAGTCTGCATAAACCCAAACGCTTTGATCACTTCATTAAAGCGAATGTTCCAACTCCGAGATGCTTGCACCAGCCCATAGATGGAGCGTTGGAGCTTGCATACCTTTTTGGCATTCTTAGGATCGACAAAACCTTCCGGCTGCATCATATACAATTCTTCCTTAAGAAAGTCGTTAAGGAATGCCGTTTTGACGTCCATCTGCCATATCTCGTAATCATAGTATGCGGCAATTGCTAACATGATTCGGACGGACTTCAGCTTCGCTACGGGTGAGAAGGTCTCATCGTAGTCAACCCCTTGAACTTGTCGATAACCCTTAGCGACAAGTCGAGCCTTATAGATGGTGACATTACCATCCGCGTTCGGCTTCTTCTTAAAGATCCATTTATTCTCTATCGCTCGCCGATCATCGGGCAAGTCTGTCAAAGTCCATACTTTGTTTTCATACATGGATCCTATCTCGGATTGCATGGCTTCAAGCCATTTGTTGGAATCTGGGCCCGCCATTGCTTCTTCATAGTTCGAAGGTTCACCGTTGTCTAACAACATGATTTCCAGGACAGGGTTGCCATACCACTCTGGTGCGGAACGTGTCCTTGTGGACCTACGAAGTTCCGTAGCAACTTGATCTGAAGTTTCATGATCATCATCATTAACTTCCTCTCTAGTCGGTGGAGGCACTACAGAAATATTTTCTTGAGCTGCGCTACTCTCTGGTTCAAGAGGCAATACTTCATCAAGTTCCACTTTCCTCCCACTTACTTCTTTCAAGAGAAACTCTTTCTCCAGAAAGGACCCGTTCTTGGCAACAAAGATCTTGCCTTCGGATCTGAGGTAGAAGGTATACCCAATGGTTTCCTTAGGGTATCCTATGAAGACGCATTTTTCCGACTTGGGTTAGAGCTTTTCAGGTTGAAGTTTCCTGACATAAGCATCGCATCCCCAAACTTTTAGAAACGACAGCTTAGGTTTCTTCCCAAACCATAATTCATACGGTGTCCTCTCAACGGATTTAGACGGTGCCCTATTTAAAGTGAATGTAGCTGTCTCTAGAGTGTATCCCCAAAATGATAGCGGTAAATCAGTGAGTGACATCATAGATCGCACCATATCAATAGAGTGCGATTACGACGTTCGGACACACCGTTACGTTGAGGTGTTCCAGGCGGCGTGAGTTGTGAAACGATTCCACATTTCCTTAAGTGCATACCAAATTCGTGACTTAAATATTCTCCTCCACGATCTGATCGTAAGAATTTTATCTTTCGGTCACATTGATTCTCTACCTCATTCTGAAATTCCTTGAACTTTTCAAAGGTCTCAGACTTGTGTTTCATCAAATAGACATACCCATATCTACTCAAGTCATCAGTGAGAGTGAGAACATAATGATAGCCACCGCGAGCCTCAACACTCATTGGACCGCACACATCAGTATGTATAATTTCCAATAAGTTGGTTGCTCGCTCCATTGTTCTGGAGAACGGAGTCTTGGTCATCTTACCCATGAGGCATGGTTTGCACGTGTCAAATGATTCGAAATCAAGAGACTCCAAAAAGTCCATCTGTATGGAGCTTCTTCATGCGTTTGACACCTATGTGACCAAGGCGGCAATGCCACAAGTATGTGGGACTATCATTATCAACCTTACATCTTTTGGTATTCACACTATGAATATGTGTAACATCACGTTCGAGATTCATTAAGAATAAACCATTCACCAGCAGGGCATGACCATAAAACATATCTCTCATATAAATAGAACAACCATTATTCTCGGATTTAAATGAGTAGCCATCTCGCATTAAACGAGATCCAGATACAATGTTCATGCTCAAAGCTGGCACTAAATAACAATTATTGAGATTTAAAACTAATCCCGTAGGTAAATGTAGAGGTAGCGTGCCGACGGCGATCACATCGACCTTGGAACCATTCCCAACGCGCATCGTCACCTCGTCCTTCGCCAGTCTCCATTTATTCCGCAACTCCTGTTTTGAGTTATAAATATGAGCAACCGCACCGGTATCAAATACCCAGGAGCTACTATGAGTACTGGTAATGTACACATCAATTACATGTATATCACATATACCTTTAGTGTTGCCGGCCTTCTTGTCCGCTAAGTATTTGGGGCAGTTCTGCTTCCAGTGTCCCTTTCCCTTGCAATAAAAGCACTCAGTCTCAGGCTTGGGTCCATTCTTTGGCTTCTTCCCGGAAACTGGCTTACCAGGCGCAGAAACTCCCTTCCCGTCCTTCTTCTTACCCTTGCCTTTCTTGAACTTAGTGGTTTTATTCACCATCAACACTTGATGTTCCTTTTTGATCTCCACCTCCGCCGATTTTAGCATTGAATATACCTCAGGAGTGGTCTTTTCCATCCCCTGCGTATTGAAGTCCATCACAAAGCTCTTGTAGCTCGGTGGGAGCGATCAAGGATTCTCATTAACGATCAGGTCATCCGGGAGATTAACTCCCGGCTGAGTCAAGCGGTTGTGCAACCTGTACATTTTGAGTATGTGCTCACCGTGAACTATTTTCCTCCATCTTACAACTATAGAACTTGTCGGAGACTTCATATCTCGACCGGGCATGAGCTTGGAAAACCATTTTCAGCTCTTCGAACATCTCATATGCTCCGTGTTGCTCAAAACGCTTTTGGAGCCCCGGTTCTAAGCTGTAAAGCATGACGCACTGAACGAGGGAGTAATCATCAGCATGCTACTGCCAAGCGTTCATAACGTCTTGGTTCTCTGGGATGGGTGCTTCACCTAGCGGTGCTTCTAGGACATATTGTTTCCTGGCAGCTATGAGGATGATCCTCAGGTTCCTGACCCAGTCCGTATAGTTGCTGCCATCATCTTTCAGCTTGGGTTTTTCTAGGAACGCGTTGAAGTTGAGGTTGACATTAGCGTGGGCCATTTGATCTACAAGACATATTACAGAGATTTTATACTAAGTTCATGATAATTAAGTTCATCTAATCAAATTATTTAATGAACTCCCACTCAGATTAGACATCCCTCTAGTCATCTAAGTGATGCATGATCTGACTCAACTAGACCGCGTCCGATCATCACGTGAGACGGACTAGTCATCATCGGTGAATATCTCCATGTTGATCGTATCTTCCTATATGTCTCATGTTCGACCTTTGGGTCTCTTGTGTTCCGAGGCCATGTCTATACATGCTAGGCTCGTCAAGTCAACCTAAGTATTTTTCATGTGTAAATCTGGCTTACACCCGTTGTATGTGAACGTTTAGAATCTATCACACCCGATCATCACGTGGTGCTTCGAGACAACGAACTTTCACAACGGTGCACAGTTAGGGGAACACTTTCTTGAAATTATTATGAGGGATCATCTTATTTACTACCGTCGTACTAAGAAAATAAGAAACAAAAAATGATAAACATCACATCCAAGCAAATAGTGACATGGTATGGCCAAAATCATATTGCTCCTTTGATCTCCATCTTCGGGGCGCCATGATCATCTTCGTCACCGGCATGACACCATGATCTCCATCATCATGATCTCCATCATCGTGTCTTCATGAAGTTGTCTCGTCATCTATTACTTCTACTACTATGGCTAACGGTTTAGCAATAAAGTAAAGTAATTACATGACGTTTATGTTGTCACATAGGTCATAAATAAATTAAGACAACTCCTATGGCTCCTGCCGGTTGTCATACTCATCGACATGCAAGTCGTGATTCCTATTACAAGAACATGATCAATCTCATACATAAAATATATCATTCATCACATCTTTTGGCCATATCACATCACACGGCACATGCTGCAAAAACAAGTTAGACGTCCTCTAATTGTTGTTGCATGTTTTTACGTGGCAGCATTAGGGTTCTAGCAAGAACGTTTCTTACCTACGTCAAAACCACAACATGATATGCCAATTTCTATTTACCCTTCATAAGGAACCTTTTCATCAAATCCGATCCGACTAAAGTGGGAGAGACAGACACCCGCTAGCCACCTTATGCAACTAGTGCATGTCAGTTGGTGGAACCTGTCTCACGTAAGCATACGTGTAAGGTCGGTCCAGGCCGCTTCATCCCATGATGCCGCTGAATCAATATAAGACTAGTAACGAAAAGTAAATTGACAAAATCGACGCCCACAACATCTTGTGTTCTACTCGTGCATAGAAACTACGCATTGACCTAGCTCTGATACCATTGTTGGGGAACGTTGCAGAAAATAAAAAATTTCTACGCTTCACCAAGATCAATCTATGGAGTTATCTAGCAACGAGAGAGAGAGGAGTGCATCTACATACCCTTCTAGATCGCAAGCGGAAGAGTTCAAGAGAATGGGGTTGATGGAGTCGTACTCGCCGTGATCCAAATCACCGATGACCAAGTGCCGAACGGACGGCATCTCCGCGTTCAACACACGTACGGTTGGGAAGACGTCTCCTCCTTCTTGATCCAGCAAGGGGGAGGGAGAGGTTGATGGAGATCCAGTAGCACGACGGCGTGGTGGTGGAAGTAGCGTGATCCCAGCAGGGCTTCGCCAAGCGCAAGCGGGGAGGAGAGGTGTTACGGAGGGAGAGGGAGGCGCCAGGAGCAAGGGTGCGGCTGCCCTCCCTCCCCCATCTTTATATAGGTGCCTTGGGGGGGGGGGTGCCGGCCCTAGGAGATGCAATTTCCAAGGGCGGCGGCGGCCAAGGGGTGGCTTCCCCCCCCCCCCCCCCAAGCCAAGTGGGGCGCCCCCACCCCTAGGGTTTACAACCCTAGGCGCAGGGGAGGCCCAAGGGGGGCGCACTAGCCCACCAGGGGCTGGATCCCCTCCCACTTCAGCCCATGGGGCCCTCCGAGATAGGTGACCCCACCAGGTGGACCCCCGGGACCCTTCTGGGGGTCCCGGTACAATACCGATGACCCCCAAAACTTTCCTGATGGCCGAAACTGGACTTCCTATATATAAATGTGTACCTCCGGACCAATCCGGAACTCCTCTGACGTCCGGGATCTCATCCGGGACTCCGAACAACTTTCGGGTTACTGCATACTAATATCTCTACAACCCTAGCGTCACCGAACCTTAAGTGTGTAGACCCTATGGGTTCGGGAGACACATAGACATGACCGAGACGACTCTCCGGTAAATAACCAACAGCGGGATATGGATACCCATGTTGGCTCCCACATGCTCCTCGATGATCTCATCGGATGAACCACGATGTCGAGGATTCAAGTAATCCCGTATACAATTCCCTTCGTCAATCGGTACGTTACTTGCCCGAGATTCGATCGTCGGTATCCCAATACCTCGTTCAATCTCGTTACCGGCAAGTCACTTTACTCGTACCGTAATGCATGATCCCGTGACCAAACACTTGGTCACATTGAGCTCATTATGATGATGCATTACCGAGTGGGCCCAGAGATACCTCTCTGTCATACGGAGTGACAAATCCAAGTCTCGATCCGTGTCAACCCAACAGATAATTTCGGGGATACCTGTAGTATACCTTTATAGTCACCCAGTTACGTTGTGACATTTGGTACACCCAAAGCACTCCTACGGCATCTGGGAGTTACACAATCTCATGGTCTAAGGAAATGATACTTAACATTGGAAAAGCTCTGGCAAACGAACTACACAATCTTGTGCTATGCTTAGGATTGGGTCTTGTCCATCACATCATTCTCCTAATGATGTGATCTCGTTATCAATGACATCCAATGTCCATAGTCAGGAAACCATGACTATCAGTTGATCAAGGAGGTAGTCAACTAGAGGCTCACTAGGGACATGTTGTGGTCTATGTATTCACACATGTATTGCGATTTCCGGATAACACAATTATAGCATGAACAATAGACAATTATCATGAACAAGGAAATATAATAATAATCATTTTATTATTGCCTCTAGGGCATATTTCCAACAATTACACCACAACGGTGGCCCAAACCAGTATAAACCCCGCGTCCCTTGTGTTGTTCATCGTTTTCATCTTAGTTCGCACGAGAGGATCAGACGTAGATCGGTAGGGGAGAGATCTCCGCACGCACCCTAGTGTTCTGACCTTAAGGGTCCGCCGGAACCCAAAATCTGACATTTGGCGCGCCAGGTAGGGGGGCGCCGGAATCTTTCTTCCGTTGTTCGCATGTGATCTTCCGTCGTGTCCATGGCTGACGCTCGTCGAGCTCGCGCCGAGCGCTGGGCTACTCTCGCCACCCGTGTCGCCCAAACGGCGCCCGTCGGCGGCCCCCTCGTCGTTCCCCGTCGCCCGCCGCCAACGCCGCCACCGGCCCGGCGGAGAACGAGCAGCAGGCCTCGGCCCAGCATCCTTCGGTGCGGCGGGATGGCTGCACTGAAACGCCGTCGCTAACCCCAGCGGGCTCGTCGTCCCACGCCGGTCGCGCCCCCATGGATGCATGCGCCTCTCTGCTCTTGGAGAAAGGGCTTCTCCGTTACGGCCCCCGTCGACGACCTCTACGAGGACTGGATCGCCCGCATCATCGAGCTCGTCAGCACCGCAGGGGGCTCCCCCTTGCGGCCCCCCTCGTTGCCTCGCCCTCTGTTCCGTGCAGGAGGCGATGATCACGAGGTGCCTCCGCCACCTCCTCCCCAAGAAGGCACCTTGGCTGCAAGGCGTGCAGCCCCAGGGCGAGACCCTCCACGTCCGGCGTCTGCGTAGCAAGAAGGGAGCTGCCGAGAGATCCCACGTCCCCGAGAAGGTGCTCACGCGCTCCCAGCACCGGCGCGCCAAGATCGCGTCCCAACGCCTCCACGACAAGACCCCGCGCTGCTCCCAGCGGCGGCGCGTGGTGACCTGCAAGAGCAAGTCCAGCACCAGCCAAGGTCGCCGGTGGCCACAGCGGGCTGCCTCGCCTTCACCCCCGAGTTGTGCGGCGTCACATGGCCAGGCAAGTTCAAGCCTGACCTCCCTCCTCGCTACGATGGCACGGCGGACCCCGCGAAGTTCCTACAACTCTACGAACTGGGCATCGTAGCCGCCAACGGGGACGAAAAGGTCATGGTGAATTGGTTCCCCATGGCGCTCAAGGACGGTGCCCGCACCTGGCTCCTAAACTTGGCCCCCGACACGATATCCTCCTGGGGCGAGATGCACACCCGCTTCATCGCCAACTTTCAGGGCACTCACGACCGGCCCCCGGCCGTGAGCGACCTGCGCCGCATCAAGCAACAGCCAGGGGAAACCCTGCAGAAGTACATCCAGCGCTTCAACTATGCTCGCCTCAAGATCCCCAAGGTGACTGAGGAAGCCATCATCTCAGCTTTCTCCGACGGCGTGCGTGACATCAAGATGAAGGAGGATCTAGCAATCCATGAAGACCTGTGCACATCCCTGGAGCTGTTTAACTTGGCGACCAAGTGCGCCAGGGCTGAGGAAGGGCACCTCTCCCTTCTCGAGCTCCCAGCAGCCGACCTAGAAGAGAAGAAGCTCAAGGCCAAAGACGTGAAGCGCAAGGGGGCTGCTATACTGGCAGCGGAACCAGACACCAAGCGAGGCAGGGATCAGCCTGAGTCATCCAAGGGCGGACGCTACTGCGTGTACCACGACCTCCACACCCACAACACCAACGAATGTCAAGAGCTCAGAGCCGTGCGAGCGGGCGAATCGGCCGGCGAACCGAGCGCAACCACAGGGGCTATGGCCGAGGAGGAGGAAGAGGTGGAGGACGATGGGAAGACCATGGCCCGCGCCAAGGATGGCATGACCGCCCTCGCGAGGACCGCTGGCAGGACCAGCCTCGCGAGGGAGGCTGGAGGGACCAGCCTCGCGAGGACCGCCTGCACGGCAACGCAGGCCTCCCTCCTCTGCCGCCACCGCCAAGGAGGAATGAAGTACAACATCAAGACGATGGGGTTGGCAGCTTCCAGGAGCCGCGCGCAATTGCTTGCGTCTTGGGTGGCGCCCAGGCCCCAGCCTCATAGCGCATCTTCAAGCAGTTTGCTCGCGACGTGAATGCAGTCCTTCCCAAGCTTGAGGCCACGCGCCCCCTCAGATGGTCTACGTGCGCTATCACGTTCAGCTCAGCGGATCAGCTCAAGTGCGCGGCAACGTCCGGAGTCCTCCCGATGCTTTGCTCCCCAGTCATCAGCAATGTGCAGGTCACCAGGACCCTCATAGATGGCGGCGCAGGACGCAACGTCCTGTCCGTCGAGACGTTTGACGAGCTCCAAGTGCCGTACGATCAGCTTCAACCAACCAAGCCTTTCTCAGGAGTCGCCGATGGTTTTACTGTTCCAATTGGGCAGGTGCGCCTTCCAGTCACCTTCGGGCAACGCAACAACTACCGCACCGAGCTCATCGACTTCGACGTCGCTCATATCCGCCTACCGTACAACGCCATCCTCGGGTACCCGGCCTTAGCCAAGTTCATGGCAGTGACCCACCATGGTTACAATGTCCTCAAGATGCCTGGAGGTGGTGGAGTCATCACCGTGCCCTGTGAAGAAAGAGACGCAGTGTGTTCACTGGAGCGCGTGTTCCAAGCCGCAGCAATCGAAGACCCAGATCACAGGGGCGAGAGACTTCTTGAAGCGACCCTCAAGAAGAAGAAGACCTCGCCAGGCTCAAGCCACAAGGGGGCTGGCGCCTCCGGAGGTGTTGCGTCAGGCTCCGCGCTCGATCAGGGAGCGCCACCCTCTCACGCATAGGAAGGCGCGCCCAGTGCCCTCCCCAGGCAGGGCTCGGGGGCTCTTTATTGGAGGGCCACCGACTTTGCCAAGGTCGCGAGGGAGGCGCTCGGGCATCACTTGGAGGCGTGCTTTCAGGAACGTTTCCCTCAGGAAGGTATAAGGCAAGGAAGACCAAACCCTCAGGAGTTCGTCACAAGAAACACTCGGGAGCTACAAGAGTCAAGAGTCATGCGCGGCAGCCGCCGTTTGCCCGCCGTAGCCCCACATCCAGGCGAGGATGGAGGGCTGCGCGTCTGCATCAACATCCCGGGGCTCAACTGAGCCGCGTCTCAGGAGCGCCTCTGGCCTTCGCGCGTGGGGCGTTGTGAGGGGCCACCTCACAGCTACGTTCGCATGCCCTTCGGCTTGCCGAACGCGGCCGCCGCTCGCCAGCGCCTGCTGAGGAGCATTCTGGAGGCTCAGGAGGTCAGGCACCATGCGGTCCTGGCAGAGATGGAGATGGCTCTCGACGACCCGCTTGAGCCCACGGAGCCTCCCGAGGCCCCTGGGCCTGGGAGATCGTGAGGGCCGACGTCTTCACCGCGCATCGCTCACTTCCTCATCATCACCTCATCTTCAATGGCATCAGGTGACATCTTTCAGAGTTCTACCTTCAGCTGGGAGCGCCCACAGGGCTGCACCATTCCCAGGCCGCGTGGGTCCGTCCCCGCGGCGTGTATCCATTTTGTTTATGTTCTTTACTTACCTTGTTGGGGGGCGCCCCTCGGGCTGCATCACCTCCACGCCGCTCGGGCCCGACCCGGCGGCGGTTAGTTTCACCTACGTTTGCTGGAAACCGGATTCCCTCCTTTATTCATAACATACCTGACCTAACCACCTGCTTGACTAACACCCACCTATGGAGCCGCTCGCTTTGGCATGGCGCTTGCCCACGGGTCCGTCCCTGCAACGTCGATAAATCTGAGTGGTCAAGCTCTGGCCGCGGCAGCCCCGTAAGGCGCCACCTCACCAGGCCCTCAAGTGCCCCAATCACTTCCTCGGAGCGACAAAGGGTTGGCTAGCAGCCGTAACGACATGCCTTGTTTCTCCTCATTATTGGTGTGCAGGACCTACTCCAGGAGCAACGTTGGGGATGTCGTGAGCTCTCTCTCTCTCCCTCTCCGGCACGGACCGCTTGCATGTCAAAAGGGGGTACCTGAGCATCGCGACTCATGGGCTCCTACTGGCTCTCCAGTCCTCACCCCCTGGCCTTGACCCACGGCATCGTGACCTGTCATACCAGCGGCGGCTGAGCTCGCTCAAGGGCCGGGACCTGAGGACGTAGAGCATTAAGGAAAGTGCGGGAGAGTGGGAAGAAGCTCGCGAGGACCCAAACCGGCAGTACCTCGACCACCGCCTCTCGGGCCTAGCGCCTCTCCGAGGAACTACATCAGAAGCACAAGATAAGTCACGCCCTCGCAAGAGCTAGACCAACGCAGCGCTAAATCCCCGCCCTGTGCAATTCTGTCACGACGGCGCTTCCTTCCTTTCTCGCCCAGCAAGGATTGCTTGAGCGCTAAAGGGGACCTCCAGAGCATCGCGACTCGGGGGCTCTTACCGGACCTCGGGCCGCTCACCTCCTGGCCTTGACCAGGGCATCGCGACCTGGCATACCAGCGACGGCTGAAGCTTGCCTGGGGACTGGGGCCTGTCAGCGTAGAGCGCCAAATCCTCGTGAGGATAGAAAGGGGGAGCTCAGTCACGACAGGACGGACACTTCATGCCAATTCATATTAAGGATACGATATTTACAAAAGGCACGGCAGACACCTTACATACCCCCATGGTGTGTTGCTCTGATTCCTCGCAGGGAACAAAAGGAGCTAACCCTAAGGAACACTAATTGCTAGCACCTCCGCAAGCGACGCCATCATCAACAGTGGGCTGCCCGGCGCCGGCGCCAACCCCATCCAGATCAGCGGCATCGGCGGCCCGATGCAGCTGCCCCACTCCGAGCGCGGCGCGGGCTCGGAGGCTCGTAGCTATCGTCGCTCGTCTCCGGGGTCACGAGGAGCTCGGGGGAGCCGCTGAAGCCCTCCGTCCCTCCGCTGCTGCCTGAGGGGCTGCAGGACGACCAACGGGCGGGGCTGGCCCTCGCCAGCTCGTCGCCCCTGCCGCTTCCCCTGGGGCAACATTCCAGCTGGCGTCCTTCTGCATCAAAGACCTTGAAGAACATCTAAGAGACGCCATCGTATTCAAGATGGATCAGCAGGGCGCCGTCCACGCGACAAACCCGGGCAATCTCACCACAGCCTCGAGTCATGAGGACCTTGCCCGGAGTGACGACCGCGACCTCTGCTCCAGTCGCGGGGGTGCTGCAGTTGGCGTGCTGCAGCCAGAGCTCCAGGGCCCCGCTCTGCGGAATCTCAAAGGCGAAGGAGGAAGGGAGGCGGATCCAAGAGCTTGGAGGCATGGGAGCGTGGAGCACAAACTCACGAGAGGATCGCTCGGCGTGGACTCCAGGGGGGACGACGCACACCACCGTGACTCGCCGGCATCGGCGGCGACGCTGCCGGTGTTGCCCGACTCCCTCCTCCCTGGGGCCTATGACGCGGGCATGCAAGGGCAGCGGAAACCCATGCGGTGGCCGCTCGTACCATGGCCTCGACACCTCCTACCAGGCACCTTCGTCCCGGCGACGGAGGACTGGCCGCTTCTTCGGTGGGAGGGGGTCAGGACCCGCTCGGGGGGACTTACCCTTCTCCTCAATAGAAAACCGGTGGATCGGTGCCATCGGTGTAGGAAGAAGAAGGGACGAGGAAGAAGAAGAAGGAGTTGCAGGAAGGGGCGAATTGGCGGAGCTCATGCAGCCCCGTACTTATAGCCGGAGAAGACCAACCGCCGAGCACCACGATCGCAGGTTATCATGACCCGTATCTTTGCATGCAGGGACTAGTCAAGTCATGCAGTTGTCGAGGCGTCGTGGGAAGTGCAGATGCCCACGTCCAATCAACCGCCACGCGGCGCCCAAGCCCGCAGGCTGTTAGGGCCCGTGGCGCTTCATGCTTGCCCCTTCGCTTCTTTGCTAAGCCAAGCCCGCGCGCGCCTTGGGCCCGGGGGCTACTGTCGGCGTTCTAGGAACGGGGGTCCCCAGACTTGCCTGCATGCGGCCTGCGGCGTGGCCCAAGTAGGGGCCCAGTGCGACCCATCTTCATCAGCTCAAGTTCAAGACCCTCGCGAGGGGCCAAGCCTCGCGGGGTGGACGACAAGAAGCTTCCTCAGGAGCGGCCTCCACAGGCAGGCTCGCAAGGAGGCGGAGAGATCAATGCAAGGGTACCTCACGAGGATCCCGTGATGCAAGCCATGACGATCAAGGCCAGGCGGGCGCCGGCCTGCGCAGAGTCCTTGTTTCCCCTTTGGTGCAAAGGGGGCAAGCGCAGGCCAAGGCATCAAGCAAAGGTTACCATTCCGGTGCAAGGAGACCAAGACCAGCCGGACGGCCGGACGGAGGTCACCATGGAGCCCAAGACGGCGTCACCACTAGTGCTTTTGGTAGCCGAAGACCACCTTTGGTCAGGATAACTTGTACTAGATGTTCCCCTTCAAAATGGCCAATTGTTGGCGCCCTTCCCGCTCAATTATTCGAGGAGAGGCCCAGGGCCTCTATAAATAGAGCTAGCCACCACAGAGCAGAGCAAGCTAGTCACAGGCAAGGAATCAGATAGAGAGACTAAGTAGAACGCATAGCCTCAGCTCAAGAACACCCCTCGCGAGGCTGTTCTTCCCCTGTACTGTTCATCATCAGCCCTAGAGGCAATCCACCACACCACACACTGGAGTAGGGTATTACACCACAACGGTGGCCCGAACCAGTATAAACCCCGTGTCCCTTGTGTTGTTCATCGTTTTCATCTTAGTTCGCACGAGAGGATCAGACGTAGATCGGTAGGGGAGAGATCTCCACGCGCACCCCAGTGTTCGAACCTCAAGGGTCTGCCGGAACCCGAAATTCGACAGATGACCTAAGGTTTGTCAATCCATGGGAGGTGTAGGATGAAGATGGTCTCTCTCAAACAACCCTGCAACCAAATAACAAAGAGTCTCTTGTGTCCCCAACACACCCAATACAATGGTAAATTGTATAGGTGCACTAGTTCGGCGAAGAGATGGTGAAACAAGTGCAACATGGATGGTAGATATGGGTATTTGTAATCTGAAAATATAAAAATAGCAAGGTAGCAAGCGATAAAAGTGAGTGTAAACGATATTGCAATGCTAGGAAACAAGGCCTAGGGTTCATACTTTCACTAGTGCAAGTTCTCTCAACAATAATAACATAATTGGATCATATAACTATCCCTCAACATGCAACAAAGAGTCACTCCATAGTCACTAATAGTGGAGAACAAACGAAGAGATTATTGTAAGGTACGAAACCACCTCAAAGTTATTCTTTCAGATCGATCTATTCAAGAGTTCGTACTAGAATAACACCTTAAGACACATATCAACCAAAACCCTAATGTCACCTAGATACTCCAATGTCACCTCAAGTATCCGTGGGTATGATTATATGATATGCATCACACAATCTCAGATTCATCTATTCAACCAACACAAAGAACTTCAAAGAGTACCCCAAAGTTTCTACCGGAGAATCAAGACGAAAACGTGTGCCAACCCCTATGCATAAGTTCACAAGGTCACTGAACCCGCTAGTTGGTCACCAAAACATACATCAAGCAGATCACGTGAATATACCATTGTCACCACAGATAAGCACATGCAAGGTGACAGATAAGCACATGCAAGACATACATCAAGTGTTCTCAAATCCTTAAAGACTCAATCCGATAAGATAACTTCAAAGGGAAAACTCAATCCATTACAAGAGAGTAGAGGGGGAGAAACATCATAAGATCCAACTATAATTGCAAAGATCACGGTACATCAAGATCGTGCCAAATCAAGAACAAGAGAGAGAGAGAGAGAGAGAGAGAGAGAGAGAGAGAGAGAGAGAGATCAAAAACATAGCTACTGGTACATACCCTCAGCCCCGAGGATGAACTACTCCCTCCTCGTCATGGAGAACGCCGGGATGATGAAGATGGCCACCAGAGAGGGATTCCCCCATCTGGCAGGGTGCCGGAACGGGTCTAGATTGGTTTTCGGTGGCTACAGAGGCTTGCGGCGGCGGAACTCCCGATCTAGGTTTCTTTCTGGAAGTTTGGGGTTATATAAAAGGTGTTGGAGTCGGGAACAAGTTAGGAGGGTCCCCGAGGCAGCCACGAGGCAGGGGGTGCGCCCAGGGGGTTAGAGGGCGCCCCCACCCTCGTGGTGGCCTCGGGACTCTTCTGGCCAACTTCCAGTACTCCGTGGGCTTCTTCTGGTCCATAAATGATCTCCGTCAAAATTCAGCTCAATTGGACTCCGTTTGGTTTTCCTTTTCTGCAAAACTCAAAAACAAGGCAAAAAACATAAACTAGCACTGGGCTCTGGGTTAATAGGTTACTCCCAGAAATCATATAAAATAGCATATAAAACATCCTAGAAGGATAATATAATTGCATGAATTCTTCATAAATTATAGATACGTTGGAGACGTATCAGCTTTCTCTCTCTCTCTCTCTCTCTCTCTCTCTCTTATTGGATTCTCAATACAATGGTCTCTTGGAGATCAATATGATGTAACTCTTTTGAGGTGTGTTTGTTGGGATCTGATGAACTTTGAGTTTATGACTAGTCATATCTTTTTATATCCATGAAACTTATTTGAGTTTCTTTGTTCTCTATATGCATGATCTTTTATAGCCTCATATTTCTTCTCTGATATTTGGGTTTTTCTTGGTAGCTTGATCTATTTATGTTGCAATGGGAAGAGGTGCCTGGTAGTGGGTTCGATCTTACGGTGCTCGATCCCAGAGACAGAAGGGGAAACGACACGTATGTATCATTGCTACTAAGGATAAAAATAAGGGATATATATCTACCGCCATATAGAGAAAAAGATCTTGTCTACATCATGTCATCATTCTTATTGCATTACTCCATTTTTTCCATGAACTTAATACACTAGATGCATGCTGGATAGCGGTCGATGTGTGGAGTAATAGTAGTAGATGCAGGCTGGAGTCGGTCTACTAATCTTGGACGTGATGCCTATGTAATGATCATTGCCTGGATATCGTCATGAGTATTTGAAGTTCTATAAATTGCCCAATAGTAATTTGTTTACCCACCGTTTGCTATTTTCTCGACAGAAGCCACTAGTGAAACCTACGGCCCCCAGGTCTTTCTTCTCATATATTTGCCTTGCGATCTATTTTTCCTTTGCATTTTTATTCAGATCTATTAAACTAAAAATACAAAATTACCTTGCTGCATTTTATATTTATTTATTTTATTTGGCATTCGATCTCTCAATCTATTACAAATTATCTCACGTCCACTTGCCTATCTTGAGGCCTCGTATCCCGGAAGGAATTGACAACCCCTTTAACTCGTCGGGTTGTGAGGTGTTGTTATTTGTGTGCAGGTGCTGTTTATGTTGTGTTTCTTGGTTCTCCTACTGGTTCGATACCTTGGTTTCATAACTGAGAGAAATACTCTACCGTCGCTGTGCTACATCATCCCTCCCTCTCCGAGGAAATACCGACGTAGTTCCAGTTGCCATCAAGGAGAATTTCTGGCACCGTTGCCGGGGAGAATCAAGTCAAGATAGCCTCCCTCAACTTGCCAATTTCTGGCGCCGTTGCCGGGGAGGACCCTCAACATAACCAGGTTCCTAATCAAAAATCTCATATCCTTGCAATTTACATTATTTGCCATTTGCCTCTCATTTTCCTCTCGCCCACTTCACAAAAAATTACCGTTTTATTCGCCACTCTTTTTCTGTTCGCCGTTTTCTTGTTGTATCTGTTTTTGAGTGCAATCTTATTGTGTGGTCATCATGACTCAAGAGAACAATAAATTATGTGATTTATCAAATACCAACAACAATGATTTTATTGGCACTCCGCTTGCTCCTCCCTCCACTAGTGCGGAGACTTGTGATATTAATACTGCTTTGCTGAATCTTGTTATGAAATTCCAATTTTCCGGTACTCCTAATGCGGATGTCGCGTCCCATCTTAATACCTTCGTGGAATTATGTGATATGCAAAAGAAAAAATATGTGGACAATGATGTGTTCAAGATGAAATTATTTTCGTTCTTTTTGCATGATTCTGCAAAAATTTGGTTCTCTTATTTGCCTCGCAATAGAATTGATTCTTGGAATAAGTGCAAAGATGCTTTTATCACTAAGTATTTTCCGCCTGCAAAAATTATTTCCATTAGAACCCAGATCATGAATTTCAATCAACTTGAACATGAGCATGTTGCACAATCTTGGGAAAGGATGAAAATGATGCAATTGCCCAACTCATGGGTTAAATCTTTGGAGGATCATACAATTTTTTTATGCGGGGTTGAATTTTGTTTCTCATAATCTTTTAGATTCCACCGCGGGTGGAACTTTTATGGAAATTATTTTGGGTGAAGCCACCAAATTGCTTGATAATATTATGGAAAATTATTCACTATGGTATACCGAAAGAGCTCCTACTAGTAAAAAAAGTCAATTCGGTTGAAGAAATTTCTTCTTTGAGTTATAAAGTTGATGCTCTTATGAAATTGGTTGCTAATAAAAGTGCTCCTGTTGATTTTAATGATATGCCTTTGTCTACTTTGATTGAGAAAAATAGTGATGCCATTGATGTGAATTTTTATTTCTCGCAATAACTTCAACAACAATGCTTATAGAGGAAATTTTAATCCTAGGCCTTTTCCTAGTAATTCCTCTACAATTATGGTAATTCCTATGGAAATCAATCTTATAATAATAATAGGAACACCTCCGATCTTGAGAATAATATTAAAGAATTTATCAACACACAAAAAGTTTTCAACACTTCCATAGAAGAAAAGTTGAATAAGAATGATGATTTGTCTAGAAGTGTTGATAGAATTGCTCATGATGTGGAAAATCTCAAGGTGAAAATTTTTGTGCCTAAAGTAGATGAATCGATTAATGATCTTTATGCTTCTATGGATGAAAGTAAGAAAAGGACTTCTATGCTTAGAGCTAAAAGAGAATTTTTAGAAAAATCTTTTTCTAGTGATTATTCTTGCAAAGATGAAGATCTTAAAATGATTGGTGTTTCTTATATTGATTCCTTGTTTAGTAATATTAAGAATGATGAAATGGGGACTGGAGAATATTCAACTTTAGGTAGAAGGTGTCCCTATATTTCGGAGGGTGAAAATCTTGTTGAGAAAATTGATGAAAGTGGGCTTGGAGAGGTCAAAACTTTAACTAGTAATGTGCCCACTCTTTTGGATTACAAAGACTTTAATTATGATAGCTGCTCTTTGATTTATTGTATTTCTTTGTTGCAATCCATGATCAATTCACCCCATGCTTATGAACAAAATAAAGCTTTTACTAAACGTATTGTTGATGCTATGATGAAAGCTTTGGAAGAAAAGTTGGAATTGGAAGTTTCAATTCCTAGAAAATTGCATGATGAGTGGGAACCTACTATCAAAGTCAAGATTAAAAATTATGAGTGTTTTGCTTTGTGTGACTTGGGTGCTAGTGTTTCCACAATTCTGAAATATCTATGTGATATGCTTGGGCTTACCAATCTTGAGGAATGTTCTTTGAATTTGCACTTGGTGGATTCTACTATTAAAAAGCCTATGGGAAGAATTAATGATGTTCTTACTCTTGCAAATAGGAATTATGTGCCCATATATTTTATTGTTCTTGATATTGATTGCAATCCGTCTTGTCCAATTATTTTTGGTAGACCATTTTTACGCACTATCGGTGTCGTGATTGATATGAAAGAAGGCAATATTAAGTTCCAATTTCCTTTGAGGAAAGGGGTGGAACACTTTCCTAGAACAAAAATCAGGCCACCTTATGAATCAATCATGCGGGCATTTTATGGATCTCGCACCAAGGATGACAAAACTTAGATCCTTGCTTTATGCCGAGCTAAGGGCGTAAAACTATTGCGCTTGTTGGGAGGCAACCCAATGAATAAAATTTATTTTTTGCTTTTTTCTTTCTGTTCTTGAGTGGTAACACAATTATTCTACTGGTATGATTGTTTTTGTGCGTTTTAATTAGTGTTTGTGCCAAGTAAAGGTTTTAGGATCTTCTTGGGTGATAGTTGTTTGATCTTGCTGAAAAAGACATAAACTTTGTGCTCACGAAAATAATTTTCATAAATCACAGAAAAAAGCTTTTGCCCTGATTCTTTTTTAAGAAGATTAATATACAAATTACCCTAGTCTTCCTAATTTGGTAGAATTTTTGGAGTTCCAGAAGTATTCGCAAAAGTCAGATTGCTACAGACTGTTTTGTTTTGACAGTACTCCAGAAACCCTAGGGGGCGTCGAAATATTCATCCAGCCGCCGCAGAGTCCAGAACCACCAGATCCAATCTAGACACCATCACGGAGGGGTTCACCACTTCCATTGGTGCCTCTCCGATGATGCATGAGTAGTTCTTTGTGGACCTTCGGGTCAGTAGTTAGTAGCTAGATGGCTTTCTCTCTCTCTCTCGCTAGATTCTCAATACAATGGTCTCTTGGAGATCCATATGATGTAACTCTTTTGCGGTGTGTTTGTTGGGATCTGATGAACTTTGAATTTATGATCAGTCATATCTTTTTATATCCATGAAATTTATTTGAGTTTCTTTGATCTCTTATAGGCATGATCTCTTATAGCCTCGTATTTCTTCTCCGATATTTGGATTTTGTTTGGCCAACTTGATCTATTTATCTTGCAATGGGAAGATGTGCCCGGTAGTGGGTTCGATCTTACGGTGCTCGATCGCAGTGACAGAAGGGGAAACGACATGTATGTATTGTTGCTACTAAGGATAAAAAGACGGGATCTATATCTACCGCCATATAGATAAATGGATCTTGTCTACATCATTTCATCGTTCTTATTGCATTACACCGTTTTTCCATGAACTTAATACAATAGATGCATGCTGGATACCGGTCGATGTGTGGAGTAATAGTAGTAGATGCAGGCAGGAGTAGGTCTACTAATCTTGGACCTGATTCCTATGTAATGATCATTGCCTGGCTATCGTCATGAGTATTTGAAGTTCTATCAATTGCCCAACAGTAATTTGTTTACCCACCATTTGCTATTTTCTCGAGAGAAGCCACTAGTGAAACCTACGACCCCCGGGTGTTTCTTCTCATATATTTGCCTTGCGATCTATTTTTCCTTTGCATTTTATTCAGATCTATTAAACTAAAAATACAAAAATACCTTGCTGCGTTTTATCTTTATTTATTTTATTTGGCATTTGATCTATCAATCCATTACAAATTATCTCACGTCCACTTGCCTATCTTGAGGCACCGTACCCCGGAAGGGATTGACAACCCCTTTGACTTGTCGAGTTGCGAGGTGTTGTTATTTGTGTGCAGGTGTTGTTTACGTTTTGTTGCTTGGTTCTCCTACTGGTTCGATACCTTGGTTTCATAACTGAGGGAAATACTCTAGCTACATCATCCCTCCCTCTCTGGGGAAATACCGACGTAGTTCCAGCTGCCATCAGCACCCTCTTTGTCTGCAGTAGAGCTACGTCTGTCGGGGAACAGAAAGAGGGGCAGCCCCCCGCCAACTCTTTTTACCAAAGGACACTGCAACCATCCTGACCGAAGCAATGTGTGAGTCATGGATGGGTGCACCTAAGTGTCAAGAGAGAGGCGAGGTTTTCTCATGCAAAGTTATAGCCTTATAGAACACTAATGGACAAGAGGTAAACTTATCTGTCTGGCTTTGCCGGGGATCGCTGTGTCGTGCAATCTTCTCGTCCTTCGTCGAAGTCGAGTTCTCGGCAGGAACCTGCAATTCCATGTAGGTGAGAATAAATGCAGGATGCAATCCTATCTATATGCATATGCAAATGCTCATGAGATGCTGATGCAGTGATCTCGGTGTGCTCGTGCATGCATGCAATCTTAGTTGGGGCCCCCCTACAACGCTTCTTTATTTTCTCTTGCACGGGGTCATCTCCACGGCTTTGTACAAGGGTTTACATGGAGCTGAGGCAAGGCCTGTACAAAAGGGTGGCTGCCGGGCAGTGCTCGGCAGCCTCACGCCTTACAGGTAGTACTTACGGAGATGCTCAATATTCCATGAGTTTTGCAGTTGAGTGCCATCTCCGGTCTCCAGACCGACTGCGCCGGTCTGGTGACTCGTACCACCCTGTAAGGGCCTTCCCACTTTGGTGATAGCTTATTTGTACCCTTGGCGGACTGAACGCGCCTAAGGACAAGGTCACCTTCCTCAAACCACTGGGCATGAACCCTGCAGCTATGATAGCGACACAGGGCTTGCTGGTAGCGTGCAGCACGCGTAGCAGCCCAGAGATGGTTATCCTCAAGTAGCACATCATCGTCACGCCGGTGCTGATCTTGCACTACTCCATCATAGGCAAGCACTCGAGGGGACCCGTAAATGAGTTCCATGGGGATAACTGCTTCTGCCCCATAGACCAGGGAGAAGGGAGTCTGCCCGGTAGCTCGATTAGATGTCGTTCTGAGGGACCAGAGAAATACCGGCAGCTGCTCGATCCACTGCCTATCGTGCTTCTGCAGCGTATCAGAAGTTCTTGTCTTGAGTCCATGAGGCACTTCAGTGTTCGCCCTCTCATCTTGTCCATTGCTCCGGGGGTGTGACACAGAAGCGAAAGAGATCTTGCATCCGGGGGCATGAACATATTGCATGAAGGCGTGGCTGGTGAACTAGGTGTCGTTGTTAGTGATGATCCTTGCCGGAACTCCGAAACAAAACACCAATTCTTTCAAGAACTTGATAGCTGACTGAGCAGTCACCTTTCTCATGGCAGTCACTTCCGGCCACTTTATAAACTTGTCGATGGCAACGAACAATAATTCAAAGCCCCCGATTGCTCGAGGGAAGGGGCCGAGGATGTCGAGCCCCTAGACCGAAAATGGCCATGATAGAGGGATTGTCTGAAGGGCTTGGGCAGACAGGTGTGTTCTCTTAGAATGGAACTGGCAGGCTTCACATGTCGTGACGAGCTCAACTGCATCTTGGAGGGCTGTGGGCCAATAGAGTCCTTGCCGGAAAGCTTTCCGAACTAATGCCCTTGATCCAATGTGTGAGCCGCACATTCCTTTGTGAATCTCAGCCAGCAGTTCCTTTCCATCCTCCCAGCAGACACACTTCAATTTCACACCGTTGGGCCTCCTTCTGTACAGAGTGTCATCGATAAACTGATACATACTAGCCCTCCGGGCTACTTTCTCAGCTTCATCTTGGTCGTCGGGAAGTTCTCCGGTTTGGAGGAAGCGGACGATGTGCCTTACCCAAGTTGGAGCCTGGGGCTCAGCAACGAGGACTAGCGGCACCTCCTCTACTGCGGGAGCACCAGCCTTGTTCGCGGGGTGCATAGGCCCAGCTAGAGGGGGTGGTCCGGCAGGCTGTGAGGAGTTGTTTCCGGCAGGCTGCGAGGAGTTGTTTCTGGCAGGCTGTGAGGAGTTGTTTCCGACAGGGTCTATGCCGGGAGCGGACAGCTTGACCGGTAGAAGCTTACAGTAGTCCAACTTTTTACTTTTCTGGGCCATTGTGGCTGGTCATACGGAGGGCTGAGAGAGATGGAGAACAAAAGTTCCTGGTTCCACAGGAAGCTTCTGCGCAGCACACTTTGACACGTGATCAGCTATGCTGTTTTTCGCATGGGGTATGTGCTCTGTTCGCAACCCATCAAAGTGCTCCTCCAATCACCTCACTTCCTCGACGTATGCTTCCATCAATAGACTTTGATAATTCTTGTTGACTTCTCTCACCACAAGATGTGAATCTCCTCGAATGATCAATTTCTTGATTCCCAATGCTGCTGCAATCCTGAGCCCGGCAAGGAGCCCTTCATACTCAGTTGTATTGTTGATGGCTTCTTCTCGGGCAAAGTACATTTGGACGACGTACTTCAAGTGCTCCCTGGAGGGGGCAACAAGAAAGAACGCCAGCCCCTGCACCTTGTAGGGAAAAATCACCATCAAAATACATAATCCATTCTTGGGGTGATTTGTTGCCGGGGAGAGCTGTTTCTGCCACTTCCTCATCAGGGGTTGGCATCCATTCTGCAATAAACTCTGCCAGTGCCCTGCTCTGAATAGTTGACGTGCTCTCAAACTTCAAACCAAAGCTGGATAACTCCGAAGCCCACTCCACTATTCTGCTGGTGGCCTCATGGCTTCGGAATATCCTTTGCAACGGAAAGCAAGTGACAACTGTGATCTCATGGGCTTGGAAGTAGTGGCGCAGGTTCCTTGAGGCCATGACAAGGCCAAAGATAAAATTTTGCATGCCAGAATACCTCGATCTAGCCCCTTGTAACAAGGATTTGACGAAGTATACTGGGCGCTGCACCACTTTCTTCCTTGCCACGTCCTGTGGGTTGCTCTCATTGCCATTCTCACTGCTGTTCTGATCCTTTTCTGACTCTGCCATGAACTGGCCACTTTCTGCCTCATCCACTTGTCGCTATGCTACCAAGGCCGCACTGACCATTTGGTTGGTTGCCTCCAAGTAAAGCAACAACGTCTCTTGGGGTTTGGGTGCAACCAAGGTAGGTAGAGATGATAGGTAGACCTTCAATTATTGCAGAGTTGCATCTGCTTTCGGGGTCCACTTCATGGGCCCTGCTTTCTTCAAAATTTTGAAGAACGACAGGGCACGCTCGGCAGACTTGGAAATGAATCTTCTTAGCGCGGTAATGCATCCCGTCAGGTGCCTTACATCCTTAACTGTCCTTGGAGCTTGGATCTGCTCAATGGCCTTGATCTTGTCGGGGTTGGCTTCAATCCCCCGATGGGATACGAAGAATCCAAGTAGCTTGCCGGAGGGAACACCGAATACACACTTCCCCGGATAAAGCTTCAAGTTAATCTTGCGCAGATTAGCAAATGTCTCCTCCAAATCCTGGATAAGGGTGGTCTTATCCTTGGTTTTGACCACGATGTCATCCATATAGGCTTCCATATTTCTGTGCAACTGTGGCTCAAAACCAATCTAAACTACTCTTGCAAAAGTGGACCCGGCACACTTTAATCCGAAAGGCATGCGGACCAAGTAGTACGTACCACATGGAGTGATGAATGATGTCTTCTCCTCATCTTCTTTGGATATGAAGATCTAGTGATATCCGGAGTATGCATCCAGAAAGGAGAGGAAATCACAACCTGAAGTGGAATCTACAATCTGGTCGATGAGCGGCAAGGGAAATGGGTCCTTCGGGCAAGCCTTGTTGAGATCTCTGAAATCAATGCAAAGCCTCCATTTCCCAATCGCCTTCCGGACCACCACTGGATTTGCTAACCATGTAGGATGCAGTACTCCCCTAACCAATCCAGCTGCCTCTAGCTTCTTGATTTCCTCGGCAATGAACTGCTGCCCCTCCAAGGCCCGCTTCTGGAGTTTCTGCTTGCTGGGTCGGGCGTGTGGGCAGACAGCAAGGTGGTGCTCGATTACCTCCCTAGGAGCACCGGGGATATCAGATGGTTGCCATGCAAACACATCGATATTCGCCCGCAGGAAGGCAATGAGCGTGCTTTCCTATTTGTCACCAAAGGTGGTGCTCATAGTGAAAGTACCTTCTTCACTTGGTGTGCAGCAACCTAGGATCTCTTGTTGTTGGAACACTCCGGCACGTCGTCAATGGGTGTCGTGCACTCAGAGGGTGCACGCTTCCCGGACTCCTTGCCGGAGGCCGTACAATCCTTCTTCTTTCCTTTACTTTCCTTGGCGGGAGGTGCTACTGCCGCAGCCTCTGCTGTGATTGAATCCCGGTACATCTTGTCCACACAGATAATCGCATCCTTCTCATCTGATGGGATAGTGATGACTCTGATACGTCTCCGTCGTATCTACTTTTCCAAACACTTTTGCCCTTGTTTTGGACTCTAACTTGCATGATTTGAATGGAACTAACCCGGACTGACGCTGTTTTCAGCAGAATTGCCATGGTGTTATTTTTGTGCAGAAACAAAAGTTCTCAGAATGACCTGAAAATCAACGGAGATTATTTTTGGAAAATATAAAAAATGCTAGCGAAAGAATCAAGGCCAGGGGGCCCACACCCTTTCCACGAGGGTGGGGGACGCGTCTGCCCCCCTGGGCGCACCCACCTGCCTCGTGGGCCCCCTGGAGCTCCACCGGCTTCAACTCGAAATCTATATATTCGTGTTCAGGTAGAAAAAAATCAGAGAGAAAGATTCATCATGTTTTACGATACGGAGCCGCCGCCAAGCCCTAAACTCTCTCGGGAGGGCTGATCTGGAGTCCGTTCGGGGCTCCGGAGAGGGGAATCCGTCGCCATCGTCATCATCAACCATCCTCCATCACCAATTTCATGATGCTCACCGCCGTGCGTGAGTAATTCCATCGTAGGCTTGCTGGACGGTGATGGGTTGGATGAGATTTATCATGTAATCGAGTTAGATTTGTTAGGGTTTGATCCCTAGTATCCACTATGTTCTGAGATTGATGTTGCTATGACTTTGTTATGCTTAATGCTTGTCACTATGGCCCGAGTGCCATGATTTCAGATCTGAACCTATTATGTTTTCATGAATATATGTGAGTTCTTAATCCTATCTTGCAAGTCTATAGTCACCTACTATGTGTTATGATCCGGCAACCCCGAAGTGACAATAATCGGGACCACTCCTGGTGATGAACGTAGTTTGAGGAGTTCATGTATTCACTATGTGTTAATGCTTTGGTTCGGTACTCTATTAAAAGGAGGCCTTAATATCCCTTAGTTTCCGCTAGGACCCCGCTGCCACGGGAGGGTAGGACAAAAGATGTCATGCAAGTTCTTTTCCATAAGCATGTATGACTATATTCGGAATACATGCCTACATTACATTGATGAATTGGAGCTATTTTTGTGTCACCCTATGTTATGAATGTTACATGATGAACCGCATCCGAAATAATTCTCCATCACCGATCCAATGCCTACGAGCTTTTCACATATTGTTCTTCGCTTATTTACTTTACCGTTGTTACTGTTACAATTACTACAAAACACAAAAATTTTACTTTTGATACTGTTACCGTTACTATCATACTAATTTGCTACTAAACACTTTGCTGCAGATACTAAGTTATCCAGGTGTGGTTGAATTAACAACTCAACTACTAATACTTGATAATATTCTTTGGCTCCCCTTGTGTCGAATCAATAAATTTGGGTTGAATACTCTACCCTCGAAAACTGTTGCGATCCCTTATACTTGTGGGTTATCAAGACTATTTTCTGGCGCCGTTGCCCGGGAGCATAGCTCTATTCTTTGAATCACTTGGGATTTATATCTGTTGGTCACTATGAAGAACTTGTAAGATGAGAAAACAAAATTTTATCCCTCAACTACGAGGGGAGGTAAGGAACTGCCATCTAGCTCTGCACTTGATTCACCTTCTATTTTGAGTAAGCTTGCGACATCTAAACCTGATTCTGTTATTAATTCTGATATGTCGCATGTTATTGATGATGCCACTTCTGCTATGCATGATACTTATGATGAAACTACTTCTATGCTTGATACTACTGTGCCACTAGGTGAATATCTTGATGAACAACTTGCTAGGGCTAGAGAGAATGAAATTATTGAAACTGATAATATTGATGAAGGTGATGATGAAGACTCTCCCCCTAAATATGAATTTCCTGTTGTGCCTGAGGGCTATGTTATGGATGAAGAAACTGCTAGAGACTTTCTTGCTTGCAATGATAGAAGTGATCTTAAGAAATTATTAGCTAAGCTGAAACAAAAAAACTCTGAATGCTAGAATGAAATATGATCCTGCTTACGCTACTTCACCTATCTTTGTTACTGATAAGGATTATGAATTCTCTATTGATCCTGACATAATTACTTTGGTTGAGCCTGATCCTTTCTATGGCTATGAATCTGAAATTGCTGTGGAACATCTTACTAAATTAAATGATATAGCCACCATGTTCACTAATGATGAGAAAACCCGCTACTATTACATCCTTAAGATATGTCCGTTCTCATTAAAGGGTGATGCTAAGATATGGTTTAACTCTCTTGATCCTGGTTGTGCGTGTAGTCCCCAGGATATGATTTATTACTTCTCTGCTAAATATTTCCCTGCTCATAAGAAACAAGTTGCTTTAAGGGAAATATATAATTTTGTGCAAATTGAAGAAGAGAGTCTCCCACAAGCTTGGGGGAGGCTTCTCCAATTACTTAATGCTTTGCCTGATCATCCTCTTAAGAAAAATGAAATACTTGATATCTTTTATAATGGACTAACCGATGCTTCCAGAGACCACCTGGAAAGTTGTGCTGGTTGTGTTTTCAGGGAAAGAACTGTTGATCAAGCTGAAATTCTATTGAATAATATGTTGACTAATGGAAACAATTGGACACTTCCTGACCCAACTCCTAAGCCAACTCCGAAGAAAAGGGGTGTTCTATTTCTCAGTCCTGAAGATATGCAAGAGGCAAAGAAATCTATGAAAGAAAAGGGTATTAAAGCTGAAGATCTTAAGAATTTACCTCCTATTGAAGAAATACATGGTCTTAATTTACCGCCTGTTGAAGAAATACATGGTTTTAATCCATCACCTATTGAAGAAACACATGGTCTTGATAACCCGACACATGTAGTAAAGGTAAATTCTCTCTATAGATATGATAAAGCTGAAATCCCTCCTACTAAGTTTGCTAGCTAGTGTTTGGATGAGTTTGATAACTTTATGGTTAAGCAAGAAGATTTTAATGCTTATTTTGGTAGACAATTAAAACAAAATGCTTATATGATTGAACACTTGGGTGACTATATGTCTAGAGTTAAAGGAGAACTTAAACTCATTAGTACTTAAAGCTCAGAATGATTTTCGCAATGAATTGAATAAAAAGAATAATGACTATGATGTTAGAGTTGCAACTAGAGGGGGCAAAGTGACTCAGGAACCTTTGTATCCTGAAGGCCACCCTAAAAGAATAGAGCAGGATTCTCAAAGAACTAATATAGATGCACCTAGTCCTTCTAAAAATAAGAAAAATAAAAATGATAGGACTTTGCATGCTTCTAGCGAACCTATTGCTGAAACACCTGAGAATCCAAATGATATTTCTATTTCTGATGCTGAAAAACAATCTGGTAATGGACATGAACCTAGTGATAATGTTAATGATGATGCTCATGTAGATGCTCAACCTAGCAATGATAATGATGTAGAGATTGAACCTGCTGTTGATCTTGATAACCCACAATCAAAGAATCAACGTTATGATAAGAGAGACTTTGTTGCTAGGAAGCATGGTAAAGAAAGAGAACCATGGCCTCAGAAACCCAAGCCTTTTCCTCCCAAACCATCCAAGAAAAAGGATGATGAGGATTTTGAGCGCTTTGCTAAAATGATTAGACCTATCTTTTTGCGTATGCGATTAACTGATATGCTCAATATGAATCCTTATGCTAAGTACATGAAAGAAATTGTTACAAATAAGAGAAAGATACCGGAAGCTGAAATTTACACCATGCTCGCTAATTATACTTTTAAGGGTGGAATACCAAAGAAACTTGGAGATCCAGGAGTACCCACTATACCATGCTCCATTAAAAGAAATTATGTTAGAACTGCTTTATGTGATCTTGGAGCCAGTGTTAGTGTTATGCCTCTCTCTTTATATCGTAGACTTGATTTGAATAAGTTGACACCTACTGAAATATCTTTGCAAATGGCTCATAAATCAACTGCTATAATTGCCGGTATTTGTGAGGATGTGCTGTTGTGGTTGCAAAGCGTTACTATTTTAACGGACTTTGTTATTCTTGATATTCCGAGGGCGATAGTATGTCTATTATTCTTGGAAGGCCCTTTTTGAATACTGCAGGGGCTGTTATTGATTGCAACAAAGGCAATGTCACTTTTCATGTTAATGGTAATGAGCAAACGGTACACTTTCCGAGGAAGCAACCTCAAGTCCACAGTATCAATTCTATTGGAAAAAATCCATCGATTATTTTTGGAGGTTTTGAATTTCCTCTTCCTACTGGCAAGAAGAAATATGATATTCTTATTATTGGGGACGTGCATATCCCCGTTGAGGTAACATAGTGTTATTCGAAATTTCTTCGGTTCCATGTTATTCGAAATGAGTGTGTTAACAAGACCTGATCAACCTTGTTAGTGGATTCCTTTCGATGAGCATGAGATGGATGAAGTTAGAAAGCACAACCTTCCGTACCCTCCTTTTACTTTATGTTATTTAGTTGAAATAAAGCAAAAATAGTATTTTTCTGTCTGTTTTTCTGAATTATCCGTGCAATAAAAAATACCCCGAAAATAAAAGTCCTCCAAATGCCCTGAAATTTAGATATGATTTTTTCTGGAATATTTGAGAATATCTGGCACTGAGAACACACCAGGGGAAGCAAGCACCTGGCCACGAGGGTCCAGGGCGCGCCCACCCCCCTGGGCGCGCCCCCTGCCTCGTGGGCCCATGGTGGCTCACCTCCACTTATTCCAGCCACCACACACTCCTTCCTCCCAAAAAAATCACCAACCAGCTCAAGCACGAGTTCTATCTCATTTTTCTGCGATTTTAGATCTCCTTGCTCAAAGCACCTCTCACAAAACTACTTTGGGGGATTGTTCCTTGGTATGTAACTCCTCCAATGGTCCAATTAGTTTTTGTTCCAGTGCTTTATTTATTGCAAATTTGTGCTGCTTAGGTGACCAGGTTCTTGATCTTTCATGTCAAAATTTTATGGTCCCAAGTAGTTCTAATGCATGATATAGGCTCTAGGCACTTGTAGGAGTAGTTGCTATCAATTTTGTTGAGTTTGGTTCACTTTTATTTGAAGTTACTAAAAATTTCAGAAATTTTCAGAAAATGATGAAGAAATTTTTGAGGGGCTCTTCGAGCCGAAGCTCGAAGGATAAGCAAAGTGAAGAAGAAGAGAGGCCCAAATATAATATGCCTCGCACCGTGCATGTTCGGCCGTGTGAATGGCCCTGCAATGATTTCTTGAGAGCAGCCGGGATTTATGATGATTTTTATGAGTTGGCTGAGAATGCAGGCCTCACCGACTTCCTCCGCGACCAACGCGAACAGTATCTCTTACTCACCAATACCTTTGTGCAAAATTTTCATTTCCATTCTAGGAGGTTACCACCTATGGTGGATTTTTATTTATATGATGAGTATAAGGAGATGACCCTTCGTGAATTCTGTGAGGTGTGCAAGTTACATTTTCCGGGATTCATAGAGGAACCACATCGTAACAATGTGGAGGGGTTTATTGATACAATTGTTGTATGGGAAACGAGGAAGGTTTCCGACGCACGAATCACTAGCATACACTTTCCTGTTCAACGTTACTTTGCTATATTTGCTAGTAGGTGCTTAATTGGTCGCGGAAACGGTGGAGACCTGAGTGTCCCTGATATTATTATTTTGTGCCATGCCTTGTTTCGTGATGACACATTTAGTATGGGCGCTATTGTTGCAAAGCGGTTAAATCTTAACCGTACCAAGGGCGACATCTTGGGAGGCATCTTCGCCTCGTGCCTCGCTGCATACTATAACATACCTATTAGGCACTATGAGAAAGAAGAAAAATTGCTGCCTACTATTTTTCTAGACTATAAGAGTAAAGGGCGCTTCATTTATCCGCAGGCCAGTATCTCGTTCCTCTGGCGGCCATCCACGCCTAGCGGAACCCTACATCAGCCACAGAGCCAGAGCCAGAACCACAATTTGATCCTCCACGACAGTCTGATTACCAGTGGGATCCGGAGGTGATTGCCAACCAGTGGCAATCCGAGGCTTCTTCTCAGTATGACCCCAGCTACAGCTTCGGGTATCCGCCAGGCCAGCCGTGGCCATAGACCAACTTAGGCCAAAAGCCTAAGCTTGGGGGAGTACGTATTTCTCACCGACATTACATTCATGTTTACACACTCATTGCTAGTTGTCGGTGCTCATACTCTTTCAGTGTAATATCCATGCTAGTTTATTTTCCTTTTTATGCTTTCTTCTTGTGTGTTTGAAAAACCTTAAGAAAACTAAAAAAAAATTAGTTGTAGCTTTTAGCTAGTTTACCTTTCTTGTTGTAGTAGTAATAATAAAAGAAAACCTAAAAAGATTTCCCGTTCTTCTTTTTGCTTGTTGGGAGCTTTCCCGTGTAAATAATTTTATTTATTTTCTGTTCTTTGGGGGTTGTTAGGGGAAGACCATAATTAAATTGTTGAAGTGGCTCTTATATGCATTATTGTTGATTTAACCAAGAGCCCATATTGCCTTGTCTTCTCCTGTATATTGAATGCTCGCAGATTCCAGCTTAGTCTAATGCACGTGCACTATTATTATTCACATCGTTTGGTCGTGCAAGTGAAAGGCAATTATGACGATATATGATGAAATGATTGAGATGAGAGAAGCTGGTATAAACTCGAACTCTCTTGTTTTTGTAAATATGATTAGTTCATCGTTCCTGATTCAGCCTATTATGAATAAACATGTTTGAAATAACAATTAGAGATTATAGTTGCTTATGCCATGCTTAATTTTATAGGAGTTTATAATGGTTTACCTTGCGTGCCAACATGCTATTAAAATGGTTGTGATGTGGTATGATAGGGTGGTATCCTCCTTTGAATGATTAAAGTGACTGGACTTGGCACATGTTCACACATGTAGTTGAAACAAAATCAACATAGCCTTCATGATATTTATGTTCATGGTGGATTATATCCTACTCATGCTTGCACTCAATGTTTATTAATTTTAATGCATGTTCATGACTGTTGTCGCTCTCTAGTTGGTCGCTTCCCAGTCTTTTTCTAGCCTTCACTTGTACTAAGCGGGAATAATGCTTGTGCATCCAATCCCTTAAACCTCAAAGTTATTCCATATGAGTCCACTATACCTTCCTATATGCGGTATCTACCAGCCGTTCCAAGTAAATTTGTATGTGCAAACTCTAAACCTTCAAATGAAATTATGTTTTGCATGCTCGAATAGCTCATGTATCAACTAGAGTTGTCTGTATCTTCCATGCTAGGCGGGTTATTCTAGAAAGGAGTGGACTCTGCTCCTCACTCACGAGAAAATGGTTGGTCACCGGGATGCCCAGTCCCATGCTTTATGCAAATCAAATCAAAATAATTGCAAAAAAAACTCCCCCGGGACTCTTGTTAGTTGGAGGCACTCGTTGTTTCGAGCAAGCCATGGATTGATGCTTGTTGGTGGAGGGGGAGTATAAACTTTACCATTCTGTTTGGGAACCGCCTATAATGTGTGTAGCATGGAAGATATCGCCATCTCTTGGTTGTTATGTTGACAATGAAAGTATGCCGCTCAAAATATTATTTATCTCTGCTTTAAAATCGAGCTCTGGCACCTTTACAAATCCCTGCTTCCCTCTGCGAAGGGCCTATCTATTTACTTTTATGTTGAGTCATCACCCTCTTATTAAAAAAGCACCAGCTGGAAAGCACTATTGTCATTTGCATCCATTACTGTTAATTTATATTGGGTATGATTATGACTGGATCTCTTTTACCATGAATTACAATGTTTAGTCAGTCCTTGATCTTTAAAGGTGCTCTGCATTTATGTTTTGCGGTCTCAGAAAGGGCTAGCGAGATACCATCTTGTTATATCATATTATGATTGTTTTGAGAAAGTGTTGTCATCCGAGATTTATTATTATTGCTTGCTAGTTGATTATGCCATTGACATGAGTAAACATGAGACCTAAATGTAATTGTGAATATGGTTAGTTCATAATCTTTGATGAAAACTTGAATGCTGGCTTTACATATTTACAACAACAAGAGCTAACAGAGTTTGTAAAAGTTTTTTCTTTACCACTTTCAGTTTATCAACTGAATTGCTTGAGGAGAAGCAAAGATTTAAGCTTGGGGGAGTTGATACGTCTCCATCGTATCTACTTTTCCAAACACTTTTGCCTTGTTTTGGACTCTAACTTGCATGATTTGAATGGAACTAACCCGGACTGACGCAGTTTTCAGAAGAATTGCCATGGTGTTATTTTTGTGCAGAAACAAAAGTTCTCGGAATGACCTGAAAATCAACGGAGATTATTTTTGGAAAATATAAAAAATATTGGCGAAAGAATCAAGGCCAGGGGCCCCACACCCTTTCCACGAGGGTGGGGGGCGCGCTTGCCTCCCTGGGCGCGCCCCGTGCCTCGTGGGCCCCCTGGAGCTCCACCGACCTCAACTCGAACTCTATATATTCATGTTCGGGGAGAAAAAATCAGAGAGAAAGATTCATCGCGTTTTATGATACGAAGCCGCCGCCAAGCCCTAAACTCTCTCAGGAGGGCTGATCTGGAGTCCGTTCGAGGCTCCGGAGAGGGGAATCCGTCGCCATCGTCATCATCAACCATCCTCCATCACCAATTTCATGATGCTCACCGCCGTGCGTGAGTAATTCCATCGTAGGCTTGCTGGACGATGATGGGTTGGATGAGATTTATCATGTAATAGAGTTAGATTTGTTAGGGTTTGATCCCTAGTATCCACTATGTTCTGAGATTGATGTTGCTATGACTTTGCTATGCTTAATGCTTGTCACTAGGGCCCGAGTGCCATGATTTCAGATCTGAACCCATTATGTTTTCATGAATATATGTGAGTTCTTGATCCTATCTTGCAAGTCTATAGTCACCTACTATGTGTTATGATCCGGCAACCCCAAAGTGACAATAATCGGGACCACTCCCGGTGATTACCGTAGTTTGAGGTGTTCATGTATTCACTATGCGTTAATGCTTTGGTCCGGTACTCTATTAAAAGGAGGCCTTAATATCCCTTAGTTTCCGCTAGGACCCCGTTGCCACGGGAGGGTAGGACAAAAGATGGCATGCAAGTTCTTTTCCATAAGCATGTATGACTATATTCGGAATGCATGCCTACATTACATTGATGAATTGGAGCTAGTTCTGTGTCACCCTATGTTATGACTATTACATGATGAACCGCATCCGGCATAATTCTCCATCACCGATCCAATGCCTATGAGCTTTTCACGTATTGTTCTTCGCTTATTTACTTTACCGTTGTTACTGTTACAATTTCTACAAAACCCAAAAATATTACTTTTGCTACCGTTACCGTTACTATCATACTACTTTGCTACTAAACACTTTGCTGCAGATATTAAGTTATCTAGGTGTGGTTGAATGGACAACTCAATTGCTAATACTTGATAATATTCTTTGGCTCCCCTTGTGTCGAATCAATAAATTTGGGTTGAATACTCTACCCTCGAAAACTGTTGCGATCCCCTGTACTTGTGGGTTATTAGACTCCTAGTGGCCCTTGCATCTTCAAAGTGTTATAAACATAGTGGGGTGCTGCCATGAACTTAGCCAGGGCCGGGCGTCCCAGAATCCCATTGTATGGTAGGGGGAGATCAACCACATCAAACACAATCTTCTCAGTCCGATAGTTCAGTTCTCCCCCAAACGTCACCGGCAACATAATCTTCCCCTTGGGATGGCTCCTGTCGGGATTCACTCCTTGAAACGTGCCGGTAACCTCTAGCTCTTCATCTCCTATCCGAAGCTTGTTGATGACTGCCGGGTAAATCAGATTCAACCTGGCGCCGCCATCCACTAACATCTTCGTGACCTTGAGGTTGCGAATTGTCGGGGAGACCAACAATGGCAAACACACTATGCAGTGGTGCGGTCAGGGTGGTCCTCCTCATCAAATATGATGGGCGTGCGGGACCACTTGAGCGGCTTCTGGGCCTCTGGAGCTGGTTCCACAGCATTGACCTCTCGTGCCCATCGCTTGAGTTGGCGATGAGAGGTGTGCAAAGACGCACCTCCATCAATGCATAGGGCGTTAGTGGCCTTCTGAAATTCCAGCTCACTGGTTTCGTCTCCATTCCCTTCGTCACTCACATCATTACAGATTTCCTTCTCTTGGGCCCTGGCAGGTTTTCCTTGGTTCCGAAAGGGTTTGCCGGGGCGATTTGCTCCACCACCTCGGCCCTTACCGCCAGCAGCATTCTATCCTTTTTTCCTTATCACGCTTGTCATACTCTTCCCTCTGTTTCTTGACAAGTTGTTCAACTTGGTAACACTCCTGAAGGTCATGTCCTTTGATCCCGTGGATCTTGCAGTACAGCCCATCACCTTTCCCAACTTTTTTAGTGGTTGCAGCTTCCAGGCAGGCCGCGCACGTGGCAGCTTCCTTGCCGGGGGCCTCAGCCTTGGCCTTCCTGCCGGTACTAGGAGTGCCCAAACCTTCTACAGTCATCACTGCTTTATCTCTTGGCTTCTTACTGCGCTTCTTGCCCTTTCTCTGACTGGCTGATTCATCCTCATCTTCTGAATCAACATTGATGCAATCCTCCTCTCCGGCAAACTTCCTTCCTTGCTCCATCCGAGCACACTTATCCACCAGTGTGTACAGCTCCTTCACAGTCTTGGGCAACCGCACATTCATCTTAGAACGAATGCGACGGGTTGCGCACATTGGACTGGAAGGCTGCTATAACGGCTGCTAGATGGATATTTAGAATATTTCTATGAACTTTACTGAATCTCCGTAAATACTTACGGAGGGTTTCTCCTTCTTTCTGCTGGAGAAGCTGCAGGTCGCTGGGCATGCCGGGCTCTTGGTGGCCACCGGTGAAGGCACCAATGAACTCGTGGCATAGATCTGCCCATGACGAAATGGAGTTCTCCGGCGGGTGCATCATCCAAGACCTCACATTGGACTCGAGGGACAAAGGGAAGTAGTTGGCGAACACTTTCTTGTCTGTTCCCTCGGCAGCCTGAACAGCGATGGTGTAGATGCTCAGGAACTCTGCCGGGTTCAGCCTCCCGTCGTACTTCTCAGGTATCTCTAGCTTGAACGTGCGAACAGACGGCCAATGGACTTGCCGCAGCTCCCGTGTAATGGCAGGGCAGCCGTCCTCGAAAGGTAGGCACCCGCCAACACCAAGCATAGGCTTGTCCACGTCGAGGCCACCGCACCCGTCGGTCTGGCGGAGGTCGTCATGGCGCAGATCTATCACTACTGTAGGATGCTGCTAACGCGACACTACGATCAGAGACCCTTCGACGAAACTGTGTACGATGCCATAATCACAAACGGTGGTGTAAAAAACCGTCAAAAAAGGTGCAAACATTTGCGATGACGGATGCATCAAACACGGTTCAGATTTTAGTTGCGTGTGCGAAGCAGGGCATACGGTTGATCTAGACGAACTATTTGCGATTAGACAGAACAACAGAAATGGCCAGCCATATAAATGCGTGTGCAATATACGGCATATGGTTCGCCCCGATGAACAGTTACTATTAGGGAAAGCAACAGAAACAGTCAGCTAGATCAAGGTGTGTGTGATATACGGCATACGGTTTAGTCGAATGAACTGTTTTCGATTAGGGAAGAGAACATAAACGGTTCAACTTAACAAGATGTGTGTGATATGAGGCAAAAAGGCCCGGAGGTTAATTCGAGAACAAGTACACAGTGGTTAATTTGACATACATGACTTATAAGTTTCACATAAATCATATCACTTTTTTTAGAAAACATTTAATTGCGTTGAATGTATATAATGCTCCATCCTATTAGTTGAATTAACCTCGAGGTCCATGTTTTGGAAACATGTCGTAAAATAACGGGATAGACCTACATTCAAGCCAATCAAATGTGTTCAAGAAACAAAAGTTATCAAAAAGTAACGAGATAGACCTTCTTCAATCCAATCAACATGTGTACAAAAAACAAAAAATGTAAAAAATTACAAAACAAGGACCTCGAGGTTAATTCAACTAATATGATGGAGCACTATATACATTCAATGCAATTATATGTTTACAGTGACCCATCACATCAGTTAATTTAACATCGAGGCCACTTCCCATCCGGTCACCCATCCGATGAATACTCCGGCCTCAGCACACATAACTTGGGAATTATGTTAGATGAGCTATCGGTAGGGAAGTAGGGAAGCTGGTCCTTGCTGTTGTAGGATCCCTCTTTGCATCCTTTATTGGGCACCCGGATGACCGACTGTTGCCGCCCAATGGTCAATGCCACGTCCCCCGCATGGCAGTTTTTGCAGCGGGTAACTGCATCGTCGCGCCGCGCCCGGTGCAACTGCATGCACACGAATGTGCGTGATCGTGCGCTGGCCCCAAACACTGGCAACACAACTTATAAATTGACGGATGGAGTACTAGTTACAGTGATGCATATAATTAAGCAAAGGGATCGCACATGTTTGTATTGACTAGAACGAGAATGTAATAGCATAATAAGAATTAAGGCCACGATGATGCAATCGCATTGGTGGTTACAGGAGGCAAGAGGAAAGATGCATCCATCCACGTACGACCTCCTCCTCCTCAACTCAGTGTGGCGGGCCACCGACGGGCGGCTAAGGAGCAACGACTTTTGTGGCAAGGTCAAGGTGCTTCTCAGCAAAGGCATCCAAGGTTTCCAGCCGGTTGAAGAAGGCCAACGTCGTAGCGTCCCCACTGGCCTTGTAGATACCTATGTAAACGATTCGCTCATACACATGGATGTGTAGGTCAACGGTTTCTTGCAGGGTGAGGCGCCTCGCGGCGAGCACGACCTCCAGGTGGACATTCTTCCTGGCGTCGGTAGTCGCAGGGCCACCAGTGCTTGAAAGAGGTTCCGACCATGGAGGCCAATTAGTGTGGCAGGCACTGAGGAGCCCGGGCGCGCTGGCTGGAGGAGTACGGCGATGTCGTCCGCGAGCTTCTTGATGATGGTGAACCTGTTGGTGGTGCGAACAATCATCTGGTCGTACTGAGAGTCGTAGCTGGCGTCGACTGTGGCCATCCACCAGCCAGTTGCCAACACCGTGTGGAGACGATCCACGGTGCCATGTGATACGTCTCCAACGTATCTATAATTTTTGATTGCTCCATGCTATATTATCTACTGTTTTGGACTAGATTGGGCTTTATTTTCCACTTTTATATTATTTTTGGGACTAACCTATTAACCGGAGGCCCAACCCAGAATTGCTGTTTTTTGCCTATTTGAGTGTTTCGAAGAAACGGAATATCAAACGGAGTCCAAACGGAATGAAACCTTCAGGAACGTGATTTTCTCACGGAACGTGATCCAGGAGACTTGGACCCTACGCCAAGGCATCAGAGAGGCAGTCACGAGGGTGGGGGGCACCCCCCCCCTTAGGGCGCGCCCCCTGCCTTGTGGGCCCCTCGGAGCTCCACCGATGTACTTCTTCCTCCTATATATACCTACGTACTCCCAAACAAACAGATACGATGCCAAAAACCTAATTCCACCACCCCAACTTTCCGTATCCACGAGATCCCATCTTGGGGCCTGTTCCAGAGCTCCGCCGGAGAGGGCCGTCATCACGGAGGTCTTCTACATCATCATAGCCTCTCCGATGAAGTGTGAGTAGTTTAGCTCAGACCTTCGGGTCCATAGTTAGTAGCTAGATGGCTTCTTCTCTCTTTTTGGATCTCAATACAAAGTTCTCCCCCTCTCTCGTGGAGATCTATTCGATGTAATCTTCTTTTTGCGGTGTGTTTGTTGAGACCAATGAATTGTGGGTTTATGATCAAGTCTATCTATGAATAATATTTGAATCTTCTCTGAATTCTTTTATGTATGATTGGTTATCTTTGCAAGTCTCTTCGAATTATCAGTTTGGTTTGGCCTACTAGATTGGTTTTTCTTGCCATGGGAGAAGTGCTTAGCTTTGGGTTCGATCTTGCGATGTCCTTTCCCAGTGACAGAAGGGGCAGCAAGGCACGTATTGTATCGTTGCCATCGAGGATAACAAGATGGGGTTTATTTCATATTGCATGAGTTTATCTCTCTACATCATGTCATCTTGCTTAAGGTGTTACTCTGTTTTTAACTTAATACTCTAGATGCAAGATGGATAGCGGTCGATGAGTGGAGTAATAGTAGTAGATGCAGGCAGGAGTTGGTCTACTTGTCTCGGACGTGATGCCTATATACATGATCATACCTAGATATTCTCATAACTATGCTCAATTCTGTCAATTTCTCAACAGTAATTTGTTCACCCACTGTAGAATACTTATGCTCTTGAGAGAAGCCACTAGTGAAACCTATGGCCCTCGGGTCTATTCTCATCATATCAATCTCCATCACTTTAATATTGCTTTGCTTTTTTTACTTTGCCTTTCACTTTTCACTTTGCATCTCTATATCACAAATACCAAAAATATTATCTATCATCTCTATCAGATCTCACTCTCGTATGTGACCGTGAAGGGATTGACAACCCCTAATCGCGTTGGTTGCGAGGAGCTATTGTTTTTGTGTAGGTACGAGGGACTTGAGCGTGGCCTCCTACTAGATTGATACCTTGGTTCTAAAAAACTGAGGGAAATACTTACGCTACTCTGCTGCATCATCCCTTCCTCTTCGGGGAAATCCAACGCAAGCTCAAGAGGTAGCAAGACGAATTTCTTGCGCCGTTGCCGGGGAGTCTATGCAAAAAGTCAACATACCAAGTACCCATCACAATCCCTATCTCCCGCATTACATTAGTTGCCATTTGCCTCTCGTTTTCCTCTCTCCCCCACTTCACCCTTGCCGTTTTATTCGCCCTCTCTTTCCCAATCTCCTTCTCCACCTCTCTTTTTCTCGCTTGCCTTTTGTTTGCTCGTGTGTTGGATTGCTTGTTTGTCGCGATGGCTCAAGATACTACCAAATTGTGTGACTTCACCATTACCAATAATAATGATTTCCTTAGCACTCCGATTGCTCCTCTTGCCAATACTGAATCTTGTGAAAACAATACTGCTTTGTTGAATCTTGTTATGAAAGATCAATTCGCCGGCCTTCCTAGTGAAGATGCCGCTGCTCATCTTAATAGCTTCGTTGATTTATGTGATATGCAAAAGAAAAAAGATGTCGATAATGACGTTGTTAAATTGAAGCTATTTCCTTTTTCGCTTAGAGATCGTGCTAAAGCTTGCTTTCGTCTTTGCCTAAAAATAGTATTGATTCTTGGAACAAGTGCAAAGATGCTTTTATCTCTAAGTATTTTCCTATCGCTAAGATCATCTCTCTTAGAAATGACATTATGAATTTTAAGCAACTTGATCATGAACATGTTGCACAAGCTTGGGAGAGAATGAAATTAATGATACGTAATTGCCCTACTCATGGTTTGAACTTGTGGATGATTATACAAAAAATTTATGCCGGATTGAATTTTGCTTCTAGAAATCTTTTAGATTCGGCCGCGGGAGGCACTTTTATGGAAATCACTTTAGGAGATGCTACTAAACTCCTAGATAATATTATGGTTAATTATTCTCAATGGCATACTGAAAGATCTTCTAATAAAAAAAGTGCATGCGATAGAAGAAATCAATGTTTTGAGTGGAAAGATGGATGAACTTATGAAATTATTTGCTACTAAGAGTGTTTCTTCTGATCCTAATGATATGCCTTTGTATACTTTGATTGAGAATAACAATGAATCTATGGATGTGAATTTTTTTGGTAGGAATAATTTTGGTAACAATGCTTATAGAGGGAATTTTAATCCTAGGCCTTATCCTAGTAATCCTTCTAATAATTATGGAAATTCCTACAACAACTTTTCTGGAAATTATAATAAGATGCCCTCTGAATTTGAGAATAGTGTTAAAGAATTTATGAATTCGCAGAAGAATTTTAATGCTTTGCTTGAAGAGAAATTGCTTAAAGTTGATGATTTGGCTAGGAACATTGATAGAATTTCTCTGGAGGTTGATTCTTTAAAGCTTAGATCTATTCCTCCTAAGCATGATATCAATGAGTCTCTCAAAGCCATGAGAATTTCCATTCATGAGTGCAAGGAAAGAACCGCTAGGATGCATGCTACAAAAGATGCCTTTATTAAAGCGTGTTCTTCCAATTCCTATGAAAATCAAGACGAAGATCTAAAAGTTATTGGTGTGTACCCTATCAAATCTTTGTTTTTCAATATGAATCTTGATGAAACAGAATATGATCTTCCTTTACCTAGAAGGCGTTCCAAAAATTCGGAGTATTTATATCTCTATGATGAAATTGATGAAAATGGGATTGAAAGAAATAAAACCCTAGATGTTGCTAAACCCACTATATTGGATTTCAAGGAATTTAATTATGAAAGTTGCTCTTTAATTGATTATATTTCCTTGTTGCAATCCGTACTAAATTCTCCTCATGCTTATAGTCAAAAGAAAGCCTTTACCGAACATATCGTTGATGCCTTGATGCAATCTTATGAAGAAAAACTTGAGTTGAAAGTTTCTATCCCTAGAAAACTCTATGATGAGTGGGAGCCAACTATTAAAATTAAAATTAAGGATCGTGAGTTTTATGCTTTATGTGATTTGGGTGCTAGTGTTTCCACTATCCCCAAAACTTTGTGTGATTTGTTAGATTTCCGTGACTTTTATGATTGCTCTCTAAACTTGCATCTTGTGGATTCCACTATTTAGAAATCTATGGGAAGGATTAATGATGTTCTTATTGTTACAAATAGGAATTATGTGCCCGTAGATTTCATCATTCTTGATATAGATTGCAATCCTTCTTGCCCATTTATTCTTGGTAGACCTTTCCTTAGAACGGTTGGTGCGATTATTGATATGAAGGAAGGGAATATTAGATTCCAATTTCCATTAAAAAAGGGCATGGAACACTTTCCTAGAAATAAAATAAAATTTCCATATGAAACTATCAAGAGAGCCACTTATGGATTTCCTACCAAAGATGGCAATACCTAGATCTATCCTCGTTTTTATGCCTAGCTAGGGGCGTTAAACGATAACGCTTGTTGGGAGGCAACCCAATTTTATTTTTAGTTTTTTGTGTTTTTTCTGTTAGGGAATAAATAACCCATCTACCTTTTGTTTGGATGTGGTTTTGTGTTTTAATTAGTTTTTGTGCCAAGTTAGACCTATTGGGTCTTCTTGGATGATAGTTATTTGATCTTGCTGTAATTTCCAGAAACTTTGCGTTCAGTGGCCGAATTGTTAAGAATCACCAGAACGTGATAAAATACTGATTCCAATTTCTTATGATCAATAAATAAATTGTCTATGTCTTCCAATTTTGGTGGATGTTTTGGGGTTACAGAAGTTTGCGGTAGTTACAAATTACTACAGACTGTTCTGTTTTTGGCAGATTCTGTTTTTCGTGTGTTGTTTGCTTATTTTGATGAATCTATGGCTAGTAAAATAGTTTATAATACATAGAGAAGTTGGAATACAGTAGGTTTAACACCAATATAAATAAAGAATGAGTTCATTACAGTACCTTGAAGTGGTCTTTTGTTTTCTTTCTCTAACGGAGCTAACGAGATTTCTATTGAGTTTTGTGTTGTGAAGTTTACAAGTTTTGGGTGAATTTCTTGATGGATTATGGAACAAGGAGTGGCAAGCGCCTAAGCTTGGGGATGCCCATGGCAACCCCAAGATAATCTAAGGACACCAAAAAGTCAAAGCTTGGGGATGCCCCGGAAGGCATCCCCTCTTTCGTCTACTTCCATCGGTAATTTACTTGGAGCTATATTTTTATTCACCACATGCTATGTGTTTTGCTTGGAGTGTCTTGTATTATTTGTGTCTTTGTTTGTTAGTGTGCCACAATAATCCTTGCTGTACACACCTTTTGAGAGAGCCATACATGAATTGAATTTGATAGAATACTCTATGTGCTTCACTTATATCTTTTGAGCTATGTAGTTTTGCTCTATGTGCTTCACTTATATCTTTTGAGCGTTATAATTTTGCTCTATGTGCTTCACTTAGATCTTTTAGAGCATGGTGGTGGATTTGTTTTAAAGAAACTATTGATCTCTCATGCTTCACTTATATTATTTTGAGAGTCTTAATAGCATGGTAATTTGTTTAATAATAATATGCTTGGTATTCAAGATTTGTGAAACTTTCTTTTGAGTGCGTTGGATACTAAGAAAAGGTTGATGCTTGATAATTTTTTTGAGATATGAAGATGGTGATATTAGAGTCATGCTAGTTGAGTAGTTGTGAATTTGAGAAATTCTTGTGTTAAAGTTTGTGATTCCCGTAGCATGCACGTATGGTGAACCGTTATGTGATGAAGTCGGAGCATGATTTATTTATTGATTGTCTTCCTTATGAGTGGCGGTCGGGGATGAGCGATGGTATTTTCCTACCAATCTATCCCCCCTAGGATCATGCGCGTAATACTTTGCTTTGATAACTTCTAGATTTTTGCAATAAGTATATGAGTTCTTTATGACTAATGTTGAGTCCATGGATTATATGCAATTTTTCCCATCCATCCACCATTGCTAGCCTCTCTAACACCGCGCACTTTTCGCCGATATCATACACCCAGCATATACCTTCCTCAAAACAGCCACCATACCTACCTATCATGGCATTCCATAGCCATTCCGAGATATATTACCATGCAACTTTCTACCGTTCCGTTTATTATGACACGCTCCATCATTGTCATATTGCTAGCATGATCATGTAGTTGACATCGTATTTGTGGCAAAGCCACCGTTCATAATTATTTCATACATGTCACTCTTGATTCATTGCATATCCCGGTACACCGCCGGAGGCATTCATATAGAGTCATATTTGTTCTAAGTGTCTAGTTGTAATTGTTGAGTTGTAAGAAAAATAAAAGTGTGATGATCATCAATTTTTAGAGCATTGTCCCAAGTGAGGAAAGAATGATGGAGACTATGATCCCCCCATAAGTCGGGATGAGACTCCGGACGAAAAATAAAAAAAAGAGGCCATAAAAAAAGAGAAAAGGCCCAAATAAAAAAATGAGAGAAAAAGAGAGAAGGGACAATGTTACTATCCCTTTACCAAACTTGTTCTTCAAAGTAGCACCATGATCTTCATGATAGAGAGTCTCTCGTTTTGTCACTTTCATATACTGGTGGGAATTTTTCATTATAGAACTTGGCTTGTATATTCCGATGACGGGCTTCCTCAAAATTGCCCTAGGTCATCGTGAGCAAGCGAGTTGGATGCACACCCACTTAGTTTCTTTTGATGAGCTTTCATATACTTATAGCTCTAGTGCATCTGTTGCATGGCAATCCCTACTCACTCACATTGATATCTATTGATGGGCATCACCATAGCCCGTTGATACGCCTAGTTGATGTGAGACTATCTTCCCCTCTTTTGTATTCTCCACAACCACCATTCTATTCCACATATAGTGCTATATCCATGGCTCATGCTCATGTATTGCGTGAAGATTGAAAAAGTTAGAGTATGATTCAATTGCTTGGCTTGTCATCGGTGTTGTGCATGATTTAAATACTTTGTGTGGTGAGATAGAGCATAGCCAGACTATATGATTTTGTAGGGATAACTTTCTTTGGCAATGTTATTTTGAGAAGACATAATTTCTTTGTTAGTATGCTTGAAGTATTATTTTTTTTATGTCAATATGAACTTTTGTCTCGAATCTTTCTAATCTGAATATTCATACCAAAATTAAGAAGATATGCATTGAAATTATGCCAAGTAGCACTCCACATCAAAAATTCTCTTTTTATCATTTACCTACTCGAGGACGAGCAGGAATTAAGCTTGGGGATGCCTGATACGTCTCCAACGTATCTATAATTTTTGATTGCTCCATGCTATATTGTCTACTGTTTTGGACTATATTGGGCTTTATTTTCCACCTTTATATTATTTTTGGGACTAACCTATTAACTGGAGGCCCAGCCCGGAATTGCTATTTTTTGCCTATTTCAGTGTTTCGAAGAAACAAAATATCAAATGGAGTCCAAACGGAATGAAACCTTCGGGAACGTGATTTTCTCACCGAACGTGATCCAGGAGACTTGGACCCTACGCCAGGGCATCAGAGAGGCGGTCACGGGGGTGGGGGGCGCCCCCCCCCCCCTAGGGCGCGCCCCCTGCCTCGTGGGCCCCTCGGAGCTCCACCGACGTACTTCTTCCTCCTATATATACCTACATACCCCCAAACGAACAAATACGAAGCCAAAAACCTAATTCCACCGCCGCAACTTTCTGTATCCACGAGATCCCATCTTGGGGCCTGTTCCGGAGCTCCGCCAGAGAGGGCCGTCATCACGGAGGGCTTCTACATCATCATAGCCTCTCCGATGAAGTGTGAGTAGTTTACCTCAGACCTCCGGGTCCGTAGTTAGTAGCTAGATGGCTTCTTCTCTCTTTTTGGATCTCAATACAAAGTTCTCCCCCTCTCTCGTGGAGATCTATTCGATGTAATCTTCTTTTTGCGGTGTGTTTGTTGAGACCGATGAATTGTGGGGTTATGATCAAGTCTATCTATGAATAATATTTGAATCTTCTCTGAATTCTTTTATGGATGATTGGTTATCTTTGCAAGTCTCTTCGAATTATCAGTTTGGTTTGGCCTACTAGATTGGTTTTTCTTGCCATGGGAGAAGTGCTTAGCTTTGGGTTTGCGGTGTCCTTTCCCAGTGACAGAAGGGGTAGCAAGGCACGTATTGTATCGTTGCCATCGAGGATAACAAGATGGGGTTTATTTCATATTGCGTGAATTTATCTCTCTATATCATGTCATCTTGCTTAAGGCGTTACTCTGTTTTTAACTTAATACTCTAGATGCATGCTAGATAGCGGTCGATGAGTGGATTAATAGTAGTAGATGCAGGAAGGAGTCGGTCTACTTGTCTCAGACGTGATGCCTATATACATGATCATACCTAGATATTCTCATAACTATGCTCAATTATTTCAATTGCTCAACAGTAATTTGTTCACCCACCATAGAATACTTATGATCTTGAGAGAAGCCACTAGTGAAACCTATGGCCCCCGGGTCTATTCTCACCATATCAATCTCCATCACTTTAATCTTGCTTTTCTTTTTTACTTTGCCTTTTACTTTTCACTTTGCATCTCTATATCAAATATACCAAAAATATTATCTATCATCACTATCAGATCTCACTCTCGTAAGTGACCGTGAAGGGATTGACAACCCCTAATCGCGTTGGTTGCGAGGAGCTATTGTTTTTGTGTAGGTACGAGGGACTTGAGCGTGGCCTCCTACTAGATTGATACCTTGGTTCTCAAAAACTGAGGGAAATACTTACGCTACTCTGCTGCATCATCCCTTCCTCTTCGGGGAAATCCAATGCAAGCTCAAGAGGTAGCACCATGCCACAGGCCGGTGTCGTGGACCATCTGGCACAGCCGCTGGCCGCTCGCACGCATCGCCGCCATGGGTCTGGAGTGAGCACTTTTGCGCTTATTAGTGTAGGTGCTTAGGCAAATGCTTAGGTGCGTACGATATGGTAGATGCATTGGAATGGAGGGGCGCCTTTATATGAGTGCAAACTGCGTTGCATTCACATCGTGCTGCCTCTTTTCCCGGTCCTCCTCCCATTACTTCTCTCATGCATTCACACGATGCTAATTGAAGGAGGATGCATCATTGGCCGTTCCACATTTCGGGAACCGCTACCCTCTCCGTCGTCTGCATTAAAGCCGTATCTGGAACTGCGCCGCCCACTGTCAAATCGAATAGTACTGTGCCACCTGCTGCACGCCCGGCTGAAAACGCCTCCTCGCCTCCATCTATGCTTAATTACTGAATTTTAGTTGCAAAAATTAGATACTGCTAGTGATTTTTAGCTTCATATTTTGACAAATTGCAGTGTTACAAGGTTGGCAAATGGCAATGTTACTAGATCAAAAAATGTCAATCTTTCTAGTTTGACAAATGGCAACATACCCAATATGACAGATGCAAATCTTACCAAATTGTTTGTAAGTAGTTCACGCAGGTCATCCAAAAGAACCGTTTGTGTTCAAGAGATGCACAAATCCTACTCTCACTTTGCATACGAGTGTTCTATCTAAAACGTTTGCGATCAAGAGCGATTAAAACTTATAGCCATTAAAACCAAGACACGTGGTGTCACGTGAATGGGTAACATAACACACACTGTTTGAATTATACAAACGTTTGAGATATTAAAGTGGCAGCTATTTTTTCGAAATGCCTTTGTTGGCTGTTATTCGAGTGCACCTTCTCTCAAAATGGGCACGAAAAATACCACAACATGTCGGGTGCCATTCCATTATAGCATGCCAAGTTTCATGAATTTCAGACGAGTTTTGGATTTACTAGAATTTAAAAACCAGGTATCTCAATGTTTGCGGCCGAGTGACGGTGGCAGGGTGTTTGACATTCATTCTCATTTCTTGCATGCACCCAAGGACAAAGATTTTATATTTTAACCAATTTATATGCACTGGAGCATGTGCATGTAGTTCAAATTTGAATTATGCACATAAATGCATTGAAAACTCACTTAATGCATAAAAATGTCCAAACGAACCCAAAAAAATCACAAAAATTAACCCAACACTCCTGTTGTTCTATGTTGTCATGAGAAAATTTTTGAAAGCAATAAGAGGCAATCGATATCCTTTCGTCCCCAAAGGTGGGGCGTTCCCTACCGAAACCATCATGCTTGTTATGAGAAGCTCTAGTTTGTGAGAAGCATATACCCAAGCCTGCCCCAAATGGGACAAAAAGTTTACCACGACATGTTGATGCTGCTCCATGATAGCATGCCAAGTTTCATGAATTTTAGACGAGTTTTGGATTTACTAGAATTTAAAAACCAGGTATCTCAATGTTTGTGGTTGGGTGACGGTGGCAGGGTGTTTGAAATTCATTCCCATTTCTTGCATGGGACCCACCCAAGGACCAAGATTTGATTTTTCAACCAACTTATATGCACTTGAGCATGTGCATGTAGTTCAAATTTGAATTATGCACATAAATGCATTGAAAACTCACTTAACGCATAAAAATGTCCAAACGAACCCTGAATAATTCCAATTCTTTTATGACACACATACAGTTGCATGTTCACTACAGATAAAAGGTCTAGCAATTCAAACACCGTCCATGGCCGCTATGACTCCATTATGTAATTCAAATCAAGACGAAAAATCGAGTAGATCCCACACGGTTTATTATAACCAACTATGTGAGATGCAACACAAAATATCTTGGAGCACCGTTGGAGTATAATACCGATACGTCTCCAACGTATCTATAATTTTTTATTGCTCCATGCTATTATATATTCTATTTTGGATGCTTAATGGGCTTATTTATACACTTTTATATTATTTTTGGGACTAACCTATTAACCGGAGGCCCAGCCCAAATTGCTATTCTTTTGCTTATTTAAGAGTTTCACAGAAAAAGAATATCAAACGGAGTCCAAATGGAATGAAACCTTCGGGAACGTGATTTTCGGAACAAACGTGATCCAGAGGACTTGGAGTCCACGTAAAGTAATCAACAAGGAGAGCACGAGGTAGGGGGCGCGCCTACCCCCTGGACGCGCCCTCCACCCTCGTGGGGCCCACGTTGCTCCACCAACGTACTTCTTCCTCCTATATATACCTACGTACCCCCAAACCATCAGAGGCATCCACGAAAACCTAGTTCCACCGCCGCAACCTTCTGTACCCATGAGATCCCATCTTGGGGCCTTTTCCGGCGTCCTGCCGGAGGAGTCATTGATCACGGAGGGCTTCTACATCAACACCATAGCCTCTCCGATGATGTGTGAGTAGTTTACCTCAGACCTTTGGGTCCATACTTATTAGCTAGATGACTTCTTCTCTCTCTTTGGATCTCAATACAAAGTTCACCTCGATTCTCTTGGAGATCTATTCGATGTAATCTTCTTTTGCGGTGTGTTTGTCGGGACCGATGAATTGTGGGTTTATGATCAAGATTATCTATGAACAATATTTGAATCTTCTCTGAATTGTTTTATGTATGATTGGTTATCTTTGAAAGTCTATTCGAATTATCAGTTTGGTTTGGCCTACTAAATTGATCTTTCTTGCAATGGGAGAAGTGCTTAGCTTTGGGTTCAATCTTGCGGTGTCCTTTCCAAGTAACAGCAGGGGCATCAAGGCACGTATTGTATTGTTGCCATCGAGGATAACAAGGTGGTGTTTATATCATCTTGCATGAGTTTATCCCTCTACATCATGTCATCATACTTAAAGCATTACTCTGTTCTTTTGAACTTAATACTCTAGATGCATGCTGGGTAGCGGTCGATGTGTGGAGTAATAGTAGTAGATGCAGGCAGGAGTCGGTCTATTTGTCACGGACGTGATGCCTATATACATGATCATACCTAGATATTCTCATAACTATGCTCAATTCTATTAATTGCTCGACAGTAATTAGTTCACCCACCGTAATACTTATGCTCTTGAGAGAAGCCACTAGTGAAACCTATGGCCCCCGGGTCTATTTTCCATCATATTAATCTTTCGTTATTTCCATTACCGTATACTTGCTTTCTTTACTTTTACTCTTTATCATAAAAATATCAAAAATATTATCTTATCATATCTATCAGATCTCACTCTCGTATGTGACCATGAAGGGATTGACAACACCTTTATCGCGTTGGTTGCGAGGAGACTCAAGCGTAGCCTCCTACTGGTTTGATACCTTTGTTCTCAAAAACTGAGGGAAATACTTACGCTACTTTACTGCATCATCCTTTCCTCTTCAAGGGAAAAACCAACGCAGTGCTCAAGAGGTAGCAAGTACGCATACGTCTTACACGAGAAGGTGCGACGGCTACAGTCCACAACCCGCTCTGAATAAGGGACCGTGTCTGATGACACTTTGCGCGCCAGTTTTTCCGCTGAAGCGATTCCAAAATTTCGGCTTCTGCGGAAATATCTACCTTCCCGCCCCTCCCCCTTACCAAAAGCCACATTTCCCCTGCTTCCTCCTTCCTTTCCAAGTTGAAACCTTCACTCCTTGCTTGCAGCGCCGCCTCCTCGCTCGCGACCCTCCTTCACGCTGCTGGCCTCGCCTATCCAGGCAGGTAATCCACACCCGACCCCCATCCTCCTCCTCCTTCCACATCCCACATGCCCCGACCACCGGTGCAAGCGCGACACCTTCCATCCAAATCACCGACCCCTCCACCAAATAAGCGCCGGCCCAAGCCATGGTGCAAGCAGTATAGCCAGGATCTCAAGGAGCATTTGGCAGCGGAGAAGCAAATCGCGGCCGCACGCGCGGATGAGGTCGCGATGGCTGCCATTCGTGTCGACCCCTAGATCTTGGAGGAGCACCTCGCCATCGAGGCCACCGTTGACGCCTCGCGCGCAGACGCCGTGACACTTTTGGCTGCTTTAAACGACAATTCGTGGCGTTTTCTTGAGGCCACCATCGGTGCCATCGACAAATACTACGAGGTGTTTTCTCAGCGTGCACGTGCTTACCTCATCTCGAGAGCCGACAGGTTGGTGCCCGAAGCGGCTCAGGCAACTCACCACTACAACGAGGGCACCCACGATGTGGAGGCCTCGCCCTCTTCCATGTCTAAGGAGCCAATCGTCATCGATATCTCCGACAATGAGGAGTAGCTTGTCTTATTAGCTCACTATAAGGACCCAAGTTCAGTTTGCTAGCTACTACCTTTCCTTAACAAATTCTAGTGAATTGTGCTATCTACTTTTACCAGGCAATCTTCTGCTATAGTGTATATGTTCTATATGTCATGCAATGTGGTGTTCAGTTAACTGCTTGGTTCAATTTTGCAAATGTGATGTTCAATTCTTTAGGGTGCAATATTTCCAAGTTGTTAAGCATGCTTGGTTTGGTTAACTGTCTGATCTTCTATTACGAGTATGTTATATTGTTCAATGTGGTGCTCAGTTAACATTTGTTTCATTTGTTGTGGTGTTTAGTTAACTGCTTGGTTCAATTCCGTGATACGTCTCCAACGTATCTATAATTTTTTAATTGTTCCATGCTATTACATTATATGTTTTGGATGTTTAATGGGCTTTAATATGCTCTTTTATATTATTTTTGGGTCATTTGTTGTGGTGTTTAGTTAACTCTTGGTTCAATTCCGTGATACGTCTCCAACGTATCTATAATTTTCTATTGTTCCATGCTATTATATTATCTGTTTTGGATGTTTAATGGGCTTTAGTATGCTCTTTTATATTATTTTTGGAACTAACCTATTAACCGGAGGCCGAGTGCCAATTTCTGTTTTTTTTTTGCCTATTTTAGTGTTTCGCAGAAAAGGAATATAAAATGGAATCCAAACGGAATGAAACCTTTGCGATGATCTTTCTTGGACCGAAAGCAATCCAGAAGACTTGGAGTTGAAGTTTGGAAGGCCACGAGGCAGGAGGGTGCGACTAGGGGGTAGGCACGCCCCCCACCATCATGGGCCCCTCGTAGCTCCACCAACGTACTTCCTTTGCATATATATACTCTTGTACCCTAAAAACATCAGGGGGAGCCACGAAACCGCTTTTCCACCGCCGCAACCTTCTGTACCCGTGAGATCCCATCTTGGGGCCTTTTCCGGTGATCTGCTGGAGGGGGAATCAATCACGGAGGGCTTCTACATCAACAGCATAGCCTCTCCGATGATGCTTGAGAAGTTTACCACAGACCTTCGGGTCCAGAGTTATTAGCTGAATGGCTTCTTCTCTCCCATTGATTCTCAATACAAAGTTCTCCTCGATGTTCTTGGAGATCTATTCGATGTAATACTCTTTTGCGGTGTGTTTGCCGAGATCCGATGAATTGTGGATTTATGAACTTGATTATCTATGAATATTATTTGGTTCTTCTCTGAATTCGTATATGCATGATTTGATATCTTTGCAAGTCTCTTCGAATTATCAATTTAGTTTGACCTACTAGATTGATCTTTCTTGCAATGGGAGAAGTGCTTAGCTTTGGGTTCAATAATAAGGTGTCCTTTCCCAGTGATAGTAGGGGCAGCAAGGCACGTATTGTATTATTGCCATCGAGGATAAAAAGATGGGGTTTACATCATATTGCTTGAGTTTATCCCTCTACATCATGTCATCTTGCCTAATGCGTTACTCTGTTCTTATGAACTTAATACTCTAGATGCATGCTGGATAGCGGTTGGTGTGTGGAGTAATAGTAGTGTCAGAGTAATGGGCCACGGGTGGCCTAACCCGAGTCCCAGAACCTTTCAAGACATCGGGGCCGGTTGCGCCCCTCAAAACGCCAAGATGAAGTGCCGCCTTCTGGTGGCAGGCTGGCTGAGCGGCCAACTGCCCGAAGGCGGCCATGCTCAGGAAGGCGGCTTCAAGACGGGTCGACTCCCGGCAGGCGGCCTCCAGAGAGGCCGGCTCCTGGCAGTCGGCCCATGGCGCCCTCAAAGTCTGCGCCCCCATTTAGAAGACAAGACAGGGTGAGGCTACAATGTAGCCCCTCACCCCCGTATCCAGGGCCGAGCGTGGCCACAGTGCTCCGTACATGCGGAGATCTCCGCCCGGCGTAGCACTGTTGCCACTCCGCCCCTGACGTCAATCCTGCCAGGCGGAGCCCTGCTCCCACGATCGCCTGCCGGTATGGCCTGAAGACGGCAGGCCCTACCAGGCAGCGAGAGCCCAGAAGACAGCGGAAGCCCCACCAGTAGGACCCGAGAGACCGGCTCCTAGCAGGCGGCCCGTTCCTTCCTCGGGGCCGGTGCACCATTAACCAGATAAGACCTGGAGTGGCTACATGAAAGTGCGTTATATTGACTAGAGGGGGGGGGGCGAATAGGCGATTTTTATGAAATTCTTCACTGAGGAATTTGCTAGTGAGGAAATTTCTTAGCGAAGAACTACTAGCAGCGGAATAAGTACTCAGTAGTAAACATAGCAGAATACATGCATGGTCATCATGATGAAATGAAGACAAACACAGAGTATAGAAAGCGTAAACACAGGATAGCACAAGATGAAGACAAACAGACTGAAGATATTGAACTGAGGAAATTGAGAAAGTCTTCAGTCAAAGTCTTCAAACACAGATATGAACAAACACACAACACAGTAATGAGGAAATGAAAGTGTTGAGGAAATAGAACCAGTTGGCTTGGTGAAGACAATGATTTGGTAGACCATTTCCAACTGTTGTCTCAGTTGTACGTCTGGTTGGAGCGGCTGAGTATTTATACTCGAGGACACCCAGTCTCGGACACACAGTCCTCACCGTATTTTCCTTGAACTAAGGACACACAGTCCTCGCCCAATCTCTCGTGGTAAGTCTTCAGGTGACTTCAGAACCTTCACAAACTCGGTCACTCGGCGATCCACAATTCCTCTTGAGTGCTCTAGACCATGACGCCTAACCGTCTGGAAGAAGCACAGTCTTCAAATGTAACAAGCGTCGGATCCACGCAGGATCAATCTCTTCACTGATGCTCAATCACTTTGGGTTTGTAGGTTTTTGGGTTTGGGTTTTGGATTTTCCTCACTTGATGATTTTCTCTCAAAGTCCTCGGAGGACGGGTTGCTCTCAAATGACAAGTGTCAAGTTCTCTCGGAGCAGCCAACCAGCTAGTGGTTGTAGGGGGCGGCTATTTATAGCCTAGGGAACAGCCCGACATGATAAGACATAAATGCCCTGCAATGATATGACCGTTGGATGGATAAGATATTTTGGAACAGCTGGCGCGTAGCACAGCAACGGTCGGAAATTTGAGGAACAAATTCCTTAGGGCTATCATGTTCCTCACTGTGTAGGCAATCCGCACTGGCGAATTTCTAACTCCTTAGTCAGAACAAAGTCCTCAGTGACCAGAAGAACTGCGTCTCTGTCACTGAAGAAATTGACTGAACTGTATGAGATTTCCAATGGCTTCACTCTAAGGGATTGGTAGGTGTAGGATTTTGAGTTGAGCATCACATGGAAATTTTCTCCTTAGTATTTCCTCGACCCCCTTTAACATTACGGTGGTTCCTATGACTCAAGAAAGAGAAAATGAAACTACGAAAACAAAAGTCTTCACGCTTCATGTTCCTCGAATGAATACCAAGTCTTCAGGGTTACACCAATTTCTTCACTTTCAAAGTCTTCAGAAATTCTTCAGAACATCAAAGTCTTCAGTCGAAAAACTTCATTTTTAGGGGTCGACTTTCTCTATAAATATCAAACTCCGCATAGACTTATAGACCTGTGTACACTCATACACGCATTAGATCCTTAACCTATAAGTCTTCAATACACCAAAATCACTAAGGGGCACTAGATGCACTTACAATCTCCCCCTTTTTGGTGATTGATGAAAATATAGGTTAAGTTTTCAACGGGGATAAACATATGAAGTGTAAATACTGATATTGAGGAATTTGATTGCAAGATATAGAAGAACTCCCCCTGAAGATGTGCATAGTGAGGAATTTTCTTTGGAAGCAATGCACACTTGAAGAGTTGAATCATGGAGATCTCCCCCTATATCTTGTAATTCATACACGCATTTGATATATAATATGAAGAATTTGAAATGCATGATGAAATATGGTGCCTGATGAAATTCAGCATGCGTGCAATAATATTAACGAGGAATAAGCATGCATAATAGTGCATCAAAAGTATCAGAGCACAGTGCATCAAAAGTATCAGAGCACCATCGGGTTTAAGATTACAACTCGATCCAATAAAGTTTCAGAAGAACGAGAGTTGTAACTTAGCAAAAAAAACGCCCTTATAATAGACCCGCTTGAATACTAACTCAAATTTCTCACCCTTTGTCATCGAATGACCAAAAGGATCAAAACTGAGGACTAACGCCCCTGAAGATAATCAAGTTGATGAAGGAGCGTCAGCATTGTTGGGGTTGGTTGTTGAAGTAGGGCCTGCCGCAGTGTCGTCCAAGTCTTCATTTTCATCAGTCTCACGCGATGAAGAATAGGAGCTGGCCACCAAAGAAGGAAGCTTGACCTTCTTGTATTTCTTCGGAGGAGGTGCAGACCAGTCAAACTCTTCTTTGAGACCCATTTTCTTTAGATCTTCTGCGCTGTAAACTTGAGACAGAACAGTCCAGGTGCGGTTGAGGGTTTCATGGAGGTAGTAGTGGTTTTTCTTCACTGCATTGTGTGTTGAAGTCAGGTTGTGAAGAATTGAACCAAACTGACGCTTGACCCATTTATGATTGCGATCAACCTTCTGATGAAGACTGAGGAGTAACTCATGATCAGTCATCACCCTGGGTGCTGTGGCTTGAGGATTTGGCTTGGCATAGTTGGCGGCAGAGTCATGTGTGGCAGAGTCTTCATTGGTGGAGTACGAAGCCTTGCGAAATTGACCATCCTATGGACGAATGCCTTCATCTATCACAGCAGTTGCCTTGCCCTTTTCTTCAGCTGAGGAAAATGTCCTTTTGAGGACTTCAATAGGAGGCAAGTAGCTGCAGTGGTTGAGAGTGTCAGTTTTGTAGTTGAGTTAAGACCTTGTCCTGAGGAATCTCATAATCCATGGCGCATAAGGTTTCAGCTCAAAATGGTGACATTGCAATATTGGCCAGAGTCCTCATGAAGAAATCATGGAAGTTGACGGGAACGCCATGAATGATGTTGAAAAGCATATTCTTCATGATGCCAACGACTTCTTCATCATTTGAGTCGTGGCCTTTGATAGGACTCATTGTCTTGACGAATGCGATAGACGATCGAGGCACATCTGATAATTCCTTGACGAGGAATTTGGTTGAGGGCCTGCCACGGCTTCAAAGGCTTCATCAGCACTTGCATATAGTGATTTGAAACCTCAGGTTCATTGTAAACACAACGTGCATCTTCAAGGGGAGGACTTAGAGGAAGGGCACGAAGCAATTCAGACGCTGGTGCCTTATAATGAGTGTTCTCTGTCATCCAGTCCAGAACCCATGAATTCACATCTCCAGAGTTGCCTGTGATGTGCAGTGTTGCGTAGAACTGAAGAATGAGTTCTTCATTCCAATCACAGATATCAGTACAGAAGTTTAACAGCCCAACGTCGTGAAGAACACTTAGGACTGGCTCGAAGCATGGCAGAGACTCCATGTCTACATGAGGAATATGTGCATGGTCGAAGACTTTGTCTTTGTTGAATAACACCGAGGAATAGAAGTTGGCTTGACTAGCAGTCCAGAAACGCCTCTTCCTTATGCGAGCAGAGTCATATGGATTGTAATTAGTGAAGAATACATGCTCGCCAAAGAAGTCTTCAGCCTTGAACTTTTGCTTGCGCGAAAATGGATCCTTTGGTTTTGGCAGAGGAGTATCAGTGAGTTGCATCACTATCTCAGGAATCGCAATCGCAGGTTCTTCAGGCTGAGGAATTTCAGGTTCCTCCTCAGGTGCAGTCACATTTTCAGCAGCAGCAGTTTCTTCAGCACTAGGGGCTGGAATTTCTTCACGGACAGATGAGGTGGGATGAGTTTATTCAGAGCCCAACTGAACTGTTGGTGCAAGGGAGTGAGGAATTTGCTGCAGCAGGGTGAAGAGTGGAGAATTGGGATGCTGACTTTCCCAAAAGTCGTCATTCATCACTGGAGTTGTGCTTCCAATGTCCACATCTTCATCATCAATTTCTTCAACACCAGCCTCGTCAGTAGTAAACTGAGGCGTTGGTGATGATACCACTGTGGTTGAAGGGATCACATCTACTTCAATTTCTTCATCAATCTGCTCTGATGAAGCAGCAGATTGAGTTTCTTCATCAGATCCGCTTGGGATCACATATTCTTCATCAAAAGGAACAAGGTCCTTTGATGGCATGGTGGAAATCGGAACAGCATCGATCGGATTTTCGTATGAGCTGGTCATAGGCTTCATCTTCTTTGGAGCTGAAAATTCTGAAGCACTTGATGCTTTCCTTTTCTTCACTGCAGCTCGCTCTGCAGCCTTGTTCTTCTCACATCAGATGCAGATGGAAGGATAGGAGTTGGTGTGGGCGTAGGTGGAGCTGAGGAATCTGTTTGAATTTCCTCAGGCTCAACTGATGCGGTTGCCCTGACTTCTTCAGTTTCTTCAGGCGCACCACTAGTCGATGCCCCGGCAATTTCTTCAGCGGCTGGAATGGAGTCATCAGCCCTGGAACTAGCATTTTGTTCAGTAGCCTGAAAGTCATCAGCGGTGCTGGCATGTTCTTCAGTCGGCTGAGCAGAAGCTTCAGCTTGAGGAACTTCTTGTTGCGATGGGGCTCCAACATTGGTGAACTTCTCCGTCAGTTTCACAAACCTGACTTTGGCTCCTTGCCAATTAGCATAGTATGAGTCAAATTTTTGGCTGAGGGCTTTGATTTCAGCCTGCATCTTGACAAGTTCTTCAGTTGTCATCTTGACAACATTTTCCTTCAGCAGTTTCTCTTTTCTGTACTGCGATTTCTTGATCTCTCTGGCCCTGTCATATTTCCATTTCTCCTCTTGGATGAAATGAGTCTACATGTGATTTTGACCAGGTGTCAACTTGAAGTCAGGCATAGGTGAATTTGGATCCTTATGCCAGAGATCAATATAATCGAGGATCGCCCTTGGATCCAAAAGCAGTGGCACAGGTGTGCCTTTGGCTCTAGCGGCCCTTTCTTGCCGGTCTCTGATGATTTCTGCAAGTTCATCATCATCAGCCTCATCATCTTCAGGTGGCTCTTGGAAGGCAACCTGTTTCTTCTTAGGACTTGGCCAAGGACCTCGTCCAGCTGTTGCCTTAGTCTTAAGCAGAGTGGGGCCAGATGAAGTATTTGGTGCAGCTGAGGAACTTGCTTAGACACCAGAGGCAATTGAGATGCCTGCAGTCCTTTGGCACGTGGCTAGATGCACGGGTGCTGAGGGCTTTGTCGGAGCTGCTGAGGACTTTGGAGGAGGTGCTGAGGATTTTGAAGGAGCAGGATCAGCATGAGGAATTGGTCTTGAAGATGTTGACGTTCCTGGCCGTGAGGGCGCAGCTGAGGAACTTGGCCGTGAGGGCATTGTGGGTGAAGCATTTGGCTTATGAGCAGGCTTCTTAGCCATTGATTTCCTCGGCTTGACAGAGGCCTCAGTGGCAGCAGCAGCAGCAGAATCTTCGTTGAATTTCCTCACTGCTTCTCTGGCTTGTCTTGCCAATTTGGCTTGACGCCTGGCCCATTCTTCAGGAAAGTCCTCACCGCGTTTGATGCTAGTGGGATCAGCTTCTTGGCCAGGTGCCAGTGGAAGTCTTGGGCATGGAGGGTTGAGAGAGAATTTCTTCATGTATTTTGGAGTTACATATCTGTACTCCCTCCATTCACTTGCCCATCTCCGTTCAATCCTCTGAATGCGCACCTTGCGCTGATTTTTGTTTTCTTTGCCAAACTTGGCTTCATCAGGTGTGCAGTACTCAGCATATATATCCTCAGGTATTTCAAACGCAGTCATAACCTCAGGTTTCTTTCCTCCTTTCTGCGGCTTCTTACCATCTGCCATATTCTTCAGCTGAGAAATTTTAACAATTGAATTCTCTGAAGAAGTATGCAGTTTTTCTTCGAGGAACGCTGCAAATGAGTTAAGTTGATGAGAACCTAGTGATTCAGCAGCGGACATGAGTACCTGTGAATGGAGTATAGTTGCGAGGAATTTGGAGAGGTCATATGCGTTCTCAGAAGGTTTTTCAAAAAGAATAAGTTTGAGGAATTTGACCAGATGCGTCTTGAAGAATTTCACTAAGCATGCTTTGTCTTAGGTTCCAGAGTTGTAGATCGGAGATCCACACAATTGAGGAATCTTGAAGAAAATAAAGCTTAGAGAAATGAATCAAGAACATAATATTTGTGAGGTGTTTTGTGTGTGAGGATTTGAGAAATAAAACACCTTTCAAGATTTTGTAGAAAAGTTTCGAATCAAAGAGGGTAGTAAAAGTAACTTTTAATTATCCTGAATGAAGAACACGACGAACACAGAGATGGAGAAGTGAAGTTCGTCGGTGTTGATCTTCCACGCCCTAACTCGGCGGAGGAAGACGTCTACGGCGGCGTCGGAGGTGAAGATTTCCGCGGTCGGCGCGAGTACGACGGCGATGAGGTCGAGGCAGTGAAGCTCTTCCTCACTGACGACGATGGAGTAGCGGCGGTGCTAGGGTTTGAGAAGCTCGAGCGGGAGAGAGAGTTCGAGCGGAGTAAAAGCTGTGAAGAAGGGGCGTGGGGTATTTATAGAGGCACTGAAAAACTGTTCGCTCGAATATTTGGGACGAACGTGCCCCTGACCATTCTCCTTCGCATGACATGTGTCACCCACGTACTGTGTAGTGGAGACCGTGTTAGATCGTGGGTGAATAGAATAATGCATCGTAGGATGCGGAATGGTTTGAGCGGCAAAACCGAAAATTTGGATAAGATTAGTTTTAACGTTCCGTTCGCAATTTCTTCAGCTGACAAGGACACAATGAAGATTTTGAACGAGTTTCAAATAGAACGCACATGAAGAATTTGTGAATAAATTGGATTGAGTATAGCATAGAGGGGGAAGGGTCCGATCACATTCACTTAGCAGAAAAACCAACTTGAAGAAATAGCCATAAGTGAATCTTGTAGAGGACATAAACTTCGTGTATATATATATATATATATATATATATATATATATATATATATATATATATATATATATATATATATATATATATATATATATATATATATATATAGCTAATGAAGAAAAACGACGGAATAAGTGAAGATTTTGCAAAGTTGAAGAATTTGAACAAATGTGGAATTTCAAAACTAAGGAAAAACTCAAATTGAAGATTTTCAACTTTTTGTGGTGGCGTGACCCACTGTATAAGAATGATGATTTCAGACACCGCGTACAATTGTCGTAGGGTTCTGAGAATCAAATTCTTCATTAATTTCTTCACATTTAGAGTGTTATTCTTCATTGATTGAAGAAAAACATTTCTTCATGTGTTGCACATCTAAGTCATCAATTTTGCATAAGTGTTAGGATGAGTGCCTTTTCAAAGTACGTTCGAAGACTCTAAGATATTTAGCTCACACCGCAACTTGCTAAATCTCTTCTCATCCAAGGGCTTAGTGAAGATATCGGCTAGCTGTTCTTCAGTCTTCACATGCTCAATAGAAATGTCTCCCTTCAACACATGATCACGAAGAAAATGATGACGAATCTGAATGTGCTTTGTCTTCGAGTGCTGAACTGGGTTGTGAGCAATCTTAATGGCACTCTCATTGTCACAGAGGAGAGGCACATTCTTCACGTTGACGCCATAGTATTTGAGTGTTTGCTTCATCCATAGGAGTTGAGCACAGCAAGAACCAGCAGTAATGTACTCAGCTTGATGATGAAGAGATGTGATACGCCTTCATTTCTTCGAGGACCAACAGACCAAGGATCGTCCGAGGAAATGACAAGTACCAGATGTTGACTTGCGGTCCACACGATCACCAGCATAGTCAGAGTCAAAATATCCAATGAGATCAAAATCCGAGCCCTTGGGATACCATAATCCTAGTGTTGGTGTGTGAGCTAGATATCAAAGAATATGCTTCGCAGCCTTATGGTGTGATTCCCTCGGTGCAGCTTGAAATCGGGCACACATGCAAACACTAAGCATTATATCTGGCCTAGATGCACATAAGTACAATAAAGAGCCAATCATGGAGCGGTATACCTTATGATCGAAGTCAATACCATTTTCATTAGTGCATAGATGACAATTTGTGGGCATAGGAATTTTGATGCCTTTGCAATCTTGCATGCCGAATTTCTTCAAGACATCCTTGAGGTATTTCTCCTGAGATATGAATATGCCATTGCGCTGTTGACTAATTTGAAGACCTAAGAAGAATTTCAACTCTCCCATCATAGACATTTGATATTCACTCATCATATAGGCAAATTCATCACTATAAGTTGGTCAGTACAGCCAAAGATGATATCATCAACATATATTTGGCACACAAACAGTTCACCATCATAAGATTTAGTAAAGAGAGTGGGATCGAGTGAACCGTGTGTGAAGCCTTTCTTCATGAAGAATTCCTTCAAAGTATCATACCATGCCCGTGGGGCCTGCTTGAGGCCATAGAGGGCCTTATTGAGTCTGAAGACTTGGTCAGGATGTTTTGGATCTTCAAAACCTGGGGGTTGAGCAACATATACTTCTTCCTCAAGATTACCATTGAGGAATGCACTTTTCACATCCATTTGATATAAGATGATATCATGATGGTTAGCATAAGCAAGTAATAGGCGAATAGCCTCAAGTCTAGCAACAGGTGCAAAAGTTTCATCGAAATCAATTCCTTCAACCTGTGTGTAGCCTTGAGCTACTAAACGTGCCTTATTCCTCACCACAACACCATTTTCATCTTGCTTGTTGTGGTAGATCCACTTTGTGCCAATGATATTATGCTTGCGAGGATCTGGACGATTGACCAGTTCCCATACATTGTTGAGCTTGAACTGATGTAATTCTTCTTGCATGGCCTGAATCCACTCAGGCTCCAGAAATGCTTCATCTACCTTAGTGGGCTCTGTGATAGAGACAAAAGCAAAGTGCCCACAAAAGTTAGATAGATGTGAAGCTTTTGAGCGGGTGAGAGGACCTGGTGCTCTAATGTCATCGATGATCTTCTCCACTTGCACTTCTTTTGCAACGCGAGGATGAGCTGGTTGTCGTTGAGGAATTTGATCAGCATTTTCTTCAGCATCAATTTCCTCAGCATTTTCTTCAGGTACATCAGCTCGACGTTCTTCACGTCATTGGGTTTCTTGTCAGTGAGGAGTTCATAGGCGGTCTTCTTGAAGAATTTGTGAAGATATACTCTGTTGTTGATATGGCACGCAGTGTCAATTGCATCAACCCAGAAACGACGAGGGGTTTTGTACTCATAAAGCATAGTGCGAGCCATCTCAGCAAGAGTCCTGTCCTTGCGCTCCACGACGCCATTCTGTTGAGGAGTATAAGGAGCAGATAACTCATGAATAATACCAAGTTCATCAAGATAGTCATCGAGACCCGAATTCTTGAACTCAGTGCCATTGTCACTTCTGATGTGCTTGATCTTCACACCAAAATTGGTTGAAGCCCTCGAGGAAAATCGTTTGAAGACTTCCTGCACTTCATGTTTGTAAGAGACAAGGTGTACCCATGTGTAACGAGAGTAATCATCAACAATAACAAAGCCATATTGAGATGCTTCATTTGAAACAGAAGATTAATGATTAGGACCGAAGAGATCCATGTGAAGCAATTCAAATGGACGAGTAGTGGTCATGATAGTCTTCGCTGGATGCTTGGCCTTGGTCATCTTTCCAGCTTCACAGGCACCGCATAAGTGATCCTTGAGGAATTTGACATTCTCAATGCCAATGACATGCTTCTTCTTCGCAAGCGTGTGCAAATTCCTCATGCCTGCATGACCAAGTCGTCGATGCCATAGCCATCCTTCTGAAGCTTTTGCAAGTAGGCACACTGCTGGTTGTGAGTCTGCAGAGAAATCAACAATATACAAGTCTCCTCTCCTAAAGCCTTCGAAGACTTTGGACTTGTCAGCTTCCATAATCACAACCCAACGATACTTGCCAAAGACAACAACCATATCAAGATCACAAAGCATTGAGACAGACATAAGGTTGTATCCCAAGGACTCAACAAGCATGACTTTGTCCATGTGTCGATCCTTTGTGATAGCAACTTTACCTAGACCCAATACCTGACTCTTGCTTTTGTCAGCGAAGATGATATGCTTCAGATGTGATGACGATAAGGAAGCATCCATCAATAGATTCTTGTCACCAGTCATGTGATTTGTACATCCACTATCAAGGACCCACTCAGTGGCTTTGGGTTGATCATCCTGCAGATGAATTAGTGCAACTTACGAACCTCATATACTTCAGCAATGAAGAATATGATACCACAATTCATCAGATCAATTTCATCAAGCAGTAAGACATATAAAGCAGTGTGAGGACGTGTGAAATGAAAGTTCATTTCTTCATGATTAGCCTGCGCCCTTTCAGGCAATATGTAAGGTCCCCAGCAAATTCTTCAGACGTTACAATACATCTGGAGACCTGACCCTGCAGAAAAGATTAGTTCCTTTTCTTCACCACCCACATCTGAAGGGGTGGCAAAGAGTGCATCACTCCGTGAGCTGCATATGAGGGGTTAGGGTAAGCATATGAATAGGCAGAGAAATTCTTCGAGGACTTATGAACATAATGATTAGAAGAATAATGCTCATATTCATAGCCCTTGGCTCTTCCCTGCGAAACAGAGTTGTTAGCACAATGATGTTCATATGAGGACTTTGATCCTTTTGAGGAATTTGATCCACGTGAGGAATTTGGTCCGTATGAGGACTTGGATCCATATGAAGAATTTGGTCCATATGAAAAATTTGATCTGGGGTTCCTATTCTTCACACGTGGTGTCATGAGGACATTCACCTGAAGACTTTCAAGGCACTTTTTGGGAACCCAGATTTTCTTTATAGGGGAACCATTCCTGCAGTTAGTGCCAACATATCTACCAAATACTTCACCATTCTGATTTTTGAAAAGTTTATAGTTGGAGTCAAATGACTCATTAGAAGAATGAGAAGATTCACATGTATAGCCAGATAAATTAGATGGATCAACTGGAGGTCCCTTTGCAGCAACCCATGAGGTTTTGGGGTACTGCTCAGGCTTCCAGTATGTACCATCAGCATTGAGTTTCCTCTCAAAGGCAATACCCTCTTTCCTAGGGTTCCTGTTGAGGATCTGCTTTTTAAGCACATCACAAAGAGTCTGATGCCCTTTGAGGCTTTTGTACATGCCTGTCATGTACAATTCCTTCAGCCCTGCATCGTCGGTGATACTAGCAATGTCCTTAGATGAGGAATTAGTGATAGCAGAGGCAGGTGAAGAATTTGTAACATTAGAAGCATTTGAACATTCAGGTGAAGAATTAGCAGATTCTCGTTCAATGCATTTTAAACATGGAGGAATGAATTCTTCCTGAGCAGCGTTGATTTGTTGAGCAAGTAATGAATCGCGCTCCTTCTGAAGATCTTCATAACTCACTCTTAGCTCCTCAAGATCTTTCTTTCTTTGAAGAAATTCATAAGAAAGCTTCTCATGATCAGACAAGAGAGTGTTATGATGACCTTGAAGGTTGTCAAACCTGGTCTGAAGTCTCTGAAGATTTTCAATCAAGGCTTTAGTGCGGTCCATTTCTTCACCCAACATATCATCACTTTTGTCTAGCATGTTTTGAACCTTTTCAAAAGCCTTTTGTTGTTTCACAGCAATCTTAGCAAGTTTAGAGTAGCTAGGCTTAAGATTGTCATCTGATTCATCTTCACTAGACTCAGAGGAGGTATATCTAGGTACCTTGGCACCCTTTGCCATGAAGCAATAGGTGGGAGCGTAGTCATCATTGCCTTCATCAGCCTTGTTGGTGAGATCATTTTGTTCAGAGTTGAAGATAGACTTGCTGACGAATGTGATAGCGAGGGCTAGGCTTGCCACACCTGATTCAGAGTCCTCAGAAGCCTCCTCTTCCTCTTATTCCTCAGATTCAGCTTCAGAGTCCATTTCCTTGCCAATGAATGCCCGAGCTTTCTTGGAGCTGCTCTTCTTGTGAGATGAAGACTTTGAGGATTTTGACGATGAAGATTTTGAAGACTTCTTCTTTTTCTTAGCATCATCAGAACTGTAATCCTTGTATTTCTTCTTCTTTGATTCCTTTTCCCACTGAGGACAGTCTTGAATGTAATGTCCTGGTTTCTTGCACTTGTGACAAAGCCTCTTCTTGTAGTCACTGGATGAGGAATCATTGCTCCTTGAGGGTTTTCCAAAACTACCACGTCTTGAGAACTTCTGGAATTTCTTCACAAGCAGTGCTAGATCATGACTCAGTTCTTCAGGGTCACCAAGGCTACTACCAGAGTCTTCATCTTCGGATTCTGATACTGCTTTGGCCTTCAGTGCACGTGATCTGCCATAGCTCGAACCATAGAGATCTCTCTTTTCAGCAAGCTGGAACTCATGAGTGTTTAGCCTCTCGAGGATATCAGCGGGGTCAAGTGATTTGTAATAAGCACGCTCTTGTATCATCAGTGCCAGAGTATCAAATGAGGAATCAAGCGATCTCAGCAATTTCTTCACCACCTCATGGTCGGTGATGTCAGTGGCACCAAGTGCTTGAAGCTCATTTGAGATGTTAGTGAGGCGATCGAAGGTTTGCTGAACATTTTCATTGTCGAGTCTTTTGAAGCGGTTGAAGAGATTGCGAAGAACATCAACTCGAGAGTCATGCTGAGTTGAAACTCCTTTATTGACCTTGGACAGCCTATCCCAGATAAGCTTAGCAGTTTCCAAAGCACTCACTCTACCATACTGTCCTTTACTCAGATGGCCACATATGATATTCTTCGCTTGGGAATCGAGTTGCTTGAATCTCTTCACATCGGTAGCGTTCAGTGAGGGTGAGACGGAGGGAACACCATTTTCCACGACATACCAGAGATCGTTATCAATTGCCTCAAGATGCATGCGCATCTTGTTCTTATAGTAGGGGTAGTCCATCCCATCAAAGGTAGGAAACCCAGCAGAGATCTTGATCATACCTGCGGTCGACATAACTAAAACTCCAGGCGGTTAAACCAAAATCACACAGAACAAGGGAGTACCTTGCTCTGATACCAATTGAAAGTGCGTTATATCAACTAGAGGGGGGTGAATAGGCGATTTTTATGAAATTCTTCACTAAGGAATTTGCTAGTGAGGAAATTCCTTAGCAAAGAACTACTAGCAACGGAATAAGTACTCAGTAGTAAACATAGCAGAATACATGCATGGTCATCATGATGAAATGAAGACAAACACAGAGTACAGAAAGCGTAAACACAGGATAGCACAAGATGAAGACAAACAGACTGAAGAAATTGAACTTAGGAAATTGAGAAAGTCTTCAGTCAAAGTCTTCAAACACAGATATGAACAAACACACAACACAGTAATGAGGAAATGAAAGTGTTGAGGAAATAGAACCAGTTGGCTTGGTGAATACAATGATTTGGTACACCAGTTCCAACTGCTGTCTCAGTTGTACGTCTGGTTGGAGCGGCTGAGTATTTAAACTCGAGGACACCCAGTCCCGGACACACAGTCCTCACCGTATTCTCCTTGAGCTAAGAACAGACAGTCCTCGCCCAATCTCTCGTGGTAAGTCTTCAGGTGACTTCCGAACCTTCACAAACTCGGTCACTCGGCGATCCACAATTCCTCTTGGATGCTCTAGACCATGACGCCTAACCGTCTGGAAGAAGCACAATCTTCAAAGGTAACAAGCGTCGGATCCACACAGGATCAATCTCTTCAGTGATGCTCAATCACTTTGGGTCTGTAGGTGTTTGGGTTTGGGTTTTGGATTTTCCTCACTTGATGATTTTCGCTCAAAGTCCTCGGAGGATGGGTTGCTCTCAAATGACAAGTGTCAAGTTCTCTTGGATCAGCCACAGCTAGTGGTTGTAGGGGGCGGCTATTTATAGCCTAGGGAGAAGCCCGACATGATAATACATAAATGCCCTTCAATGATATGACCGTTGGATGGATAAGATATTTTGGAACAGCTGGCGCGTAGCACAGCAACGGTCGGAATTTTGAGGTACAAATTCCTCAGGGCTATCATGTTCCTCACTGTGTAGGCAATCCACACTGGCGAATTTCTAACTCCTCAGTCAGAAGAAAGTCCTCAGTGACCAGAAGAACTGCGTCTCTTTAACTGAAGAAATTGACTGAACTGTATGAGATTTCCAATGGCTTCACTCGAAGGGATTGGTAGGTGTAGGATTTTGAGTTGAGCATCACATGGAAATTTTCTCCTTAGTATTTCCTCGACCCCTTTAACAGTACGGTGTTTCCTATGACTCAAGAAAGAGAAAATGAAACTACGAAAACAACAGTCTTCACGCTTCATGTTCCTCGAATGAATACCAAGTCTTCAGGGTTACACCAATTTCTTCACTTTCAAAGTCTTCAGAAATTCTTCAGAACATCAAAGTCTTCAGTCGAAGAACTTCATTTTTAGGGGTCGACTTTCTCTGTAAATAACAAACTCCTCATAGACTTATAGACCTGTGTACACTCATAAACGCATTAGATCCATAACCTATAAGTCTTCAATACACCAAAATCACTAAGGGGCACTAGATGCACTTACACTACAGTGATCTCCCACCAGGCGGCGGGACTGTAGCCATGCTCCCCTGACCAAGCCTACGTCATAAGCCTCACGGCTACAGTAATCAGCAACCGGCAAGACCCGCGAGCGGCAGGAGCAGCCTGTCGGCGACGTACCAGACCAGTGAGCGGGGCCCACCATGCGGCGGGCCCTAGCAGCCGGCGGAGAAGCCGGCGACCAGAGACACAGATAGCCGGGTCCTACACCCGGCTGGATTACCAATGTACCCCTGGGGGGTAGGCCTATATAAGCCCCCCAGGGCACCCATGCAAAGGGTTCGAACCTGTTAGAATTAGACTCACACCTAGGGGGAGAGGAGAGCAAGCCTTGCCTTCTTCTACCTCTAGCATACAGCTCGAGGAGCACCATTGTACTCACTCTTGCCTTAGTGATCATGCGGAGACCCCGCAGAGCAGGACTAGGGGTGTTATCTCCTAGGAGAGCCCGAACACAGGTAAAGTCTTGGCGTTCGTGTCTACGCCTCATCCCGCTTCCAGGCACCGGCGACGTTCTACTCGCTCCCACCATGGTAAGCCATCCATTGGCATATGTCGCACCCAACCCCCTACATTTGGCGCCCACCGTGGGGCGAAGTGCACCATCTCCCGGAGACCTGTTCTGGACAGGAACCCTATTCCTTCCTGGCGAGCGTAGCCAGCCTAGCACGCCATACGGCGTCTGCACCGACGCGCTGCACGGCACGGAGGCCATCTGCGCGGCGAGCTGCCTCGCCGATCTTGTTGGCGAGATTCTCCTCTCCGACGAGCCCGCGTCTGAAGCGGGCACCGATGGCCCCGAGAGCCGCCTCGTGAGCCTCCTCGATCAGCTCCACATCGCCAGCGAGCCTGCTGCCGACTTGGAATCGGCTGGCTCCACCGACCCGATGCTGGTTGACTCTGACACCACGTCACTTGACGCGTTCCCCACTAACGTGGTGGTCTACGATGAGCCGCTTCCTCGCGCAGACAGTGGCGGCAGCACCGTCACGGAAGTGCTCGTCATCAGCCACGGAGAGCACTCTGGCGGAGGTGGCCAGGAGCCATTGCAGGAGGCAATGCAAGACCTGGCTGCACCTATCCCGGAAGACGCCGACGCGGAGACGCTGGAAGCGCGCCGCGTCCAGCTCATTGAGAGCGCCAACCGGCTGGCCAGCATGAGACGCCTTTCGGAGGCCTACCAGCGGGAGATGGACCGTGTCGTCGGAGGCATGCCGACTCTTGTTGGGCCTAGCCGCATTGGCTTGGTCCGCCAGCGTGGCGCAACCATCGCCAGCATGTTCAGGACAGATCGTCCCGTTTATGCCATGCCTGCAGAGAACATTCGAGCTGCTCAGGCGGCAGTAGACGAGCTGGACAAGCTCGAGGGCGACGAGCGTCGCCAGATGACGGAGCGAGTCCAGCAGCTCCTCGATGCGGCTGGTGAGTAGCAAGAGGCCGGGTGCCGCACTGAAGCGCCCAACCGGCAAAACGACAACCCGCCTCCTCGCCGAGACCAAGGCGCGACCTCATGGACACCGACTGGTGGCGTCCGCGACAATAGAGACAAGGAGTCGGCTGCCAGCCGCAGCTGGACTCACATCACCATCGAGCACGACCAAGACGGCCGCCCAAGAGAAGTGCGGCGGTGAGACGATTGTCCGACTCCCCCTCCCCAAAGGGAGAGGTGTATTTCCCCGCCACTTGTTGATCACCCGTCACTCAGCGACCGCCTTGGCCGCCGAGAAGGAATCAGAGAAAACGATGCCTGCCACCGAATCGATAACCTCAATCAATCCCTGGCGCTAGAAGAAGAAGATGAGCTGGGTCCGCCTTACTTCGGCCCCTGCATCCGAGACGAGCATTTCCCCAGAGGGTTCACGCTCCCAAGAGATACACCCAAGTACACCAGCTCTGTGAAGCCGTAGGATTGGCTGGTCGACTACTCCACAGCCGTCAGCATCGCCAACGGCAACAAGCGCGTTGCCGTGAAGTACGTTCCGCTCATGCTCCAGGGCACGGCCCGGACGTGGCTGAACAGCCTGAAGCACCGCATCATCAACAGCTGGGTCAACTTCTATGAAGCATTCATCCGCAACTTCACCAGCACGTACAAGCGGCCGCTCAAGCCTCGCCAGCTCTCCTTGTGCGTCCAAGGCCCCAATGAGTCGACCAGCGATTACTTCACGCACTGGGCCAAGCTGCGCAACTCTTGCGAGGGCATGCACGAGGTGCAGGCCATTGAATACTTCACTGACGGGTGCCAAGATGGCACCCTCCTCAAGGACAAGCTCCTCTCCGACGAGCCGGCGACCCTCGACGAACTGCTGATCATAGCAGACAAGTACGCCACGGCCGACTCCTCCATGAATGCGGAGATCCAAGTTAATGCATCGGGCAAGGTGGCCCCTCAAGCTCCTCGGACCCCCGCTGGTGACACCAGTCGGCGACAGCAACCAAACGACAACAAACGCAAGGCCATGCAGCCGGCTCCCACGAGCCGGCAAGTGGCAACAGTCGAAGATTAGCAGCCGGAAGGGCAACCTCCCCCCAAACGCCAGAAGGGAGGCAAGCCTAACCGGTTGCCCGCCTTCTCGTACGCGCAGACTCTCGACGCGCCCTGCAAGTTCCACAGCAGAGCAAAGCCGTCCAATCACACCACTCGGAAGTGCCACTGGCTCACCAGGATCGCCAAGGGCGACGGACTCCAGCCTCCCCCGCCTGCCGTCCCGCCGCCTCCTCCTCCTCAGCAGCCGGCGGTTCGGCCAGTCGGTGCGATACAAGATGAATTTCTTGAGGAGCATGGATCTTATGCCGTGTTCACCAGCGTGGCTGGCGACAAGCACAACAGACAGCGGGAACAATAAGAAGTAAATGCAGTAGCATCAGAGGCCCCGAGTTCATGCATTGGTCTGAGAAGCCCATCAGCTGGAGCAGAGCCGACCACCCGGAGGTGATGCCCAATCCCGGCTCTTATGCTCTGGTGTTTGATGCCACTTTGCCATGGAGAGGTGAGCTGCCTGTTTCCCCCGAGTTCTGATAGATGGCGGAAACAGCATCAACATCCTGTACAAAGATACCATGGAGAAGTTGGGAATCAAGCAGAGACATCTTCAGCCCAGCCGGACTGTTTTCCATGGCATCGTTCCGGGCCTTTCCTGCTCACCAATAGGCAAGACTCAGATAGATGTCCTCTTCGGGGACAAAATCATTTCCGCCGAGAACCAGTCTGGTTTGGGGTGGTGGACCTTGAAAGCCCCTATCATGCATTGCTTGGCCGGCCTACCCTCGCCAAGTTTATGGTGGTCCCCCACTATGCTTACCTGAAGATGAAGATGCCAAGCTCCAAGGGAATCCCAACCATTGCAGGAGATTACAAGAAGTCATCCGCCTGTGTCGCAGAGAGCAGCCGGTTAGCCAAGTCCCTCGTGATCGCGGCTGAGAAGTAGCTCCTTGACTGGGTTGTGGCGATGGCGGGCAAGCAGCCGGAAATGTCACCCAACCCCAAGGAGTCGGAAGCTACGGGCTCGTTCAAGCCGGCGAAGGAGACAAAGAAGATACCCTTGGACCCGGAGCAACCGGAGAGGCACGCTGTCATAGGTGTGAACCTTGACAGCAAATAGGAAGGCGAGCTCGTCGATTTGCTCTGTGAAAATCGGGACATCTTTGTGTGGTCTCCGAAGGACATGCCGGGTGTTCCGACGGATTTCTCCGAGCACAAGTTGCATGTCCGGTCCGATGCCAAGCCAGTCAGGCAGCCCTTGCGCCGCATGTCAGAAGATAAGAGAAGAGTTCTTGGAGAAGAAATAGCCCGGCTTCTAGCAGCCGGCTTCATCATGGGAGTGTTCTTTCCAGAGTGGCTAGCCAACCCAGCCCTTGTACTAAAGAAAAACAAGCAGTGGCGCATGTGTATTGATTATACCAGCCTCAACAAAGCATGCTACAAAGATCCATTTGCTTTGCCAAGAATCGACCAAGTGATTGACTCCACAGGCGGATGCGGGCTGTTGAGTTTTTTGGATGCATGCTTAGGATATCACCAGATCAAGTTGAACCCGGCCGACAGGCTGAAGACCGCCTTCATCACACCATTCGGAGCCTTCTGTTACCTGACCATGACGTTCGGCTTGAGGAATGCCGGCGCCACGTTTTAGCATTGCATGCAGAAGTGTCTCCTCAAGCAACTCGGCAGAAACGCTCATGTCTACGTAGACGATGTTGTGGTGAAGATGGAGAAGCGTGGAACGCTGCTATAGGACCTCAAGGAGACCTTTGAAAACTTGCGCTGATTCCAGATCAAGCTCAACCCGGAGAAGTGCGTCTTCAGAGTACCAGCCGGCCAGCTTCTTGGCTTCCTGGTATCGGAGCGCGGCATAGAGTGCAACCCTGTGAAGATCAAGGCCATCGAGAGGATGGAGGTGCCCACCCGACTGCTGGATGTGCAAAAATTTACCAGCTGCTTGGCATCCATCAGCCGCTTCATCAGTCGGCTAGGCGAGAAGGCTCTTCCCTCTACCAGCTCATGAAGAAGACCACTTTTTTCGAGTGGAACGACAAGGCGGATGAAGATTTTATCCAGCTGGAGAAGATGTTGACCACTCCACCCGTCCTGGCGGCTCCGACACCTAAAGAGCCCATGCTCCTCTACGTCACTGCCACCAGCCGGGTGGTCAGCACAGTCATAGTAGTGGAACGCAAGGAAGAAGGCAAAGCACTACCAGTCCAGAGGCCGGTGTATTACCTGACTGAAGTATTGTCCGCCTCCAAGCAGAACTACCCCCACTACCAGAAGATGTGCTACGGCGTGCACTTTGCCTCCAAGAAATTGAAGCCATATTTTCAAGAGCACCCAATCACCGTGGTCTGCACTGCTCCTCTTGCTGAGATCATTGGAAGCCGAGATGCCTCAGGATGAGTGGCCAAATGGGCTATAGATTTGTCCCCCTACACCATCTACTACCAGCCTCGCACCGTAATCAAGTCACAATCACTGGCCGACATCCTCGTCGACTGGGCCGAGACCCAGTACCTGACACGAGCGCCAGATTCCACTCATTGGCGAATGCACTTTGATGGTTCCAAGATTCGCACCGGTTCAGGAGCCGGCATCGTCCTCACCTCTCCCAAAGGCGACAAGCTCAGATGTGTGCTGCAAATTCACTTTGCCGCCTCCAACAACGTTGCTGAATACGAAGCACTCATTCACGGGATTCGGCTTACCAAGGAACTCGGCATCCGCCGGATCCTGTGCTATGGAGATTCCGATTTGGTGGTCCAACAGTCGTCAGGCGATTGGGACGCCAAGGATGCAAATATGGCCAGCTACCGCTTCCTCATTCAGCAACTCAGTGGATACTTTGAAAGATGCGAGTTCCTCCATGTGCCAAGGAATGACAATGAGCAAGCAGATGCTTTGGCACGAATCGGCTCCACCCGGCAAGCAATACCAGCCGGCGTCGCCCTACAACGCCTCCTTAAGCCGTCTGTCAAACCATCGCTAGAGTCAGATTCCATCTTTGTGTCGGCTCCCCCTGAAGCAGTCGGATCCGACTTGAGAACCCCGGCAGTCGGCACACGGAATTCGGCAGGCGACCTGGGGACTGCAGCAGCCGCACCTGGCCTGGGGACTTTAGAACCCGGCACGGGGACTGCAGCAGTCGGCCCGGGGACTTCACCGACACAGCAAGCGGCATCTGACTCCAACCCGCCGCCTCCCGGCCCAACCGCCCTTGTGCAAGTAGCAACCCTAGCAGTCGAAGAATTTGCAGCACCTTCCTGTGCTCAGCCCATCCTTAACATTCTGGTGAACAAGGAGCTGCCGACTGACAAGATCTCGGCCCGACAAGTGCAATGTCGAACAGCAGCATACACCATCGTCAACAGAGAACTTGTGTGGCGCGGCGTCACTGGTGTTTATCAGCACTGCGTAGAGCCAGAGCAAGGCCAAGCAATCCTCAAAGATATCCATCAAGGCGAGTGTGGTCACCACGCTGCTTCAAGAGCGCTCGTGGCCAAAGCTTTCCGCCACGGCTTTTTTGGCCGACTGCTCTAGAAGACGCCAAAGAATTGGTCCAGAAATGCAAGGGGTGCCAGAAGTTCTGGTCCAAGCCGCATCTACCGGCTTCTGCACTCAAGACTATCCCCATCGTCTGGCCCTTTGCCGTCTGGGGCCTGGACAAGGTGGGACCATTCAAGACGGCGCGCGGCGGCATGACTCATCTACTTATCGCGGTGGACAAGTTCACCAAGTGGATAGAAGCAAAGCCAATTAAGAAGTTGATTGGTCCGACTACTGTGACTTTCATCTCCGACATCACCATCCGGTATGGCATACCACACAGCATCATCACCGACAACGGCACGAACTTCGCCAAGGGTGCCTTGGCCCTTTTTGCACAACACAGGGCATCCGACTGGACCTAGCGTCCGTTGCCCATCCGCAGTCATACGGCCAGGTGGAGCGAGCAAACGGCCTCATTTTGTCCGGCATCAAGCCCTGACTGGTCGAGCCTCTCGAGCGTTCGGCCAGCTGTTGGCTCGATGAGCTGCCGACTGTCCTCTGGAGCCTGCGCACAACTCCAAACAAGTCAACCGGCTTTACGCCTTTCTTCCTCGTCAACGGTGCTGAAGCCATCATCCCGACGGACGTAGAATTCGACTCCCCTCGAGTCACCATGTACACCGAAGGAGAGGCAGAAGAAGCACGACAAGACGACGTCGATCTGCTAGAAGAGGGCCGACTGTTGGCACTCAGCCGGTCCACCATCTACCAGCAGAGCCTGCGCCGATACTACAACCGGAAGGTCAAGCCAAGATCCTTCCAAGAGGGAGACCTTGTGCTCCGGCTGATCTAGCGAACAGCCGGCCAACACAAGCTCTCGGCAACTTGGGAAGGCCCCTTCGTCATCAGCAAGGTGTTGGGCAATGACTCCTACTACCTGATCGACGCTCAGAAGCCTCGAGCATGCAAAAGATACGACTCCAGCAAGGAGACAGAGCGACCATGGAATGCAAACCTCCTCCGAAGGTTTTACAGTTGATGCAGTATGTACCACGCCAACTTTTGTATTAAGTAGGAAGACTCCGGGTCCCCCGAGAAGAGCTCGGGGACTGCCCTCTTTTATCTATATGATAAGTATTATGCCTATCGATGTGTTATTTCATTTGATCCGCCTGGCACCGGGTTCAACTAGTCGACCCGGGGACTCGCCGCCTTGCGCTATGTGATGCTTCCTGCAGCCGGACAAGTAATGGGTTGGCACTTAAAACTTCTCCTGCCAGAAGCCGCAGCTCGCAGAGCGCTGTCCGGTGGGCAGGAGTTAAGGAAGAAAAGATGTTCGCATGAAAAATGGCTAAGGACCCAAAGCATGCACATAGTTCAAGCCGTCTTCCTGCTTCGCCGACCGACTGCTGAGCAGCAGGCCGGCCAGCTTCTACTTAACTTGCTAGAAAACTTTAATCGGCTAAGTACTTGCCTCCCCGAAAGTGGCTAAGTACTTGACCTAGCCACAGTCCGCAGAGCGGCTGTTCGGCTGGCAAGACGGCAACCAAGGGAAGGCGGGAAAGGAAAAAACCAAAGAACAGAAAGCAAGGAAAGATAGAACCTGGCAAGCATATTTACATACCAAAAGGCCCTTGGCCAACATTCAACAGAAGTTTGAAATACACCCCATGGGTGGAATTGTGCGTAGATTAACAAAGTTTTGTCGAGACTGATAAGCAGGTAAAAACAAAAGATAAATTGGCAGCCTAGGGAGCAGAAATCGGGTTCGGCGGGACGGTGGAGTCGGCGGTGCCGGTTGGTGGAGTGGCCGGCTAGTCAGTCTCCGCTTGGTCGCCTTCAGTTGCAGCCGGCTCGCTTGGGCGTGGCTTGTTACTGGAGGTGCGGTTGAGCTGAGGTTGGCCGTCCGCTCCGACCTCTGGCGCCTCCTCTTCACTTTCCTCGTCCTCCTCGCCTTCCCCCTCGTCGTTGGAGTCGATCACTTCAGCCAAGTCCTCGCCATCCTCCGGGTTCAGCCCGAACCACTCCTGCGGTGCCTCGGTGCCGTTTTCAGCCAGCTTCGGGACGAAGATGCTGGTGTTGGTGTACTCGGCGATCGCCACGGCCCGCTGGACAAGATCACGCTCCGCCGCCGCCAGCTCCTCTCGGACTTCCAGTCGAAGCGTGACCAACTGGGCTAGATCTATCCCAGGGTACCACGCCTTGACGAATTCCAAGGCCCGGCGTGCCCCAGCCCGGGCCGAGGAACCCTTCCAGGCCTCAAGGCGGCCGGCCGCCACCTCTAGCCAGTCGGCAGTCCGGCTGGGTGTGCGTGGAGCCGGCCTGTCCAGCCACACGGTGGCGATCGCCTGGGCGCCGACACACTGAAGGCGGCGCAGCATCCGATGAGCCGGCCGAAGATGAGCCTGGATGCTGAGAAGCTGCTCGCCAAGAGTACGGGGGGCGTCGGCAGCAATCTGCTTGCCTTCTGCCCTCCGTCCCTCGCGATCAGCCTCGATAGCCTAATTGGCAGCACCAGAGTGACCTGGGAAGAAGTCTGCTCAGACAAAAAGCAAAAGAGCCAAATTAGAAACAAGAAACCAGCCTGATCAGAAGCTGGTGGCTCGAAGAAAGAGTAAAGAAGGAAGCCGACCGTGAACCATGTCTTCAATCTCGCCGAAGCTGGTAGTCAGCATGGCCTCCTTATTGGTCCAGGCAGAGCGCTCGGTCTCAAACTCAGCAAGGAGACCGGCCTCCTTGTCCTCCGCCTCCTTTTGGGTCTTCTTGAGAGGCTCCGCCTGCTCCGCCAATTGCGTGACCAGCCGGTCACGCTCTTCGGCCAGCTCGCTGTAGTCCGCCTCCTTGGCGCGCAACGCGGTGTTGGGTTTGCCCACCTGCTGCTGCAGGGCGGCGTTGGCTTCTGCAAAAGTACAAGAAGAAAAAGACATCAACAATCAACAAGATGATCAGCAAATCTACAAAGAAAGAAGTAGTTGCCGGAAGATCCGGCCCGACTACTCAGCAGTCGGCATGAATCTCGAGGACTATAGCCCGCGGGTGCGCCAGCGCGCCCTTGCAGAGAAAGAAGATTGTTACTAGCTATCAAGAAGAAGAGCAGTCGCCGGGGAGATCCGGCCCGACTGCTCAGCAGTCGGCCCGCATCTCGGGGACTACAGCCCGCAGGTGCGCTAGCGCGCCCCCGCGGAGAAAGAAAACAAGGACTTACTCTGGCTTTCCAACAGGTCGGCGGTCCGTTGAGTCAGCTCCTGGACCTTGGAGTTGAAAGCGGTTGCGCGAAGGTTATGATAATCCTACAGTAAAGATATCAGACAATGTTAGCTTTTCGGAGCTTGCGGTTAAAGTTACGAGCCGCTTTGCTCGGCAGCCGACCGAAACTTCGGGGACTACACCCGATGGAGTGCTGTTTGCGCCCACGAAGAAGTATAAGAAATGCAAGAAATCAAAAATGAAGAACCAAGAAGCATACCCGGATGGCTACTCGCGACTCCAAGAACACCTTGTTGCAGTGCTTGAGAGCATCGGCTTTGGCGCGGAGCTTGGCCTGGACGTCCAGGATTGCCTTATTCAAAGGGCCCGTCCTGCCTCCCCACACCCACTCAGTGGGCGCGACGCTGGTCGCCTCGGCGTCCGGGATCGAAGAGCTCGCGGCACCAGTCTCCAGCCGGCGTGGCGCCGAGGCCTCCTTTGCAAACCGACGACGTGGGTGTGCGGACGTCGGGAATCGGGCCCGTCATCATCTCGTCTCCGGCTGGTGGCGCCGGCTCGCGCCTCCTCAGATGCCGGTGGCGGAGGCACGGCCGCGTCCGGCATGACGACATCGCCGCCGTCCCTCTCCATGATTGGGTGCTCGTCACGCCCCCGGCCGGCGCCACGAACTCTGGTGGTGGCGAGGCAGAGTTCAGGGGGATGACGAACAACGCCGACTGACGGCGCGCTGCTTCCTCGGCCTGCTTCTTCGCCGCGGTGGCGGCCTCAATCTCCGCTAGCTTCTTCAAGGCAGCGGCCTCGGCCTCCGCCAGCTTCTTCAAGGCGACGGCCTCCGCCTTGTCCGCCTCTGCCTTCTCCAGGCGGGCGGCTTCCCGCTCCTCGCGCGCCTCCCGCGCGTTTCGCTCCGTCGCCTCCCGGAGGTCGGCGGCCGGATCGACTCACCGGGTGGTGGTGGAGGTCTCCGCCGACGCAATGACGGAGGCGGCTGCCGACTTCTTGAGAGAGAGCGGGGCCCTAAGTCAAGAGGACGAAGAGGGGAAGTTCTGAAAGAATCAACAAGAAAGAAAAGCACAAGGAAAAGGTACTTACGCCGACACCATAGGAGGCGCTTTCGGGAGCTTCTGGTACTTGGCCGCCTTCGCCGCGGCCTCCTTCCGCCTGGTCGCGGCGGTCGGATTCTTGGCCTTCTTCGGCACGCTGCCAAACAAGGTGGCGCCTTGCTTGCGCTAGCGCGTGCCACCTCGGACAGTCGGCTTGACAGAGGGGCCCGCGTCTGCCCTGCCGGCACCCCATGTAGGGCGCGGCTCCTCCTCCTCCTCCTCGTCGTCAGGCCAAGTCGCAATGCCGCCTTCTTCGGAGCCGCCTGCTTCGTATACCCCGCCTGTCGCGGTGTCCTCCAAGGCGGCCGCCCCCAGGTCAGGGTCGTCCACGTCGCTTACCGCCCTGTCTGGCTGGTAGTCACCACCCGCCCCTACGATGGAGGAAGTCGCGTCCGACATATAGATCTGTTTCAAGTGGCGAGAGGCCGGGTGATCAAGACCGAGATCAAGACTAGGACAAGTGTCAAGAAGAAAGAGTTGGAAAGCTTACCGTAAGCGGCGGGTCGGCGCGGGAATATGGCCGCTTGCCGAAGCTCCAAGACCCCTCCAACTTGAGGCCGGAGATCTCGTTCACCAATTTTGCGACCTCGGCAGCCGGCATCTCCTTGGTGCTCAGCTGGCACGGGTCATGGTGCCCACTCATCCGGCTAATCTGGTGTGGCCGGCCTTGCAGCGGGAGAACCCGGCACGCAACAAAGGCAACCAACAAGTCGGACGCCTTGAGGCCTTCGGTGTTGGTCAGCTCCCGGAGTCGTTGGATGGCGGCAGCGCCGTCTGCTGATACTTGCTTTGGCAAGTAGCCCCAGCTGGCCCGAGGCTCGGCCGGCGGGCCGGCTTCATAAGCCGGCAGGTTGACGAAGTCGACGGCCGGGTCCATGTTCTCCACCTAGAAGTAAGATTGCTGCCACATCTTGACCGACCGTGGCAGCTTGATGGTGGGGAAGGCGTTCTGAGGCGACGGCCGGCGGATCGCGATGAAGGCACCGCACTGGGCAGCCACCTGCTGGACGGAGTGCCAGCTTGGTGTAGAAGAATGCTCCCCACAGCTCGATGGTGGGGAGGATGCCGAGATATCCTTTGCACATCGTGACGAAGGCGGCTAGGAGCATCACGGTGTCGGGCGTGATGTGATAAGGCTGGAGGTGGTAAAACTCGAGAAACGAGCGAAGGAAGCCGCTCGCCGGCAGGCCGAAGCCGCGGATGAAGTGCGAACGGAAGACGACCCGCACGCCCTCCCCCGGCGCCGGTGAGATCCCTCCCTCGGCGGCACGCACGCCTTCACGTAGCCCACTTCGAGGAGACGTCGCATCTCGCGGAGGAAGGTGATATGATCCTCGTTGACGTTTGATCCGTCCCAGTCTCCTCCTCGCTCGCGCGCCAGGGAGAGCTCGACGGAGGAAATGGCACGGCGGGGGAGATGAGAATGAGGCTGGGCCAAGAGGGCTCGAGGCGGACGGACTCGGCGGGGACGAGCAGCCGCAGCGCTCCGGCGTTGCTTGGGGGTGCTGCGGCGAGAGGAAGAAGAAGGAGGCAAGAGCGGGATGGAGGGGTGCGGCTGGCCCGGCTGGCTGACGCCACATGGCACGCCCACGACGGGCGGCGTGCCTAGAAGCTTATCCAACACGCCACTTAGTTCCCGCCGTGGCGTTCGAAATTTTCAGACGAATCCGACTGGACGTGGCCGACTCCTGCCAGCCGGCTTGCTAGGAGGCGGATGAAGCTTCCTTCAGGAGCACCCGGAGGAGGAAACTGTTGAGGCTCCTCGGCTCCTCAATTGCGGCACCTCACCAGCTTCGAGGACTACTGTCGGAGTAATGGGCCACGGGTAGCCTAACCCGAGTCCCAGAACCTTTCAAGACATCGGGGCCGGCTGCGCCCCTCAAAACGCCAAGATGAAGTGCCGCCTTCTGGTGGCCGGCTGGCTGAGCGGCCGACTGCCCGAAGGAAGACATGCTCAGGAAGGCGGCTTCAAGACGGGCCGACTCCCGGTAGGTGGCCTCCAGAGAGGCCAGCTCTTGGCAGTCGGCCCATGGCGCCCTCAAAGTCTGCGCTCCCATTTAGAAGACAAGACATGGTGAGGCTATAGCGTAGTCCCTCACCCCCGTATCCAGGGCCGAACGTGGACACAGTGCTCCGTACAGGCAGAGATCTCCGCCCGGCATGGCACGGTTGGCACTCTGCCCCTGACGTCACTCTTGTCAGGCGGAGCCCTGCTCCCACAACCGCCTGTCGGTACGGCCTGAAGACGGCAGGCCCTACCAGGCGGCGAGAGCCCAGAAGACGGCGGAAGCCTCACCAGTCGGACCCGAGAGAGCCCGGCTCCTAGCAGGCGACCCGTTCCTTCCTCGGGGCCGGTGCACCATTAACCAGATAAGACCTGGAGTGGCTACAGTGATCTCCCACCAGGCGGTGGGACTGTAGCCACGCTCCCCTGACCAAGCCTACGTCATTAGCCTCACGGCTACAGTAATCAGCAGCTGGCAAGACCCGCGAGCAGTGGGATCAGCCTGTCGGCGTCGTACCGGACCAGTCGGCGGGGCCCACCAGGCGGTGGGCACCAGCAGCCGGCGGAGAAGCCGGCGACCGGAGACACAAACAGCCAGGTCCTACACCTGGCTGGATTACCATTGTACCCCTAGGGGGTAGGCCTATATAAGCCCCCATGGCACCCATGCAAAGGGTTCGAACATGTTAGAATTAGACTCACACCTAGGGGGAGAGGAGAGCAAGCCTTGCCTTCTTCTACCTCTAGCATACAGCTCAAGGAGCACCATTGTACTCACTAGTGCCTTAGTGATCATGCGAAGACCCCGCAGAGCAGGGCTAGGGGTGTTATCTCCTAGGAGAGCCCCGAACCTGGGTAAAGTGCGCTGGCATTCGTGTCTACGCCTCATCCCGCTTCCAGGCACCGGCGACGTTCTACTCCCTCCCACCATGATAAGCCATCCATTCGCATATGTCGCACCCAACCCCCAACAAGTAGTAGATGCAGAATCGTTTCGGTCTACTTGACACGGACGTGATGCCTATATTCATGATCATTGCCATAGATATCTTCATAATTATGTGCTTTTCTATCAATTGCTCGGTAGTAATTTGTTCACCCACCGTAATGCATGCTATCTTGAGAGAAGCCACTAGTGAAACCTATGGCCCCGGGTCTCTTTCTTATTATATTGCTTCTCTTTTATTTACATTGCATCTCGTTTACTATTTTGCAATCTTTACTTTCCAATCTATACAACAAAAATACCAAAAAATTTACTTTACTATCTTTATTAGATCTCACTTTTGCGAGTGGTCGTGAAGGGATTGACAACCCCTTTATCGTGTTGGTTGGAAGGTTCTTGATTGTTTCTGCAGGTACTAGGTGACTTGTGTGTTATCTCCTACTAGATTGATACCTTGGTTCTCAAAAACTAAGGGAAATACTTATGCTACTTTGCTGCATCACCCTTTCCTCTTCAAGGGAAAACCAACGCATGCTCAAGAGGTAGCAAGAAGGATTTCTGGCGCCGTTGCCAGGGAGATCTACGCCAAGTCAAGACATACCAAGTACTCATCATAAACTCTTCTCCCTCGCATTACATTATTTGCCATTCGCCTCTTGTTTTCCTCTCCCCCACTTCTGAAACGATTTTCGAAAACCTTTGCCGTTCTCCTCGCCCTTTTCCGTTCGTCTCTTTTCCCTTGCTTCTTGTGCGTCCGTGTGTTAGATCGTTTGTCTCGCCTTCATGGCTAGCTCTCTCCCTCTTCCTTTGTCTTCCGATTTTGAAGTTCTTCACTTCAAACAAAGACAAGGAGAAAACTTAAAAGATGCTTGGTATAGGATGAATGAATCCAATCGTAATTGCAGTATAAAGGGAGATTTCAAGATTTTACTTCGTAATTTTTATGCTGGGCTAACCATGTCCCATAGACAACTCTTGGATTTTGCCGCTAAAGGGAGTTTTATTAAAATTGATCCCAGTATTGCGTATGAGATTATAGAGGAAATAGTAGGGGTACTATGCCCACATAAGGGACTTCATCATACTCAAGAAGGAACCCAAGTTTCTGAGAAAATATGTGAAGTAACTAAAATTTTGGAAAAATCTCTTGAACCTCTTAAAAATGTTAGTGGGAACCTCCACCACATGAATATGTTGATCACTCTCTGCAATAAGCGGTTGGATGCTTTAGATCTAAAGATCATCGAGTATGAAGGGAAACCTAAGGATCCTACCGGATCCAAGCATAACCCCATTTAAAAGATAAAGGCCAAAGATGACAACACCTTGATCTATTCTTACTTTTATGCCTAGCTAGGGGCGTTAAACGATAGCGCTTGTTGGGAGGCAACCCAATTTTATTTTTGTTCTTTGATTTTTGTTCCTGTTTAGGAATAAATAATTCATCTAGCCTCTTCTTAGATGTGGTTTTATGTTTTTAATTAGTGTTTGTGCCAAGTAGAACCAATAGGATCTTCTTGGGTGATAGTTGTTTGATCTTGCTTAAAAAGACAGAAACTTTGCGCTCACGAAAATAATTATTAAAATTCACCAGAACGTGACAAAATACCAATTCTTTTTGAAGTAGATCAATATACAAAGTCAGGTTTCCCTAGTTTTTCAGAATGTTTGGAGTTCCAGAACTATTCGAACAAATCAGATTGCTACAGACTGTTCTGTTTTGACAGATTCTGTTTTTCGTGTGTTGTTTTCTTATTTTGATTAATCTATGAGTAGTCTCAGGGGTATGAACCATACAGAAGTTGGAATACAGTAGGTTTAACACCAATATAAATAAAGAATGAGTTCGTTACAGTACCTTAAAGTGGTGGTTTATTTTCTTATACTAACGGAGCTCATGAGATTTTCTGTTGAGTTTTGTGTTGTGAAGTTTTCAAGTTTTTGGGTAAAGATTTGATGGATTTTGGAATAAGGAGTGGCAAGAGCCTAAGCTTGGGGATGCCCAAGGCACCACAAGGTAAAATTCAAGGACAACCAAAAGCCTAAGCTTGGGGACGCCCCGAAGGCATCCCCTCTTTCGTCTTCGTCTATCGGTAACTTTACTTGATGCTATATTTTTATTCACCACATGATATGTGTTTTCCTTGGAGCATCTTGTGTGACTTGAGTCTTTGCTTTTTATTTTACCACAATCATCCTTGTTGTACACACCTTTTGGGAGAGATACACATGAATCAGAATTTATTAGAATACTCTATGTGCTTCACTTATATCTTTTGAGCTAGATAATTTTGCTCTAGTGCTTCGCTTATATCTTTTTAGAGCACGGTGGTGGTTTTATTTTATAGAAATTATTGATCTCTCATGCTTCACTTATATTATTTTGAGATTTTTTTAAAACAGCATGGTAATTTGCTTTGTCTATAAAACTAGTCCTAATATGATGGGCATCCAAGATGGGCATAATAAAAACTTTCATATAAAGTGCATTGGATTCTATGAGAAGTTTCATGTTTGATGATTGTTTTGAGACATGAGGGTGGTGATATTAAAGTCATGCTAGTAGATTAATTGTGAATTTGAGAAATACTTGTGTTGAGGTTTGCAGGTCCTGTAGCATGCACGTATGGTAACCGTTGTGTAACAAATTAGAAGCATGAGGTGTTTCTTTGATTGTATTCCTTATGAGTGGCGGTCTGGGACGAGCGATGGTCTTTTCCTACCAATCTATCCCCCTAGGAGCATCCGCGTAGTGCTTGGTTTTGATGACTTGTAGATTTTTGCAATAAGTATGTGAGTTCTTTATGACTAATGTTGAGTCCATGGATTATACGCACTCTCACCCTTCCACCATTGCTAGCCTCTCTAGTACCGCCCAACTTTCGCCGGTACCATAAACCCACCATTTACCTTCCTCAAAACAGCCACCATACCTACCTATTATGGCATTTCCATAGCCATTCCGAGATATATTGCCATGCAACTTTCCACCGTTCCGTTTATTATGACACGCTCCACCATTGTCATATTGCTTTGCATGATCATGTAGTTGACATCGTATTTGTGGCAAAGCCACCATTCATAATTTCTTCATACATGTCACTCTAGGTTCATTGCACATCCCGGTACACCGCCGGAGGCACGCATACATAGTCATATTTTGTATCGAGTTGTAATTTTGGAGTTGTAAGTAAATAGAAGTGTGATGATCTTCATTATTAAAGCATTGTCCCATGTGAGGAAATGAAAATAAAAATAAAAAAGAGAGAAAGGCCAATTAAAAAAAGAGAAGGCCCAAAAAATGAGAGAAAAAGAAGAAGGGACAATGCTACTATCCTTTTTTCACACTTGTGCTTCAAAGTAGCACCATGATCTTCATGATAGAGAGTCTCTTGTTTTATCACTTTCATATACTAGTGGGAATTTTTCATTATAGAACTTGGCTTGTATATTCCAACGATGGGCTTCCTCAAAATGCCCTAGGTCTTCGTGAGCAAGCAAGTTGGATTCACACCCACTTAGTTTCTTCTTTTGAGCTTTCATACATTTATAGCTCTAGTGCATCCATTGCATGGCAATCCCTACTCACTCACATTGATATCTATTGATGGGAATCTCCATAGCCCATTGATACGCCTAGTTGATGTGAGACCATCTTCCTTCTTTTTTTCTTCTCCACAACCACCATTCTATTCCACCTATAGTGCTATGTCCATGGCTCGCGCTCATGTATTGTGTGAAAGTTGAAAAAGTTTGAGAATACTAAAGTATGAAACAATTGCTTGGCTTGTCAACGGGGTTGTGCATGATTTGATCATTTTGTGTGACGAAGATGGTGCATAGCCAAACTATATGATTTTGTTGGGATGAACTTTCTTTGTCCATGTTATTTTGAGAAGACATGATTACTTTGTTCGTATGCTTGAAGTATTATTATTTTTATGTCAATATTAAACTTTTGTCTTGAATCTTTCGGATATGAACATTCATGCCACAATAAAGAAAATTATATTTATAATTATGCTAGGTAACATTCCAGATCAAAAATTCTATTTTTATCATTTACCTACTCGAGGACGAGCAGGAATTAAGCTTGGGGATGCTTGATACGTCTCCAACGTATCTATAATTTTTTATTGTTCCACGCTATTATATTATACGTTTTGGATGTTTAATGGGCTTTAATATCCTCTTTTATATTATTTTTGGGACTAACCTATTAACCGGAGGCCTAGTGCCAGTTTCTGTTTTTTCGCCTATTTCGATGTTTCACAGAAAAGGAATATCAAACGGAATCCAAACGGAATGAAACCTTCGCGATGATCTTTCTTGGATCGAAAGCAATCTAGAAGACTTGGAGTTGAAGTCTGGAATGCCACGAGGCGGCCACGAGGCAGGAGGGCACGCCCAGGGGGTAGGCGCGCCCCCACCCTCGTGGGCCCCTTGTAGCTCCACCGACATACTTCCTTCGCCTATATATACTCTTATACCCTAAAGATATCAGGGGAGCCACGAAACCACTTTTCCTTCGCTGCAACCTTCTGTACCCGTGAGATCCCATCTTGGGGCCTTTTCCGGCGATCTGCCGGAGGGGGAATCAATTGGAGGGCTTCTACATCAACACCATAGCCTCTCCGATGAAGAGTGAGTAGTTTACCACAGACCTTCGGATCCATAGTTATTAGCTAGATGGCTTCTTCTCTCTCTCTTTGATTCTCAATACAAAGTTCTCCTCGATATTCTTGGAGATCTATTCGATGTAATGCTCTTTTGCGGTGTGTTTGCCGAGATCCATGAATTGTGGATTTATGAACTTGATTATCTATGAATATTCTGGTTCTTCTCTAAATTCTTATATGCATGATTTGATATATTTGCAAGTCTCTTCGAATTATCGGTTTAGTTTGGCCTGCTAGATTGATCTTTCTTGCAATGGGAGAAGTGCTTAGCTTTGGGTTCAATCTTACGGTGTCCATTCCCAGTGACAGTATGGGCAACAAGGCACGTATTGCATTATTGCCATCGAGGATAAAAATATAGGGTTTATATCATATTGCTTGATTTTATCCCTCTACATCATGTCATCTTGCCTAATGCGTTACTCTGTTCTTATGAACTTAATACTCTAGATGCATGCTGGATAGCGGTCGGTGTGTGGAGTAATAGTAGTAGATGTAGAATCATTTCGGTCTACTTGACATGGACGTGATGCCTATATTCATGATCATTGCCTTAGATATCTTCATATTTATGAGCTTTTCTATCAATTGCTCGGTAGTAATTTGTTCACCCACCGTTATGCATGCTATCTTGAGAGAAGCCACCAGTGAAACCTATGGCCCCCGGGTCTCTTTCTTATTATATTGGTTCTCTTTTATTTACATCGCATCTCGTTTACTATTTTGCAATCTTTACTTTCCAATCTATACAACAAAAATACCAAAAAATTTTACTTTACTATCTTTATTAGATCTCACTTTAGCGAGTGGCCATGAAGGGATTGACAACCCCTTTATCGCGTTTGTTGCAAGGTTTTCGATTGTTTGTGCAGGTACTAGGTGACTTGTGCGTTGTCTCCTACTGGATTGATACCTTGGTTCTCAAAAACTGAGGGAAATACTTACGCTACTTTGCTGCATCACCGTTTCCTCTTCAAGGGAAAACCAACACATGCTCAAGAGGTAGCATTCTGCAATGCGATGTTCAATTGTTGTGGCTGCATTCTGTTATTGTATAGCATGTGAGAAATAAATCAAATTTGGCTGTACTAAATACATGAGAAACAAATACAATTGCTATTTTTCCTAGTTGTTAAGCATGCTTGGTTTGGCTAACTGTCTGATCTTCTATTAGGAGTATGTTATATTGTGCAATGTGGTGCTCAGTTGACATTTGGTCCATTTGTTGTGGTGTTTAGTTAACTTCTTGGTTCAATTCTGCAATGCGATGTTCAATTATTGTGGCTGCATTCTGTTATTGTATACCATGTGAGGAATAAATCGAATTTGGCTGCACTTAATACATGAGGAACATATACAAGTTCTATATTTCCTAGTTCTTAATCATGCTTGGTTCGGATAAATGGGTTTTCCATGTGGCTTGAATTAATCTGATGAATCTACAATGTGCTTATTTATCATCAACATATTTTACTGATAGCATGCGAACCCTTACTTAACGTGACGACTAACTACCGTATATGTGTTGCAGGGAAACAATGGGAAGCACTGAGGTTTACAAGATGGTACTAACTATTATACCTTGCCTTTTTTATTCATTTGCCCCATTTCCAAAATAGAGAAGATATTTATGCACATCCTTGTTTTCAGGGTTCACTGTTGATTACCTCTCAAACCACCTCTGTGGTCAGGAGGCGAGGGAAGTTTTCATACAACACCCACGGTTCAATATTGAAGTGTTCCTGAAGAGGTCGAAGGATGGACGGTCAATCATCCACAGGCACTGGTCTAATGTTGCAAAGACCTTCAACATGAATGAAGGCTCAATATTCGCCTTCCGCTTCAGCAGTTTTCCAAATGAGATGCATCTCTCTATGTACCGTCTATGATGCTAATTTTGAAAAGTTCTAGAAGTTGCATGTGAAACTTGCTGCTGGTGCAGTTGTGTAATGGGGTACCTGAGTGCTGAAGCTATATCATGTTGTACTACGATGTAATTAAATTATGAAATCATGCTTCCTTAATATGGAAATGGAATATATTATGTGCTTAATATGAATGTCAATTAGATTAGTAAATGGATTATTAATAATAGGGCAATTAGCTCGCTAATTGGCCAATTAACTTGCTAATTGGGTTTTCCTATTGCAAACATTTATTGAGAAAACACCGTGGACGATGACCTCAGGCAACGCACACAGTTTCTAGGAATAATTCATGTTGGATCAATGAACAATCACACACTACATTCACTTGAAAACTGTTTGCATTACGCCACCTTGCGCAAACATTTTCCTTGGAGTGACTGTGTGGGATGTATATACGAACGGAAACATTTAGTGGTGACTCACTGTGTGGGATGTACTTATGACCGGAAATGATTTCGCCTGTATAATTGTATTTTTTAGCACTACTATACGTATTTCTATATTTCAGTGCACCCCGGTCGCACATGACCTTATTTTACCGAGCGTGTGTGCCAGGAGGGCATATCCCCGATGGTTTCTGGGTCGTGTGGGAAGGACCCCCCTATCACCCACACTCACTAGGTGACGGTTCCGAACATCGTCGCTGAAAGGTGTTAAAAACCGTCTGTATAGCACCGACGTGTACCAGTGTATGACGACGCACGCGTCTCCCTACCGCCTATCCTCCGGGGCTCGACGTTGGCCTAGACATGCTCGAGGGTCAGAAGAGGCCATCGGGACGTCATCGGGGTCTTGATTCTGCTGCGCCCGCGTCGGCTGCCGTGGTGGGGACTGCACCGTGGGGACAGCCCCGTCCTTTCAGCCAGTAGTGTGGGCGGTTGCTGTCGCTTGGGGAGGCCGTGGCGGGCCAGCACGTCGTGAGCCCCCAGCCTCGGCGAAACCGAGCAGGCTCTGGATGGTGGCACGCCATTCATCCATCTGCTAGGCAGCCGGAGGAAACCTCAGTAGTAGCCGAGCTCGCGCCATGGCCTCCGTAGCTATGCTTGTAATAGATGTTGATGACATCGACCGCACCGTCACCAGGCTCCTGATGGTGCCAGCGGCGGCGATGGCATTAGTGTTACGTTCGCGCAGCTGTGAGATGACCACTTGGTCAGCGGGGTCGCGCGGCGATGGTGCTCGAGGGTTACTGGCTCCGTCGAGCGCTGCAGTCTAGTCGGCTCATCCCGGAGGAGGCACATGCGCCGTGATCGCCGCCGCAGCAGGGGCGTCGGAGGACGATGGCTCACCCCGGACCGAGCACCGTTACTATGGTTGTGCCCGCCGGTGGGAGGAAGGGGTGCGAGCGGAGTGACCCCCTCGTCTACACCTTATGGAGCGTGACCGTCGAGACCCTGCTGACATTGATCTCCTCCGACATCTCCAGCCCCCGTGTCGGCCGTGGGGGGAGCGGTGATGGCGCCACCTGCTCCAGTCACGCCCCTAGAAACACTCACTTCCTCGCTCATCTCCGCATCCCTCGCAGCATTAGAGGCTGCGGGCAGCGGAGCCTTCAAGGTGGATGGATGGGCCGAAGGGCCAGACTTCTTCTTCTTGGGCGCCATGGTCGATGGCGTCGTCGAAGATGAAGATGGCGATGAAGATGACGCGTTGCGTAAGCTTTCAGGTTCGCGCAAGCGACCCCCCTACTTGGCGTGCCAAAGATGTCGCGGGATAGGTGCGGCCACCTATGGGACCGGGGTGATCCCTTGCTGGTTCGGCGGGGGGACGTCGCGTTGCACAAAGAGCAGGTCAGTGCACGGCAGCACAACAGAGAGCACACAAGAAATTTACCCAGGTTCAAGCTACCGCGAGGCGTAAGACCCTACTCCTGCTTTGGTGGATTGATGGTGGAATGAGTGTGGTGGTGTGTAGTACACTTGCCCGACAGGGTTTGCCTCGGGGCCGTAGCGACTACGCGCGTATGGTGGCTTGGGTTCATCAACTTTCCAACCTTCTGACCCCTCCTACGAGTGCCATGGGCCTCCTTTTATAGATTAAGGGGTCACCACAATGGCAAAGTGGTCATTATCCACTGATATGATAGAAAACAGTGCTATCATACCTAACTCTGCGGGCTGACAGGGTGCTTTAAATGCACCACTTAGTGTCACATCACTAGTTGCGATGGATGGGGTGGCGGACGGAGGAGGCTGGTGTGGGGATGGTGTTGTAGCACGGACGGTGTATCAATGGGAAAATGGAGGGAGAGGTACGGGGAACCATGTTTTTGGGACGCACCTATCTGAAATATGGGAAAGTTACGGACTTGCCCCCGTTTAAAATTTGGACGTCTCATCGGTTGGGGATAGGACAATAATCTCGCATCTCGTCAATACTTGCCTAGAGCAATTTCGGGCGAGGAGAGGGTGTTTTGGCGACGGTTGACGCCCACAGTGTATGAACATGGCTGACAGGTAGGGCAGCTGTGTCACGTCTGAGTGAAGTTACAAACCTGCCCCTATTGAAAATATTTGCCAGCATCGATTTCGGCCGAGTCGAGTTTGTTTTGCCGCCCACCGTGTATGAATGGGGCAATGGAGGGAGAGATAGAGGTCTTTTGGACTAGCTTGAATCAATTGTCTTTTGCCACCCATGTTTGGCGCCCACCGTGTCAGAATGGGCTCAGAGGCGGTCGTGTCATGCCTAATTGAAGTTACTAATCTACCCCTATTGAGAGCAGTGGAAATAGGGCCAATAGATTGTCTGTGTAAGGGTTAGATAGTAATTTCCATCTCCCAAACACTTGGCTTCGGGCAGCGGACGTGGGAGTGGACATTTTGCCGCTTCTTTTGAATTTTGGGACAATAAGCATCCATGTTTACCCTGGCAACTAAATTAGAATCCATTTTATATTCCTATACGAATCTTTGTAAATCATTCTATGTGTTTTTATATATTTTTCACGACAAAGATGTATTCGACTGTCATATATGGATATGATTTACAAATTCCGATACTCGAATTCAGAACCTAGAATCCAGTTTAAGGTGAATTCGACTATTTGAAACCACTTTATGTCCAACTCAAGTGTCACACGCAGCATAATGTGTACTCCCATTTGGATATATACACAAGCGATGTATCAAGATTCAAATACCAAGTCAATCAACCAATAATGTAGAAAAATAATAGACATATAAACACTTATAGAGTATATGGATCAATAATATCAACAAAAATACATAAGCCAGGCCGCTGTACTTTTTCTTGCTAGAAGAGCATCCTTTTTTAGCGAAGCTAGTACAACATCTTGGCCATTTCCGATGCATGCCACTTAAGGTCCATCTATACTACTATTATTGTGGAATGCACATTCGCCCCGATTGGCATATTTGTAGGTCTGGCACAGCAATCAAGAATAAATGTCTCAGAGTCTTATCAATTAATACAGACTTGTGCTAAAAAAATTACAAACCAAAAAACAAAAAACAATTATTTCATGATCTCTAAAACAAACGGTTTGATCAATTACATGAACAAACAACACAAAGGTTATTCAACGATGGAAAGAACATTTCACCTATGATTTATCCAGTGGGAATTTAATTTCCTTTTTTCCTTCAGGACCTTAACAATGCGGTCAGTCTCAACTTGCTTCGTTTTGAAATCCACCAAATATTTAATGGTTGTCTTGAGTACTACTTGTGATTGTGTTGTTTGCTTCCTCAACATGTCAACTTCATCTCTAAGTGCAGAAGCAAAATATGTTTCTACCAATAGTTTAGCTTCTAGAGCATCAGTGATGTCTACTACACAACCTTTTTCTTGTAGACGTTCTTGGGCCTCCAAGTGCAGAGGTTTGTAGGACAGTAGCAAATTTCCCGCAAGTGGATGACCTAAGGTTTATCAATCTGTGGGAGGCATAGGATGAAGATGGTCTCTCTCAAACAACCCTGCAACCAAATAACAAAGAGTCTCTTGTGTCCCCAACACACCCAATACAATGGTAAATTGTATAGGTGCACTAGTTCGGCGAAGAGATGGTGATACAAGTGCAATATGGAGGGTATATATAGGTTTTTGTAAACTGAAAATATAAAGACAGCAAGGTAACAAGTGGTAAAAGTGAGCGTAAACGGTATTGCAATCTGTTGAAACAAGGCCTAGGGTTCATACTTTCACTAGTGCAAGTTCTCTCAACAATAATAACATAGTTGGATCATATAACTATCCCTCAACATGCAACAAAGAGTCACTCCAAAGTCACTAATAGCAGAGAACAAACGAACAGATCATGGTAGGGTACGAAACCACCTCAAAGTTATACTTTCCAATCAATCCGTTGGGCTATTCCTATAAGTGTCAGAAACAGCCCTAGAGTTCGTACTAGAATAACACCTTAAGATACAAATCAACCAAAACTCTAATGTCACCTTTTTTTTGACTATAAACAGTAGGGTAAAACCCCACTGCAATTTTTATTAAAATAACGCAGAGAAACAAAGAAGTCGGGAAGGCTTGAGGTAAGCCTAAGAAACAAGAAGACTAAAACCCTAAAACCTAGGAAACAAAGGAAGAAAGAAAAAAGAAAAAAGAAAAAAGAAAAACTAAACAACCAACTAGCCTAAGAACAAAGTAATTACAACATGCTGTCAAGCCAAACTGCAACTTGTCTCTCATGCTTCTTCCTCATTCTATATTTGAGAAGTTTCAGTTCCTCCAGAAATATGAACTTCCACCCTTGGAATGATGGTGCAATATTTTCAAAGATCTTATTGTTTCTGGTGATCCAAATGGCCCATGCTCCGAGAATGATTATCTCCATGTAAAATGGATACCTTAATTTTTCTTTGAGATCATGGAATGCTTCTAACACAGACAGGTTTGTAGCTCTTGTTGGAGAAATGAAGTCCCAGCATTGTTGAACAAATGGACAGCCCCAAAAGAGATGGTGCAGTATTTCTTCTAGGTGACAGCCTCCAACAGCATAGTTGTACTCTTACAACACAAAATTCTTCCTTCTAAGTAAGTTTCTGGTGTTGACTCGATCATCAAGAAGTTGCTAGAAGAAAACTTTATGCTTTGGTTGGCATGAACTCTGCCAGATCCAGTTGAAGTGTGGGGGTGTCTTTTTGTGACCAATTAGGACTTTATATGCCTTGATGGAGGAATAGTGCTCAGTCCCCCAAATGTAGCTCCATGTGTCTAAAGAGTCTAAATGTTCAGATTGTCTCATGGCTATACAAATGTCTTCCATTTGTAAGAATTCCTCATAGGCCTCAGTTGTTAAGGGGAGGAAGAATAAATCCTGCAGGTATTCAGTTTGCAATACTTGTTGAATATTCAGCTGGGGGTTTCTAACAAAAGAGAACAAGTGAGGAAATTAGTGTTTCAGTATAGCTTGGCTCCATAGATCCTCCAAAAAGAAAGGAATGATACCATCACCCACATTAAATCTTGCAATAGCCTTGTACTGATCAATGAGAGCTAAGTTGGACTTCCACCAGAATGATCCAATCATGTTGTCCCCTGGTAATTTTCCATCATTATAGTATGTTTCCCAAATCAAGTTTACCCAGGGAATATGTCGGTGTACTAGAGTAGGGGTGCCCTAGTATCCCGAACTCGTGCACGGGCAGTTGCAGCACCCCGCGGCAGGGCTGCCAAGTGACCGCCAAGGTCCTCCGTGGTTCCTTTGGGGCCATTCAAGAACAAAGTATTTAAGACAAGAAGACAAGGCCCCGGCAAGAGGAGCTTGCCGGGAAGGCCACTCAAGGCACGCAGAAGACAGGACCCCGGCAAGAGGAGCTTGCCGGGAAGGCTTGGTGAGCGACAAGCTTCCGGGCGCGACAAGGATTCAGCCGCGGCAAGGTGCTTGCCGCGGCAGGCAACCTCTCTTCATCTCCGTTCCAGTTCATCCACCAACGTGTCGCCATGGGGCCATTCCAGGCGTTCGTGTCAAGAGGCTGTGCAGCCAGCGGAGAGCAGCGGTGGCGGCGCCGACAGGTGCCATCGTGGTAAGCGGTGGCGCCCCTGACGGACCCTTTCTGCACTGTTTAGGCGACATGGACGGGCATTTAATGCTTTTGTCCCTTGCCGTCAGAGTTAGGTAGTATACACTGTACAAAGTAGATGTGCCAACCGCAACTCATTTTCCCATTTTGCCCTTGTCTACGTTGCCACCTGTTGGTGACCCCTTGAGCCTATAAAAGGAGGCCCATGCGCAACGTAGAGGGGGTTCGACTCATTCGAGACCAGGAACACTCAAGCTAGGTTTTGTAGCTCTCCGTGCTCCCTAGCAAGAACACAATACAATCAGACAAGCAGCAGTAGGAGTATTATCTCTCCGGAGAGCTCCGAAGCTGGGTAAACTGCTCGTGTGCATCGCCTCGATCTGCTCTTCGTGCAATCTCCGCCCCATCGAACTGAAGGGACTCGGTCCGCCGGTCCCATAGGTGTTCGTGGAGTTACGATCAACTTCCCGACATCTTTGGCGCGCCGGTAGGGAAGGCGTCGAGGCTGTGTGAACCTGATCCGGCGTTCACACGAGCAACATCTTCATCATCTTCATCAACATGCCACCGAAGAAGAAGGCTTCGGCGGCAGCAGAGCCGTCCGTGTCAAACCCACCACCACCGGAGCCGACGAGTGGTGGGGAAGACGCCGGCGGAAGAACGGGCGTCGGCGAGGGAGCTCATGACGCTGCCAAGTCCAAGGACAAGGCGGCGCAAACCTCGGCGTCCGTACACGTACCGCGTCCATCTCAGGAGGTGCGAGACCGACAGCGTCATGGTGCTCGCAGCGCCATGCGTTCGTTGGGCCAAGATCGAGCTGGTGGATCCGGGGACGCTCAAGAACAGCTCGCGCGCCAACAGGCTGGTGCGAGTGGGGCTCGGTCGCCTGGACGGGATACTGCTCCTTCTAATATATTTAGAAGTCCGAGCATATCCCGCTCCTCGCACCGTTCACCATTGCCACCCACCACTCAAGCAGAAGCTTTGGCGCGAGCTCAACTGCTCCTGGATTACCCTCCAACGGCAGACAAGGTCAACGAATGGAGGACCACCATCTAGAGTCTCATCGGCTTTGCCAACGACGACGTTCCACGGCAACCAAGCACATCGCTGCCGCGGCAAGACGACAAGGCACGAACCGGTGGCGACGAGACCTGTGGGGGTGCAACCACCATGCACTGTCCATCCCGAAGGCCAAGATCGCCGACTCGTCGGATCCACCTCGACAGCGACTCCATCGCTTCATCGGATCCACGAGCTTGTCGTGATCAGCGCCAAGTTCTTCAAGAACGGCAACAAGAAGACGCTCGAACTCGCATCGAGCACCGAAGAGAAGCGCGACGTCAATCCGACCAGCGCGCTGGGCCCTCTGTCGATATGCATGCGCCAGGGGAACCAGGCGACTTGCCGTACGCGGTAGGTTGCCCTGCGTTCATTTGTGAGCTGCGGCAAGTCCAATGGCCCAGCAAGAAGAATTTCAAGCCAGACGTGCCAGAGAAGTACGATGGCAGGACACATCCGTCGGAGTTCCTCAGCATCTACACCATCGCGGTGCAGGCTGCAGGGGGACGAGACGACAAGATCCTCGCCAACTACTTCTCGCTCGTACTGAAGCCCAATGTCAGATCTTGGCTCATGCACTTGCCGGACGGATCCATATCCTCTTGGGCAGATCTATGCCATCAGTTTATCGGTGCCTTCACGGGCGGCCACAAGCCTCATGGCCAAGAGAGCGACCTTCATCTGCTCGCCCAGAAGGAAGGAGAGTCCCTGCGGAAGTTCATCCAGAGATTCAGCCGTGTACACTACCACATCCCAGATGTCCACCCTGCCGCGGTGATCAGCGCGTTTCATCAGAACGTGCGGAACCGCAGGATGAGGGAGGAGATGGCGATGTGCAAAGTCAAGGACGTCAGTGAGCTGTATGCCTTGGCCGACAAGTGCGCACGTGCTGAGGAAGGAAGAAGACTCGTGAGAGAATGCGAACAGGATCGATAGTGAGGAGACCGCCCCGGCGAAAAAGAGCCGGCGGTGGAACAACAGAAAGAAGAAGGGCAAAGAAGTGCTAGTTGTCGAGCAGTCCGGCAACGGTGGTGCCGCCAAGAAAGCCAAGGTTGGTGGCTCCGGCAAGGAAATTGCCGCTGACACCAACCGCCAAGCTGTGGCGGCCGCCGACAAGCAGGACAGCTCCAACAAACAGTACTGCAAGATCCACTGCACCAAGGGCCATGACCTCTAGAGCTGCAAGAAGGTTGAGCAGCTTGTTGAACAGCAGAAGGCTGAGTACGAGCGGCGCGACAAGGAGAAGGCCCAGGAAGGTGCTGGGGGAGTTAGCAAGAAGCAACCCGGCCGGGGAGGACACCTTGGCAAGGCCAACCAGCGGCAAGGAGACAGACCTCCCCGCGGCCGCGATAAGGATGAAGACGAAGATGACGATGAAGATATGGAAGACGACGAGACCGATGAGCAGGAGTTTCAGAAAGCAACAGAGGTCCTCTGCGTTGACGGCGGTGCTTCTTTGCATACTTCACACCGCCAACTCAAGCAATGGATGCGGGAGGTTAATGCAGCAGAACCATCCGTAGAGTCACACAAGCCTCTGAAGTGGTCCAGCACGCCTATCGTCTTTGATATTGAGGACCACCCTGATCGCATAACTGCGGTCGGGTGCTTGCCGATGTTGGTCTCACCAACTATCCGCAACCTCAAGGTCACCAAGATGCTAGTTGATAGCGGGGCCGGCTTAAACCTGATCTCATCCGCGGTGCTCCAGAAGCTTCAGATCCCTGACAGCGAGCTCGAAGAGACTGGCACATTCCAAGGAATCAACCCAGGAAGGAGCAAGCCGAAAGGGAAGATCACGTTGCCGGTAACATTTGGCAGCGAGCTAAACTTCAGGACTGAGAGGGTCACGTTCGACGTCGCTGATTTTCCACTACCTTATAATGGGATACTCGGCCGTCCAGCACTCACCAAGTTCATGGCAGCCTCTCATTACGCATACAACTTGCTCAAGATGCCAGGCCCGATAAGTGTCATTTCTGTCCATGGCGACAAGAAGGATGCTCTTATCTGCGCCGACAAGATATACCGGGAGGCAGCAGCTGCAACAGATAGCAAATCACTTGCCGCTGAAGCTCCCGGGGGGAAGAAGAAGATCAAGTCCGGCAAGAGCTGGATGCCCACTCCGGCAAGCGCACATCTTCGGAGTGCTGCGCTACCGTCGAGGACGCACCATCGAGCTCCACCGGCAAGTGCAAGAAGATGATGGCAGCTCCACCGAAGACCAAGAAGGTGCCCGCCAGGAGGACGGCATCGGTGGTACCTTCACCATCGCCACTCTCGACCCTAAATAGGAAGGCGCGCTCGTTGCTTTCTGCGGGCAAACGTCGACGTGTTTGCATGGCAACCGCCCCGACATCCCCGTGTTCCTGTGAAAGTAATTGAGCACCACCTAGCTGTCTGTCCTCATCGCGCCCGTCAAGCGTAAAGTCGAGGAGGCAGCGGAGCGCCAAGAATTCATTGCGTAAGAGATCAAGAACCGGAAGCAGCAGGCCTTGTCGAGGAGTGCTCCATCCACGTGGTTGGCCAATCCTGTAGTGTATGCGCAAGGCAAATGGGAAATGGAGACTCAGTATCAACTTCACGGATGTTAATAAAGCTTGTCCCAAAGACCCATTTCCTTGCCGCGATCGACCAGATTGTTGACTCCACGGCTGGATGTGATTTGCTTTCATTTCTTGATGCATACTCAGGATATCATCAAATCTTCATGGCAGAAGAGGATGAAGAGAAAACTGCATTCATCACCCCATGTGGCACATACTGTTTTATACGGATGCCTTTTGGGCTAAAGAATGCTGGTTCAACGTTCGCAAGAGTAGTCCATGACGCTTTTGAGCCCCAAATGCACAGAAATGTAGAAGCCTACATGGATGACATAGTGGTCAAAAGCAAGGACAGGGCAACTCTGGTTCAAGATTTAGATGAGACCTTTGCAAATCTGCGCAAGATCAACCTCAAGCTCAACCCCGAGAAGTGCGTGTTTGGAGTTCCTTCCGGCAAGCTTCTGGGATTCTTCGTGTCTCAGCGGGGAATTGAAGCCAATCCCGAAAAGATCAAGGCCATTGAGCAGATTGAAGCACCAAAGCACGTCAAGGATGTACGAAGACTTGCCGGTTGCGTGGCTGCTCTCAAAGCAGGTTTATCTCTAGGTTCTGCTGAGGCATACCGCCATTTTCAAGATCTTGAAAAAGGCAGGTCCAATGAAATGGACTCCCGAAGCGGAGGCTGCGCTGTAGGACTTAAAGAGGTACCTGTCCTCTACTCCAATACTTGTCGCACCTAGGCCACAAGAGAAGTTGCTGCTATATATAGCGGCAACCAATCAAGTGGTTAGTGCTGCATTAGTAGCGGAAAGAGAGGCAGATGATGAGCCGGCAACCAAGGCAGATGCATCCAGCGACAAGCAGGGGGCTTCACCGGCAAGCTCTGGTCCCGACAAGGACGGATCTGCGCAGGATTGCGAGAAGATACAGAAAAGGATGGTGCAGCGCCCAGTTTACTTTGTCAGTTCCCTTCTGCAGGGGGCTAGGTCAAGGTACTCTGGTGTGCAGAAATTGCTTTTCGGCCTCCTCATGGCCTCGAGAAAGCTGCGCCATTACTTCCAAGCACATGAGATCACAGTTGTCACTCGCTTTCCATCAAGAGAATATTGCAAAATCCGAAGCAACAGCAGGATTGTCGAGTGGGCACTGGAACTGTCAAGCTTTGGCCTCAAGTTTGAAAGCACTTCAACTATCCAAAGCAGGGCACTAGCAGAGTTCATAGCAGAATGGACGCCAACGCAAGACGAAGAAATTTCAGAGACGAGCATCCCCGTCAAGGAGGCAAGTAAAGAGTGGCTGATGTACTTTGATGGTGCCTTCTCGCTGCAAGGCGCCGGTGCGGGCGTGCTGCTCATCGCACCCACCGGAGAGCACCTCAAGTACATAGTCCAAATTCACTTTCCCAAGGAGCAAGCGACAAACAATACTGCAGAGTATGAAGGCTTGCTTGCCGGTCTCAGGATAGCAGTGGACCTTGGGATCAGGAAGCTCATTGTCAGGGGTGACTCGCAGCTTGTCGTCCGCCAAGTGAACAAAGATTATCGAGTCCGTTGATGGAAGCCTCGTCGATGAAGTGAGAAAGCTAGAAGAACACTTTGAAGGCCACGCAAATGAAGCATGTTCCAAGAGCTCGAATGATATTGCCGATGGCTGTCAAAGTCGCGCCGACTCAAGTTACCTGTGGAACCAGGAATTTTGTGCTCAAGCTGACTCAACCAACAAGAACGCCATCAACTGGATAGAACAAGAAGAGGAAGTTGATTTTGGCGACTATTTTCCGCAGAGCTACCGAAGCCGCCGCCAAGGTCCCCAAGATCAACACTAAGAGTGCCGAGGAGCGTCTGCTCCGACAAGCCCTGTGGTTTGTTTCGTTGAAGCAAACGCTCCCGACAAGTTTTGCTCCGGCAAGCTTGCCGGCAACATCAAGCTCGGCCGAGCCGCAGGTTCTGCCGTCGAAGCGGATGTTCCGCAGCAGCAGATGTGCCTTTAGTCCTTGTTGTCGAGCCACAAGCTCCAAAGATGGGCGCAGCAGATTGTCCATTTCCTTGAGACAGAGAACTTCCCAAGAGCAAGAAGAAGCGGAGAAAGTAGCCCGGCAGTCAAGTATGTACCAGTTTGTCGACAAAGACACTGCATGTAAGAAGACTCAACGGTGTGAAATTGAAGTGTATTCACCGGGAAGATGGACAGAAGCTACTGGCAGAGATACACGGAGGCATATGTGGTCATCACATTGGCAAAAGAGCACTTGCCGGCAAAGCTTTCCGGCAAGGTTTCTTCTAGCCGACAGCCATCCAGGATGCAACTGCACAAGTAACCAAGTGTGAAGCGTGCCAGTTCCATTCCAAGCAGATACACGAGCCAGCTCAAGCTCTCCAGACGATCCCTTTATCCTGGCCATTTTCGGTCTGGGGGCTCGACATCCTCGGCCCCTTTCCCCGAGCTGTCGGGGGCTTTGAGTACTTGTATGTTGCAATCGACAAGTTCACAAAGTGGCCGGAAGTGGAAGCAGTGAGGAAGGTGACAGCACAGTCAGCACTCAAGTTCTTCAGGTCGATTGTTTGCCGTTTTCGGATTCCGAACAGGATCATCACCGACAATGGCACACAATTCACGAGCCACACCTTCATGCAATACGTCCAAGTTCTTGGCGCCGAGGTCTGCTTCGCTTCTGTTGCTCATCCGAGAAGCAACGGTCAAGCGGAGAGGACAAATGCTGAAGTGCTGCGAGGGCTCAAGACCAGAACTTTCGACAGGCTGCACAAGTGCGGAAGAAACTGGATTGAGGAGCTGCCGGTGGTTCTTTGGTCGATCAGGACGACGCCAAATCGAGCCACTGGCCGGAAACTGGATTGAGGAGCAGAGGCAGTTCTCCCCACGGAACTCGTATACGGGTCACCTCGAGTACTCGCTTATGATGAGCTTGAGCAAGAGCAACTGCGACAAGATGACGCGCTGCTCCTTGAGGAGGACCGTCTTCAGGCATTTTTGACGAGCTGCTCGTTACCAGCAAGCTTTGCGCCGCTACCATAGCCGCAGTTAGTGCCGAAGTTTCGAGGAAGGCGACCTTGTTCTTGGCGAGTTCAGTCCGCCAAGAATTCCAACAAGTTGGCCTTGAAGTGGGAAGGCCCTTATCGGGTGAAACGAGTCACTAGGCTCTGGCGCTGTCCGCCTTGAGACCAAAGATGGCATTCCGGTGAGCAACTCCTGGAACATTGAACATCTTCGTAAGTTTTACCCATAAGGCGCGGTTGCTGGAACCTGTTTCGGCAACCACCTTTTGTACAAGTCTTGTCGATGTTGCATGTAATCCTTTGTACAAAGCCGGGCGCAGACCCCGTGCATAAGTAAAGCTCATGTGTTGCGCACAACTTGTCAATTTCATGCTTTCATAATCAATTTGCATGTGTTATCTGACATTTTGTGCAGCATCCACACCCGGTAAGAAATAACGAGCCACAAGGCTCCATAACTTTATTTTCTCTTATTTCTTCTCAAAGAAAGGAAGGTTCCTCGCGCACAAGTTAACCAGGGGAAGGAGAAGATAATGGTGTGGGCCGCCAAGCGTCGCCGAGGAAGTTTCGCTTACCGAAGCAAACGATGTAAAAGCTAAGTTGCCAAAGTTTGAGCAATCAGTTTTAAATTTTTAAGTTATGTTCCTCGAAGGATAGTACTTTGTATGGAAAACCTATGCGCGGAGGAACCAACTCGTAGCTAGTTTGCGCCTTACTTTGTTTCGAGTCCGCCAACAACTTAAGTGAGCTGCAACTGGTTGCGACAAGGTTGTTTGTCGGAGGCGGCATCGCCAAAGAGGCTGCTGATGTTCCGCACTCAGCGCTTCATGACAAAGGTGCTCAGCGCCTACAAGTTCCCTAAAAGCGTAGGGCACAAACATACAAAGGAAGGAATCAAGTAAAGGAAATAACATTGCAATCATTGCCTAAGATAGAGTTATATTACAAAAATAGCTTGTCGCAGATCTAATGAATTGCTCTCCTTCCAGATAGGATTCTTTCTTGCCGATCCTGGAGATCCAAGCAATCCCTCTGGCAAGTGGCTCTCCTCTCTCGACGCGGGGCATGAAGAAGTGGCGGAAAAGCGCTACGTTTGGGTGGATTCCGACAAAGTTTTCGTAGAGGTGTGCGAAAACCGCCATGGTCAGGACAGCGTTGGGGGTGAAATCAAGGAGGCGAAACCCGTAGGTGTTCGTGATATCGCAAAAGAACTCAGAAATGGGCGGGCAGAGCCCGCAATAGAAGAAGAGCGCGAAGAAGGGTACCCGCCGAGGCTGACTACGCGCGGCGGTGGAGAGTACCTTCGATGCGCGGATGCGCGCGTCTCCGTCGACCGAAGAGGTAGTAGCCCTCCCTCAGCTCCTTTGCGTCGAGCTGGGGGAAGAGGGCTCCTTGCTGCGCAGCGCCGCGAGCCGCTGCGCCTCGGCCGACTTCACGCCCTTCCCCTTGTCATCTTTCGGAGCCATGGCGGAGGCGGTGGAGGAGACCGACGGCGTTGATGGCGATGGGGCGATGGGGGGCGGAGCGTTGCTCCCTTCGGACCAGAGAAGAAGGGGGGAGCGACGGTGGTTTTCGAGATGGGACAGCAAATGGCGAGGTGGGCGACCTGCCCCTGTTTCCACTGTTTATAAGGAGGGAGAGGGGGCGGACGTTTCGCTTTTCCAATTAAAGAAACCCCCACGATCTCTCCCACGACGCCACGTTCGGCGCGTGCTGCTCGTGGGGGACGTGGTGGGTCCGGAGCCAGTTACGGCGTGATCTAGGCCGCGCGTGTGCCCGTGCACTGTTTTGGGCCTAGCCCAACAGCGCTCGGCACCGCGTGTGGCCCAGGCCCGGGGGCTCCTGTCGGTGTACTAGAGTAGGGGTACCCTAGTATCCCGAACTCGTGCAGCGGGCGATTCAGACACCCAGCGGCGGGGCTGCCTAGTGACCGCCAAGGTCCTCTGTGGTTCCTTTGGGGCCATTCAAGAACAAAGTATTTAAGGCAAGAAGACAAGGCCCGGCAAGAGGAGCTTGCCGGAAGGCCACTCAAGGCACACAGAAGACAAGACCCGGCAAGAGGAGCTTGCGGGAAGGCTTGGTGAGCGACAAGCTTCCGGCGCGACAGGATTCAGCAGCGGCAAGGTGCTTGCCAGCGGCAGCAACCTCTCTTCATCTCCGCTCCAGCTCATCCACCAACGTGTCGCCATGGGGCCATTCCAGCGTGCGTGTCAAGAGGCTGTGCAGCCGGCGGAGAGCAGCGAAGTGGCACCGACAGAGGTGCCATCGTGGCAAGCGGTGGCGCCCCTGACGGTCCCTTTCTGCACTGTTTAGGCGACATGGACGGGCATTTAATGCTTTTGTCCCTTGCCGTCAGAGTTAGGTAGTATACACTTTACAAAGTAGCTGTGCCAACCGCAACTCATTTTCCCATTTTGCCCTTGTCTACGTTGCCACCTGTTGGTGACCCCTTGAGCCTATAAAAGGAGGCCCATGCATAACGAGGGGGTTCGACTCATTCGAGACCAGGAACACTCAAGCTAGGTTTTGTAGCTCTCCGTGCTCCCTAGCAAGAACACAATACAATCAGACAAGCAGCAGTAGGAGTATTATCTCTCCGGAGAGCTCCGAAGCTGGGTAAACTGCTCGTGTGCATCGCCTCGATCTGCTCTTCGTGCAATCTCCGCCCCCCACCGAACCAAAAGGGACTCGGTCCGCCGGTCCCATAGGTGTTCGTGGGTTACGATCAGCTTCCCCGACAGAATATCATGTCTGTTGAAGAATTTGTGAAGATTTTTCATGAGCAGGGTTTTATTATGTGTAAAGATATCTAGAACACCTAAGCCTCCCTGGTCTTTTGGTCTGCACACTGTGGTCCATGCCACCAAGGCAGGCCTTTTTTCCTCCTTATTAGGTCCTCTCCAAAGACAGTGTCTCAAGTATTTAATGATCTGCTTTTTTATTGTATCAGGTATGTCCGAACAGCACATGAAGAATACTGATAAAGATGTCATGACTGACTTGACCAACAGTAATTTTCCAGCTTGGGTCATGAAGATAGAGATACCAGCCAATCTTTTTGCAATCCTGTTAACTAGGGGGAGACATTGCTCCACACTTGGTTTATATATTCCCAAGGGCATACCAAGGTAGGTAAATGGGAATTGTCCTCTAGCACACTGCAAGGTGTTCGTACACATTTCTACCCTGTCTTCAGCAATATTCAAGGGTACCATGATGGATTTCCCATAATTAACTTTTAGCCCAGTTGCTTTGGCAAAAGTATTCAGAAGTGCTTTTAAGCAGAATAACTGCCTAGAATCAGCTTGCATAACCACTAAGGTGTCATCTGCATATTGCACAATTGGGAAGTGAGGGCATGAGTTTACTTGCAGTGGAGCAGTGATCAGGTTTAATCTCATGGCTTTATTAAGAATGGATTGTAGCAAATCAGCAGCCAGCACAAAAATTAAAGGAGAATAAGGGTCTCCTTGTCTTACTCCCCTCTTTATGTAAATTCTTTTCCCAGGAACTCCATTGAGTAATACAGAAGAGGATGCAGTTGTGAACAAAGCTTCCATCCAGGAAATCCACTTCTCTCCAAAGCCTTTAGCTCTAAAAATATCAATGATTGCATCATGCTCAATTGTATCAAAAGCCTTCTCAAAATTTAGTTCTATTACTAAGATTTCTTCCTTATATTTATGACACTGGTGAATGTATTCATATGCCCAACCAAGGCAGTCCTGGATCACTCTATCTTTGAGAAAGCCATATTGATTAATATGCACTAACTATAGAATAACTCTTTGTAGTCTATTGGCCAACAGTTTTGTAATGATTTTCAGAACTCCATTTAGTAAAGAAATTGGCCTGAAGTTATTAGGAGAAAGTGGCACCTTTTTTTGGCACTAGAGTGATGAAAGAGGAGTTAATGCTTTCAAGATTAACATTCCCAGTATGAAATGCCAATATAAGCTCAAAGACATCAGCTTTAATAATATCCCAACAACTTTTAATAAACTCATTATTAAATCCATCTGGCCCTGGTGATTTATCAGTAGGTAGGTTTTTGACCACTTCCTCAACTTCCTCTTGGGTAAAAGGCTGTTCTAGATCAATGAAGATTTGGGGGTCCACTGTGTTTTTGTCACATCCTAGCTAGACCATGCATTAGTGTGTGCATCATGTTTAAATTTCATTTGAATTTTAAATGGGGAAGGACAGAAACCCCCAGAACCCCTTTTAAACCAACTAGGGTTTACTAAAAATTATTTCAATGAACCTGAAATGCCCTTCAAAATGCTCATCACCTTTGCTTTGGTTCAGAGCCTATGTCAAAAGTGGTGCACCATTTTCTAGGTCATCCAAAGGTCTTTGAATTAATTCATAAGTATTTGAATTTGAGCATTTCAAATTATATAAAATATTGCAAATGCCCAAATATATCCAAACTAAAATGTTTCATGTTGGAAATATTCCAACAATGGACCAGGAGAATTTTGGTGAATTTTGAAACTGTTTTGGTATTTTTAAAAACTCCACAAAGTTACAGAAAAATAGAAAAAGGAAAAACAGGAAGAAACTTACCTGGCGCCACCTACCCGCCCACTGCTGCCCAGCCCAAGAGCAAGGCAGCAATGAGCTGCTTGGCTCGGCCAGCAGCAGCCAGTGCTCGGCGGCGAGCACCGCATGGGTGCCACGCACTGGTCGCCGCCTCGCCGCTCCTCTCGCCCAGTGCCGACGCAGTTCGCTCTCCTCTCTCTCCCGAACCCCGGACACCTCCTCTCCTCACCGGCTCCTCTCTCTCGCGCTTCCCCGCCATGGCCGACGCCACCGCAGCCACGCCGTCGTCGTAGACGCGCTCCCCGCCGTCCGTGCTCCTCCTCACTATGTCTAGGAGCTCCGCCGCCCTCAACTACCCCGAGCTAGCCAAGCCCCGTATGCTCTAGTGCCCCGAGTCCACCACACCGACCTCGACCGAGTCCACCGTCGCGGAGATCCCTTCAACGCCGTCGTCGCTCCGCCCGCCCCCGACCTCAACGAAGCCCGAGTTGCCCGTGAGCCCATCTATCTCCCTTCCTTTCTCTCGCTCTCGAGCTGTGTAGTGACCTCCGGAGCTCAACCGCACCCACCGCCATGGAGCTCGTCGCCGACGTGCTCCCGGTCACCCTCCGCCACCTCTTGGTGTCCATTGCACTCACCGCACCCCATGGGGTCTAACCATGCACTCCCCGCACCTCACCGACCCCTCTAGCCTCAAGTTTGCCTTCGGCCAAACTCCGGCGGCCGCCTAGGTCGTCGCTGCACCGATTCCGCCGCCCGACCCCAACCGACTCCACTGTAAGCGGCATGTCCCCAGCTACCCATAGCCACCCTCCGCGGCTCGTTTGGCTGCCGAAACGGCCAAACCCACTTCCGCCGCCGCGTCGGGCTCGCCGGCGGCAAGACGCCGGGCAGCCGACGTTGACTTTGACCCCGGGTGGGCCCTGTTTGATTCTGATGAGTCAATGACAGGTGGGGCCCAGCCCTGTTAACTAATTAGGTTTAGTTTTAATTAAACTTTAGCTAAACTAATTACCCTGACACCCTGGACCCATAGTCAGGTTTGACCTGGACGTCTCCGTTGACCCTGACGTCATGCTGACGCATGGTTGACGCAATAAATTAATTTCTGGATTTATTCTATTACAGGAAATTCCAGAATATAGTTCAAACTTCAAAAATTCATAACTTTTAATCTGTAACTCCAAATGCAAAGATTTATATATGAAAAATGATCAGAAAAATCCATTCTATCCATTGGTACAGGTTTCATGCATGTTAAAACAAGTTAACCTTGCTGTTTAAGCAGAATAAGATATTACAACTTTAGGGCTATTTTAAATGAGCTAGCATTTGAATCTTTGATTCAAATGAGTTCATCCCTTATTGTTTCAGCTTGCATTAGGCCAACACACATACATATTGCCATGTCATAGCATGCATCATATTGTTGCATACTGCCATGTGTGTTTACCTTCGGTATGCTTTTCGTGATAGGTTACGCCTCAGGATAATCTCGAATATCCGCTCAAGGGCGATCCTACCACCACTCCATCAGGCAAGCAACCCATTGATCATTCCGATACAAACCCATGTTCTCGCTTCTGCTCTTGTTTTACTGCATTAAGACAACGCGATTCAAACTGTTGTGTGCTGCGGTAGTTGAACCCACTTCCTTTGCATGACCTATCATTGCCACAGTAACTAGATGAAACCCACTAGTATGTGTAGGAGTTGATTGAGCCATGTTTGTGATTCCTACCATGTTATGCTTGCTATGCTTAGAGTTGTGTTAGGTCTGGCTCATCGGGATGATGAACTAGAGTGAAAGGTTGTGTTGGTTCGAGAGTGAAAGTGTTGAACACGTTTTGGTAAAGGTATCGATGAGAGGCCATGTAGGAGTACATGGTGGGTTGTTTCATTGAAGCCGATCCTAAGAACTGAGATCTGTGTTTGTGATCCATGAAACAGTTACTACCACGCATTGGGATCCTTAATTGACCCTCTCGGCTTCTTAACCACCCTTGTTCTCAGTCCGGGAGTTGCAAGTAGTTTCTGGTGTTTGTAGCATGCTGGGGGCCGCACGCAACGCTGACCTTAGGGGTGGGTTGTGTTGCGGTAGGCACGTGGCCCGGTGTACCGAGTGCTCGTTTGGTATCTTGGGAACCCTACACACATCGTTCGGGGCTGTATGCGAAACCTCGGCCGGACTCCCTGCGGATGGAACCCGAATAGGCGATAAACCTGGACTCAGGACTCGAGTGTTTAGGTAGGCTGTGGCCGACACCCACGTTGGGCTTCCGCTTGAAGGTTGCCGAGTACATGTCGTGTGAACGGCGGTAAGTGGTGAGAGCGTGTGTGAAGAGGTACACCCCTGCAGGGTTTAATATGATCAATTCGAATAGCCATGTCCACGGAGAAGGACTTCTGGGTTGCCTATATCAGTTCATAGACAAGTAAATGGATACTACTAAAAGCCTCAAGATAGTGTGAGTATCATGGATGGCCCTCTCGTGGGATGACGAGAGAGGATCCACGGTGGAGTATTGTGATGGTGATTAGTGGACTCGTGTATGACAAATGCTTTACAAGTGGTGTCACAGGGATAGCTTAGCCAAGAGTCAAAGCTGGCTTGTGCAAATAACTCCACCACCTTCTTGAGAATGTGCATGTATGATAGGATTCGTGGTAAGACTTGCTGAGTACCTCCGTACTCATGTTTGCTTAATTAATGTTTTTCAGAGGACAACACTGCCCCCTCCGATGGGTTTTATGTAGACCTTGACATCGACGAGTGAACTAGCCACCCAGGTGGTGATCCAAGGCATGTGAAGGGCCGCTGTAGATAGAAGGGCTTCGACAAGCTTTCTTTCTTTCTAGAGTCTGTACTCAGACTAGTTTGCTTCCGCATGTGCTTGTATGTTTGTATGACTTGAGTGTTGGGTCATGTGACCCCTACCTGTATGGATATGTTATGTATGGCTCCTCGGAGCCTCTTAAATAAAGTACTTTGAGTTGTAGAGTTTTGTTGTGATGCCTTGCTGTATTAACTCATATCGGGCATATTGTGTGTATGATTGAAATGCTTGGTATGAGTGGGATCCGACAAACTAGTTGTTTATCCTTGGCAGCCTCTCATATGGGGAAATGTAGTCTTGTGCTTCTGAGCGATAGTAGTCCGCTACAGCCCGGTTCACCGAGTCCCGCTAGCCCAAGACTACTGCTTGGACACTTGACTGGCCGGCATGTGTTTCACCGTTCCTATGTCCTGTCCTTCGGGAAATGTCACGCGGTGTTATTCGAGTCCTGCCTAGCTCTGCTACAGCCGGGATACCGAGTCCTGTTAGCCCAATGCTACAGCCCGAATTTATACGTTGATGACCGACATGCTCGATGTGATTCATGTATGCCTGTCCCCATAGGTTAGCGCCACTTTGGGTTCACGACTAGCCATGTCGGCCCGGTTCTTTGTCATATGGATGCTAGCGACACTATCATATACGTGAGCCAAAAGGCGTAAACGGTCCCGGGCCATGGTAAGGCGACACCCGTGGGAATACCGTGCGTGAGGCCGCAAAGTGATATGAGGTGTTACCGGCTAGGTCGATGTGACTTGGAATCGGGGTCCTGACAGTTTTCATAAAGATCATTAAGGTCAAAGTGCATTGAGTGTCCATTAGATTGTCCCAATCTATTTTTAAAAGCCTCCCATAGGATTGCAGCCTTTCCATCATGATTTGTTACTTCAACTTGATCTTTGTTCAGTAGCATAGCAATCTTATTGTGTCTATGATTAATAGAGGCTTTAGTGTGGAAGAATTTTGTGTTTTCATCTCCAAACTTTACTCCTTTAATTTTTCCTCTCTGTTTCCAATAAATCTTCTGATCATTGAGCACAGTTAATAGATACTCCTTGAGCAAGGTCCTGCAATTATTTTCAAATGGAGTAAGGTCCCTGAATTCCTCAATCATATCCCAGAGAAATATACAGTCATTTGGATCTGTAATTTGCTTCCTATGGCATGCAAGGTTCTTGGCCCACAGCTTTAGAGATCTTCTGAGATTCTTGAATTTTGCAGTAATCTTCTTAGCACAGTCTGAATGACCTACTGGAATATTCCAAGCATTCTGAACCACCTGTTTAAAAGAACTGTGATTAAGCCAATAGTTCTCAAATCTGAACACTCTAGACTTTGGGATATTTGTGCCAATTTTAATCATGCAAGGGAGGTGATCAGAAATTCGTTTAGCCATGGAAGAGCCAAGGTATCAGGGTAGCTGGTCATCCAAGCTGCAGAGGTAAAAAACCAATCTAATTTCTCCAGCAGTGGGTTGTCCTGCATGTTGCTCCAGCTAAACTGCCTGCCTTTTAGGGGTAATTCAATCAGGCCAAGTTCACTTATTGCCCCATTAAACATGAGCATTTCATTTACATCCCCTCCAGGTATGTTTCTGTCTTCAGGAGTTCTGATGAAATTTAAATCCCCCATAATAATCCAATCTATATCATTAGGCATTTGAATATTACCAAACCAGTCAATGAACTCAATTTTATCCTCACGATTGCAAGGACCATAGATGTTTGTGAGGACCCAACTTTTGGAGGATGTCCTGCATGTGAACTGAATAGATAATGAGAATTTGTTTTGAAACATTAGCTCCCCAGAGAATAGAGACCCATTCCAAGCAGTGAGTATGCCACCTGATGCCCCAATGGAAGGTAAGTACTCAAATTTATTAAACCTTTGAGGACAAAACTTTATGAATGTAGGCCAGATCAAAGTTTTCTCTCTTAGTCTCCTGTAGACAAACAATTCCAGCAGCACTTTCTTCCACTTTTTGCCTTATAGCCAACCACTTATCTGAGGAATTAATGCCCCTCACATTCCAGTTTAAGATATTCCATGTTGTATTGTTATTCATTAACAATTGAATTGATGTTATTGTAGTCAGCAAGGTCCACCCCCTGATGACAATCCCAGGCCATAAAAGTATTGGGATCCACAAAAAGGACAAAACACTGAAAGCAAGTTGAAACATTCCAGCAGGAGACAAAAGCAGAGGAGCAGGTGAACCAGAGCAACCACATATGATGGCTAGAAGCTTCCATAGCATCAGATAGTAAAGTAGTCTCTACCATAAGGAGATACCAGAGCTGACACAGCAACAAAGTGCATATAACATACAAAAGTTGCCTACCAGGGCAAACAAGCATAGTGCAGCAGTTGCAAGCATTACATTTGACTGCATACATAAGACAAGTTATTCCCAAAAGAGAATAGCAGTCCCTCCTGCTATGTATCATAGATTGATGTTGTAGACACATCATCACACAGGCCTGGATTTTGCTGCTTCTGCTGTGGCCTTGGACACCTTAGCCACACTTTCCTGCCCCTTCTTCTTGGGTTTCTTGGTCAACTTCTCCTGAATCTCTTCCTTAGCAACCTTGCAGAAAGATTTAGACAGATTTTTAACCACTGAATTGTGAATAATTAGAGGTATGGCATTACATGGTAGACAAGACTGAGTGTCACAAGATTTCCTCCTATAGCCATTGTTGTCCTTTTTAATCCTATCACTTCTTCTTACCTCAGTTTCTACCATAGGTTCTTTCTCCCTCCTTTTCCTTGATATGGCCTCTCCAAGGGGCAGGGCTTTATTTGGTGACACCTGCTAAAGAGGACTGCTAGCCCCAGTGGAAGAGTGGGCAGCAGGGCTAATACCCTCATTTTCTTTGCCTAGCCCCAGTATGAAATCCTTACATGCAGGTGCCTGAGAAGTTGCACATTCATCAGGAATGTGAAAAAGCAAAGTGTCCTCATGTGCACAATTAGCAGTAAAAAAATTCCAGACATCAGACTTTAGCAAATGCATGGTCCATCCAAACTTGTCAGGTGTCAACAGTAAGTGAATTATGAAGTTAAACCAACTTACTGGAATTTCTATTTTGAAAGTTGGTGTAGCTCCTTGTGTTACTGGTGCAAAGTGTTGTATCCGTAAATCCAGTCCTTCTTCAGATATTAAATGTGAACCATCAATGATTTGCAAAGCATGATCTTGGGCCAATGTATGTAATGTAAGCAAGGAAGGAGAACCTGGTAATGAGAAAGACCCATAGTTACCTTTAGGGTTTGCTGCAGGTGAGGATCCAATGTGGGGTACTGGAACATCAGCCTTGCCCTTGATATCTGGGATAAGTACTTGATGTGAAGGAGTAGAGTCTCCCATAGTTGCATTAGCAGCAACTTCCAGGGGCACAGCACAATTTTCAGTAGCCGTGACTTCCTTCAAAATCTCAGGTTGTTTGCCTTGTTGAATAATGGGCAAAGAGGAGCCAGAAGCTTCAAAATCTCTGACAGAAGAGGATATTCCTGGAGTGGGAACTAACAAAACTGGCTGCATGTGCACAACACCCTCTGTCTGCAGGTTTTGTTGTTCTACAACCACATTTAGAGTCTTTTCAGCAGGCACCAAGTACACATTCTGTTGCTCTGCAACATTATGATGTACATCCTGTAAATCCTCCTCTTCTTCAACTGCATCATAAGCTAATGCAATGTTCAGGAGCCCTTGACCAATGGGGGGAACCTGAGCACCTTGGTTGACCTCCTCACTAGCAGAGTGGGTCAAAGAAAGCAAACCATCAGACAGAGAAACTGTGGTAGTAATGCTGTTGTTTGGAGCTCCTTCTGATGCCAAGGCAGGGATTTCAACTAGATGCTGTTGCGGAAGGACAGGTGCTGGCTGTGGGAAAGCCCAGTGATCCTCTTGCTCTGCCAGCTCTTCCCAATCATCCCATTCTTCATTAGGAGCTTGATTATTAGGATTAGGCAATGGTGGAAAGCCTGGAAAATCATTTGCATGCTATGGCACAGGGTGTGGGTCCACCCCCTCAGGTGGAAAAGGGTCCTCATCTGCAGGCCCACCCCCCAACATTTCCTCAAGGAGTACCTCAATAGAGCAGGTCCAAGACTCCTCCTCAAATAGTTCTCCTTCAGACCATCTTATACTCTTAGGGATACCACCAAGTTCAGTAACTCTAGCCTTGACCAGAATCTTTCCCTTCAAAGCATCTTCTTTCTCCCAACTAATGATCTTTCCCCACTTTGAAATCGCAGAAGCAATATCTTCAGTATTGCAGAAATCAAATGGAACTCCCACAAACAGCAACCAACAAGTTCTGCTGAAATGAACCCTACGCCAATTCCTTCCTTGATTGTGCTTAGTAAATGAAATAAAAACATTACCAAAAGCATGCGGACCCTGCTGAATGAGCCTATCTCTGTCTCTGACATGCGTGAACCTGACATAAGCCTCTCCAAAAGGACATGGTTGGATTTCTCTAAAACCTACTTGCTCCTCTCCCTCAAGAAACTCTTCCAGAACCTCACGCACATCAGGGAAAAATACCTCATCTGGATGCGGGTGGATAGTGGCAATCGCCCAGTCTTCGTGCCGTCTCGGGCGATGAGGAACAATCGCACGAGAAACCCCATTGCGGCCTTCAATCACCTGAATCTGAAAGCCATGAGGAACGAAAGGTTGAGGGTCTATGGGAATGTTGGCCATAGGCAACGGCTATGGCGAGGTGGTGACCAAAGCTCTGTCTGACAGCAATGGAAGCGGAGGCGAGCTTGTCGAGGCAGAAGCAGAGTTGGTGGCAGAGAAGGAAAGTGAAGTGGAAGGCGAGGAGGCAAGCGACGGTCTCGGCTGGAAGTTTGGGAAAAAATCCTTGACCAACTCCTTAAATGAAGGCACCTGCCGAGTCTATAGCGCCGGCCCAATACAACGAAACCAAGATTCCAAAACCCCTTCGGCCCAAGCCTCTGCTGGTGGGCTCGGGAAAGAATCAAAATGGATAAACGGCCAAAGCCCAGGAAGGTTCGGGGTGGTGCAAAAATGAGCCACGTGACCGTTAGCCCCGCATGCATGGCAAACCACGTGATTACGTGCAAAAGAACGTTGCGTGACCTGGCGCTCCATTTGGGGCCTGTCTTGACCAGGATTAACGTGCACTGAAGTGTCGTTAAGACCTTGATTAGAGCCCTCTTGAATGGGTCCCGATAATCTTTCGAAAACTGATCGACCGTCCCGGACCACCGCAGAATAACTCCGGCGATCGCCGGAGTGAGGAACAATGGCCTTGCCAGACCTACCCACTAGAGTCCATTCTTTATCAAGCTCGGCATAGTATAGAGCTTCTTCTCGTTGCCAATTCGGGCCCCCAAAGTTCCAAAGATTGAATCCCACATCAAAATCCTTCTCAACAATATTACCGGCATTGTAGATCTCAAAACCCACTGCTTTTGAAGCTACCGAGAATTTGAAAGACCTATCCTTCAAGAAACGAACACGAAAACCTTGGGCATAGCCCCCAAACATGGCAAGGAGAGATACACTAACCCTGTGCACATTGAGCCTAAAGGAGGCACGCCGAAATGAAACCACCATGGTGAATTCCTTTTGACGAAAGCCCGGGGAGAAGACCACCGGGTGCCCAAACTTGGCCTTCATATCCGCTTGAAACTTCTTCCCACGATCAAAGTTAAGGGCAAAAGGAGCCATCATGAAGGGAGGGTGGCTACCAGCCGGAGCGCCATCGGTAGGGCTTAGGTCACTGGGCCGGAGTGGCCACCGGCGCAAGGTGGGAGGGCTAGGTGGGAGGGCTCCGCCGGGTGTTTCACAATCCACCCTGCTTCCAGATCTTCCCAACAGCCAATACCCTAATGTCACCTAGATACTCCAATGTCGCCTCAAGTATCCGTGGGCATGATTATACGATATGCATCACACAATCTCAGATTCATCTATTCAATCCAACACAAAGTGCTTCAAAGAGTGCCCAAAGTTTCTACCGGAGAATCACAACGAAAACGTGTGCCAACCCCTATGCATAGGTTCATGGGCGGAACCCGCAAGTTGATCCCCAAAACATACATCAAGTGAATCACGTGATATCCCATTGTCACCACAGATACGCACGGCAAGACATACATCAAGTGTTCTCAAATCTTTAAAGACTCAATCCGATAAGATAACCTCAAACGGAAAACTCAATACATTACAAGAGAGTAGAGGGGGAGAAGAAACATAAGATCCAACTATAATAGCAAAGCTCGCGATACATCAAGATCGTGCCAAATCAAGAACACGAGAGAGAGATAGAGAGAGATCAAACACATAGCTACTGGTACATGCCCTCAGCCCCGAGGGTGAACTACTCCCTCCTCGTCATGGAGAGCGCCGGGATGATGAAGATGGCCACCGATGAGGGTTCCCCCCTCCGGCAGGGTGCCGGAACAGGTTCTTGGGAGGTTTTTGGTGGCTACAGAGGCTTGCGGCGGCGGAACTCCCGATCTAATCTCTGTTCTGGAAGTTTTAGGGTACGTAGGTATATATGGGTGCAAGAAGTACATCGGTGGAGCTTCGGAGGCCCCACGAGGCAGGGGACGCGCCCTAGGGGGTGGGCGCGCCCCCCACCCTCGTGAGCACCTCCCTTAGCTCCTGACATGGGGTCCAAGTCCATTCGGTAGCTTTCCTCCCAAAAATAACTTCTCCAGTTGATTTCGTTCCGTTTCGACTCCGTTTGATATTCCTTTTCTTCGAAACACTGAAATAGGCAAAAAACAACAAATCTGGGTTGGGCCTCCGGTTAATAGGTTAGTCCCAAAAATAATATAAAAGTGGATAATAAAGCCCAATATTGCCCAAAACAGTAGATAATATAGCATGGAGCAATGAAAAATTATAGATACATTGGAGACGTATCAATCAGCAGTTGGCAATTCATGATGCATGATTGGGAGATTTTAAGTGCATCTAGTGCCCCTTAGTGATTTTGGTGTATTGAAGACTTATAGGTTAAGGATCTAATGTGTTTATGAGTGTACACAGGTCTAGAAGTCTATGAGGAGTTTGATATTTACAGAGAAAGTCGACCCCTAAAAATGAAGTTCTTCGACTGAAGACTTTGATACTCTGAAAACTTTCTGAAGACCTTGAAAGTGAAGAAATTGGTGTGACCTTGAAGACTTGGTATTCATTTGAGGAACATGAAGCGTGAAGACTTTTGTTTTCGTAGTTTCATTTTCTCTTTCTTGAGTCATAGGAAACACCGTACTGTTAAAGGGGTCGAGGAAATACTAAGGAAAAATTTCCATGTGATGCTCAACTCAAATCCTACACCTACCAATCCCTTCGAGTGAAGCCATTGGAAATCTCATACAGTTCAGTCAATCTCTTCAGTGACAGAGACGCAGTTCTTCTAGTCACTGAGGACTTTGTTTTGACTGAGGAGTTAGGAATTCGCCAGTGCGGATTGCCTACACAGTGAGGAACATGATAGCCCTGAGGAATTTGTACCTCAAATTTCTGACCGTTGCTGTGCTACGCGCCAGTTGTCCCAAAATATCTAATCCATCCAACGGTCATATCATTGAAGGTCATTTATGTCTTATCATGTCGGGTTGCTCCCTAGGCTATAAATAGCCACCCCCTACAAACACTAGCTGGTTGGCTGCTCCGAGAGAAACTGACACTTGTCATTTGAGAGGAACCCATCCTCCGAGGACTTTGAGCGAAAATCATCAAGTGAGGAAAATCCAAAACCCAAACCCAAACACCTACAAACCCAAAGTAATTGAGCATCACTGAAGAGATTGATCCTGCGTGGATCCGACGCTTGTTACCTTTGAAGACTGTGCTTCTTCCAGACGGTTAGGCGTCATGGTCTAGAGCATCCAAGAGGAATTGTGGATCGCCGAGTGACCGAAGTTTGTCAAGGTTGGAAGTCACCAAGACTTACCACAGTGATTGGACGAGGACTGTGTGTCCTTAGTTCAAGGAGAATACGGTGAGGACTTGGTGTCCCGAGCTGCGTGCTCGGGATCGGGTGTCCGGACTGTGTGTCCTCAAGTTTAAATACTCAGCCGCTCCAACCAGATGTATAATCGAGACAAAGAGCTTGAACTGGTCTGCCAAATCATTGTCTTCACCAAGCCAACTGGTTCTATTTCCTCAACACTTTCATTTCCTCATTATCGTGTTGTGTGTTTGTTCATATCTGTGTTTGAAGACTTTGACTGAAGACTTTCTCAATTTTCTCAGTTCAATTTCTTCAGTCTGTTTGTCTTCATCTTGTGTTATCCTGTGATTACGCTTCCTGTACTCTGTGCTAGTCTTCATTTCATCATGATGATCATGCATGTATTCTGTTATGTTTACTTCTGAGTACTTATTCCGCTGCAAGTAGTTCTTTGCTAAGGAATTTCCTCACTAGCAAATTCCTCAGTGAAGAATTTCATAAAAATCGCCTATTCACCCCCCCCCCTCTAGTTGATATAACGCACTTTCAATTGGTATCAGAGCAAGGTACTCCCTTGTTCTGTGTGATTTTGGTTTAACCGCCTGGAGTTTTAGTTATGTCGACCGTAGGTATGATCAAGGTCTCTTCTGGTTGTCCTACCTTCGATGGGACGGACTACCCCTACTAGAAGAATAAGATGCGAATGCATCTTGAGGCAATTGATAATGATCTCTGGTATGTTGTGGAAAATGGTGTTCCCTCAGTCACACCTTCTCTGAATGCTGCTGATGTGAAGAGATTCAAGCAACTCGACTCTCAAGCGAAGAATATCATATGTGGCCATCTGAGCAAAGGACAGTATGGAAGAGTGAGTGCTTTGGAGACTGCTAAGCTTATCTGGGATAGGCTGTCCAAAGTCAATGAAGGAGTTTCAACTCAGCATGACTCTCGAGTTTATGTTCTTCGCAATCTCTTCAACCGCTTCAAAAGACTCGACAATGAAAATGTTCAGCAAACCTTCGATCGCCTCACTGACATCTCAAATGAGCTTCAAGCACTTGGTGCCACTGACATCACCGACCATGAGGTGGTGAAGAAATTGCTGAGATTGCTTGATTCCTCATTTGATACTCTGGCATTGATGATACAAGAGCGTGCTGATTACAAGTCACTTGATCCCGATGATATCCTCGAGAGGCTAAATACTCATGAGTTCCAGCTTGCTGAGAAGAGAGATCTCTATGGTTCGAGCTATGGCAGATCACGTGCACTGAAGGCCAAGGTAGTAGTATAATCCGAAGATGAAGACTATGGTAGCAGCCTCGGAGACCCTGTAGAACTAAGTCATGATCTAGTGCTGCTCGTGAAGAAATTACAAAATTTCTCAAGACGTGGTCGCTTTGGAAGACCCTCCAAGAGCAATGATTCCTCATCCAGTGACTACAAGAGAAGGCTTTGTCATAAGTGCAAGAAGCCTGGACACTACATTCAAGATTGTCCTCAATGGGAAAAGGAATCAAAGAAGAAGAAATACAAGGATTACAGTTCTGATGATGCAAAGAAAAAGAAGAAATCCTCAAAATCTTCATCATCAAAATCCTCGAAGTCTTTGTCTCACAATAAGAGCACCTCCAAGAAGGCTCGGGCATTCATTGGCAAGGAAATGGACTCTGAGGCTGAATCTGAAGAAAATGAGGAAGAAGAGGAATCTGAAGATTCCGAGTCTGGTGTGGCGAGCCTAGCCCTCGCTGTTGCATTCGTCAGCAAGTCCATCTTCAACTCTGAAGAAAGTGATCTCACCAACAAGGCTGATGAAGGCAGTGATGACTACGCTCCCACCTATTGCTTCATGGCAAAAGGTGCCAAGGTACTCAAATATGCCTCCTCTGAATCTAGTGAGGATGAATCTGATGAAAATCTTAAGCCTAGCTACTCTAAACTTGCTAAGATTGACGTGCAACAACAAAAGGCTTTTGAAAAGGTTCAAAACATGCTAGAAAAAATTGATGATATGTTGGGTGAAGAAATGGATCGCACTAAAGCCTTAACTGAAAATCTTTAGAGACTTCAGACCAGGTTTGACAACCTTCAAGGTCATCATAACACTCTCTTGTCTGATCATGAGAAGCTTTCTTATGAATTTCTTCAAAAGAAGAAAGATCTTGAAAAGCTAAGAGTGAGTTATGAAGATATTCAGAAGGAGCACGATTCATTACTTGCTCAACAAATCAACGCTGCTCAGGAAGAATTTATTCCTCCATGTTTGAAATGCATTGAACGAGAATCTGCTAATTCTTCACCTGAATGTTCAAATGCTTCTAATGTTACAAATTCTTCACCTGCCTCTGCTATCACTGACGATGCAGGGCTGAAAGAATTGTACATGACAGGCATGTACAAAAGCCTCAAAGGGCATCAGACTCTTTGTGATGTGCATAAAAAGCAGATCCTCAACAGGAACCCTAGGAAAGAGGGTATTGCCTTTGAGAGGAAACTCAATGTTGATGGTACATATTGGAAGCTTGAGCAGTACCCCAAAACCTCATGGGTTGCTGCAAAGGGACCTCCAGTTGATCCATCTAATTTATCTGGCTATACATGTGAATCTTCTCATTCTTCTAATGAGTCACTTGACTCCAACTATAAACTGTTCAAAAATCAGAATGGTGAAGTATTTGCTAGATATGTTGGCACTAACTGCAGGAACGGTTCCCCTATGAAGAAAATCTGGGTTCCCAAAAGGTGCCTTGAAAGTCTTCAGGTGAATGTCCTCATGACACCACCTGTGAAGAATAGGAACCTCAGATCAAATTCTTCATATGGACCAAATTCTTCATATGGATCCAAATCCTCATACAGACCAAATTCCTCAAAAGGATCAAAGTCCTCGTATGAACATCATCGTGCTAACAACTCTATTTCGCAGGGAAGAGCCAAGGGCTATGAATATGAGCATTATTCTTCTAATTATTCCGTTCATAAGTCCTCGAAGAATTTCTCTGCTTATTCATATGCTTACCCTAACCAATCTTATGTGAAACGAAATGGATTGGCATCTATGCCACCATTTTCATATGGAGCTCGCAGAGTGATGAACTCTTTGCCACCCCTTCAGATGTGAGTGGTGAAGAAAAAGAACTAATCTCTTCTGCAGGGTCGGGTCTGTGCGCAAACGTCTGAAGAATTTGCTGGGGACCTGACATAGTGCCTGAAAGTACGCAGGCTAATCATGAAGAAATGAATTTTCATTTCTCACGTCCTCACACTGCTATATCTGTCATACTGCTTGACGAAATTGATCTGATGAATTGTGATACCATATTCTTCACTGCTGAAGTATATGAGGTTCGTAAGTTGCACTAATTCATCTGCAGGATGATCAACCCAAAGCCACTGAGTGGGTCCTCGATAGTGGATGTACAAATCACATAACTGGTGACAAGAATCTATTGATGGATGCTCCCTTATCATCATCACATCTGAAGCATATCATCTTCGCTGACAAAAGCAAAAGTCAGGTATTGGGACTAGGTAAGGTTGCTATCACAAAGGATCGACACATGGACAAAGTCATGCTTGTTGAGTCCTTAGGATACAACCTTATGTCTGTCTCAATGCTTTGTGATCTTGATATGGTTGTTGTCTTTGGCAAGTATCGTGGTGTTGTGATTATGGAAGCTGATAATTACAAAGTCTTCGAAGCCTTTAGGAGGGGAGACTTGTATATTGTTGATTTTTCTGCAGATTCACAACCAGTCGTGTGCCTACTTGCAAAAGCTTCAGAAGGATGGCTATGGCATCGACAACTTGGTCATGCAGGCATGAGGAATTTGCACACGCTTGCAAAGAAGAAGCATGTCATTGGCATTGCGAATGTAAAATTCCTCAAGGATCACTTATGCGGTGCCTGTGAAGCTGGAAAGATGACCAAGGCCAAGCATCCAGCGAAGACTATCATGACCACCACTCGTCCATTTGAATTGCTTCACATGGATCTCTTCGGTCCTAATCATTATTCTTCTGTTTCAAATGAAGCATCTCAACATGGCTTTGTTATTGTTGATGATTACTCTCGTTACACATGGGTACACCTTGTTACTTACAAACATGAAGTGCAGGAAGTCTTCAAACGATTTTCCTCGAGGGCTTCAACCAACTTTGGTGTGAAGATCAAGCACATCAGAAGTGACAATGGCACCGAGTTCAAGAATTCGGGTCTCGATGATTATCTTGATGAACTTGGTATTACTCATGAGTTGTTTGCTCCTTATACTCCTCAACAAAATGGCGTCGTGGAGCGCAAGAACAGGACTCTTGCTGAGATGGCTTGCACTAGGCTTGATGAGTACAAAACCCCTCGTCATTTCTGGGTTGATGCAATTGATACTACGTGCCATATCATCAACAGAGTATATCTTCACAAATTCTTCAAGAAGACTGCCTATGAACTCCTCACTGATAAGAAACACAATGTGAGTTATTTCAAAGTCTTCGGTGCTAAATGCTGGATTAGAGATCCTCATTACAACTCTAAATTTGCACCGAAAGCACATGAAGGTTTTATGCTTGGTTACGGAAAGGACTCGCACACCTACAGAGTCTTCAACAATGTTCTTCACAAGATTGTTGAACTATAGATGTGCGGTTCGATGAAACTAATGGCTCGCAAAGAGAGCACCTACCTTCTGTGTTAGATGAACCAGCACCTGAGGATTCTATCAAGCACAAGGCTACTGAAGATGTCATTCCTACTGAAGAATCTACTGCAGAATTCATTCCAGAACGTGAAGAACGTCGAGATACATCTGAAGAAAATGCTAAGGAAATTGATGCTGAAGAAAATGCTGATCTAATTCCTCAACGACAACCATCTCATCCTCGCGTTGCAAAAGAAGTGCAAGTGGAGAAGATCATCGATGACATTAGAGCACCGGGTCCTCTCACACGCTCAAAAGCTTCTCATCTATCTAACTTTTGTGGGCACTTTGCTTTTGTCTCTATCACAGAGCCCACTAAGGTAGATGAAGCATTTCTAGAGCCTGAGTGGATTCAGGCCATGCAAGAAGAATTACATCAGTTCAAGCTCAACAACGTCTGGGAACTGGTCAATCGTCCAGATCCTCGCAAGGATAATATCATTGGCACAAAATGGATCTACCGCAACAAGCAAGATGAAAACGGCCTTGTGGTGAGGAATAAGACACGTCTAGTAGCTCAAGGCTACACACAGGTTGAAGGAGTTGATTTCGATGAAACTTTTGCACATGTTGCTAGACTTGAGGCTATTCGCATATTACTTGCTTACGCTAACCATCATGATATCATCTTATATCAAATGGATGTGAAAAGTGCATTCCTCAATGGTAAGCTTGAGGAAGAAGTATATGTTGCTCAACCCCCAGGTTTTGAAGATCCAAAGCATCTTGACAAAGTCTTCAGACTCAATAAGGCCCTCTATGGCCTCAAGCAGGCCCCACGGGTGTGGTATGATACTTTGAAGGAATTCTTCATGAAGAACGACTTCACTCCTGGTTCACTCGATCCTACTCTCTTTAATAAATCTTATGATGGTGAACTGTTTGTGTGCCAAATATATGTTGATGATATCATCTTTGGCTGTACTGACCAACGTTATAGTGATGAATTTGCCTATATGATGAGTGAAGAATATCAAATGTCTATGATGGGAGAGTTGAAATTCTTCTTAGGTCTTCAAGTTCATCAACAGCGCAATGGCATATTCATATCTCAGGAGAAATACCTCAAGGATGTCCTAAAGAAATTCGGCATGCAAGATTGAAAAGGCATCAAAATTCCTATGCCCACAAATGGTCAACTATGCACTGATGAAAATGGTATTGACTTCGATCATAAGGTATAACGCTCCATGATTGGCTCTTTATTGTACTTATGTGCATCTAGGCCTGATATAATGCTTAGTGTTTGCATGTGTGCCCGATTTCAAGCTGCACAGAAGGAATCACACCATAAGGCTGTGAAGCATATTCTTCGATATCTAGCTCACACACCAACACTAGGATTATGGTATCCCAAGGGCTCGGATTTTGATCTCGTTGGATATCCTGACTCTGACTATGCTGGTGATTGTGTGGACCGCAAGTCAACATCTGGTACATGTCATTTCCTCAGACGATCTTTGGTCTGTTGGTCCTCGAAGAAATAGAACTGCGTATCACCGCTTCATCGCTGAAGTGAGTACATTGCTGCTGGTTCTTGCTGTGCTCAACTGCTATGGATGAAGCAAACACTCAAGGACTACAGCGCCAACGTGAAGAATGTGCCTCTCCTCTGTGACAATGAGAGTGCCATCAAGATTGCTCACAACCCAGTTCAGCACTCGAAGACAAAGCACATTCAGATTCGTCATCATTTTCTTCGTGATCATGTGTTGAAGGGCGACATTTCTATTGAGCATGTGAAGACTGAAGAACAGCTAGCCGATATCTTCACAAAGCCCTTGGATGAGAAGAGATTTAGCAAGTTGCGGTGTGAGCTAAATATCTTAGAGTCTTCGAATGTACTTTGAAAAGGCACTCATCCTAACACTTATGCAAAATTGATGACTTAGATGTGCAACACATGAAGAAACGTTTTCTTCAATCAATGAAGAATAACACTCTAAGTGTGAAGAAATTAACGAAGAATTTGATTCTCAGAACCCTACGACAATTGTACGCGGTGTCTGAAATCATCATTCTTATACGGTGGGTCACGCAACCACAAAAGTTGAAAATCTTCAATTTGAGTTTTTCCTCATTTTTGAAATTCCTCAGTTGCTCAAATTCTTCAACTTTGCAAAATCTTCGCTTGTTCCGTCGTCTTTCTTCATTGGCTATATATATATGAGTTTATGTCCTCTACAGCATTCACTTATGGCTATTTCTTCAAGTTGGTGTTTTCTGCTAAGTGAATGTGATCGGACCCTTCCCCCTCTATGATATACTCAATCCAATCTATTCACAAATTCTTCATGTGCGTTCTATTTGAAACTCGTTCAAAATCTTCACTGTGTCCTTGTCAGCTGAAGAAATTGCGAACGGAACTTTAAAACTAATCTTATCCAAATTTTCGGTTTTGCCGCTCAAATCGTTCCGCATCCCACGATGAATTTTTAATTCACCCACGATATTACACGATCTCCACTACACAGTACGTGGTGACACATGTCGTGCGAAGGAGAAGGGTCAGGGGCACGTTCGTCCCAAATCTTCGGGCGAACAGTTTTTCATTGCTACTATAATAACCCCCTCATCCCTTCCTCACTTTACTCTGCTCGATCTCTCTCTCCCACTCGAGCTTCCCAAACCCTAGCGCCGCCTCTACTCCATCGTCGCCGGTGAGGAAGAGCTTCACTGCCTCAACCTCGTCGTCGTCGTACTCACGCCGACCGCGGAAATCTTCACCTCCGCCGCCGCCGTAGACGTCTTCCTCCGCCAAGTTAGGGCGTGGAAGATCTACACCGATGAACTCCACTGTTTCACCTCACTGTTCGTCGTGTTCTTCTTTCAGGGTAATTAAAAGTTACTTTTATTGCCCTCGTTGATTCGAAGTTTCTCTACAAAATCTTCAAAGGTGTTTTATTCTTCAAATCTTCACACACTAAACACCTCACATGTCATCTGTTCTTGATTCGTTTCCCTAAGCATCATTTTCTTCAAGATTCCTCAGTTGTGTGGATCTTCGATCTATACAACTCTGGAACCTAAGACAAAGCACGCTTAGTGATATTCTTCAAGACGCATCTGGTCAAATTCCTCAAACTTGTTCTTTTTGAAAAACACTCTGAGAACGCATATGACCTCTCCAAATTCCTCGCAACTATACTCTATTCACAGGTACACATGTCCACTGTTGAATCACTAGGTTCTCATCAACTTAACTCATTTGCAGCGTTCCTCGAAGAAAAACTGCATACTTCTTCAGAAAATTCAATTGTTCAAATTCCTCAGCTGAAGAAAATGGCTGCGGTAAAAGGCCACAGAAAGGAGGAAAGAAACCTAAGTTCATGACTGCTTTTGAAATCCCTGTGGATATCTATGTTGAGTACTGCACACCTGATGAAGCCAAGTTTGGCAAAGAAAACAAAAATCAGCCCAATGTGCGCATTCAGAGGATTGAACGGAGATGGGCACGCGAATGGAGGGAGTACAGATATGTCACTCCAAAATATATGAAGAAATTCGCTCTCAACCCTCCATGCCCAAGAGCCCCATTGGCACCTGGCCAAGAGGCTGATCCCACTAGCGTCAAACGCGGTGAGGATTTTCCCGAAGAATGGGCGAAGCGCCAAGCCAAATTGGCAACACAAGCCAAAGAAGCAGTGAGGAAATTCAACGAAGAATCTGCTGCTGCTGCTGCCACTGAGGCCTCTGTCAAGACGAGGAAATCTATAGCTAATAAGCCTGCTCCTAAGCCAAGTGCTTCACCAACAGTGCCCTCACGGCCAAGTTCCTCAGCTGCGCCCTCACGGCCAGGAACTTCAAAATCTTCAAGAACAATTCCTCAAGCTGCTCCTGCTCCATCGAAATCCTCAGCAGTTCCGACAAAGTCCTCAGCACCTGTGCATCTTGCCACGTGCCAAAGGACTACAGGCTTCTCCATTGCCTCTAGTGTCTCAACAAGTTCCTCAGCTGCACCAAGTTCCTCAGCTGGACCCTCTCTGCTGAAGAAAAAGGCTACTGCTGGACGAGGTCCTCGGCCAAGTCCTAAGAAGAAGCAGGTTGTCTTCAATGTGTCGTCTGAAGAAGATGAAGCTGCTGCTGATGAACTTGCAGAAATCATCAGAGACAGACAAGAAAGGGCCGCTAGAGCCAAAGGCACACCTGTGCCGCTGCTGTTGGATCCAAGGGCGATCCTAGACTACATTGACCTCTAGCACAAGGACCCAAATACTCCTATGCCAGACTTCAAGTTGACACCTGGTCAAAATCACATGCTGACTCACTTCATCCAAGAGGAGAAGTGGAAGTATGACCAGGCCAGGCAGATCAAGAAGGCCCAGTACAAGAAAGAGAAGTTTCTAAAGACCAACGTGGTCAAAAAGTCGACTGATGAACTCATTAAAATTCAGTCTGAAATCAAAACCCTCAGCGACAACTTCAATGCTTACTATGCTGATTGGAAAGGAGCCAAAGTCAGGTTTGTGAAACTGACTGAGAAGTTCACCAATGTTGCAGCCCCATCGCAACAAGAAGTTCCTCAAGCTGAAGCTTTTGCTCGGCCAACTGAAGAACATGCCAGCACCGCTGATGACTTTCAAGCTGCTGAAGAAAATGCTAGTTCCGTGGCTGATGACTCCATTCCAGCCACTGAAGAAATTGCGTGGCATCCACTAGTGGTGCGCTCAAGAAATCGAAGAAGTCGAGGCAATCGCATCAGCCATACCAAGAAATACAAACAGATTCCTCGGCTCCACTGCGCCTACACTAACTCCTATCCTTCCATCTGCATCAGATGTGAAGAAGACCAAGGCTGCAGAGCGAGCTGCAGTGAAGAAAAGGAAAGCATCAAGTGCTTCAGAATCTTCAGCTCCAAAGAAGATGAAGCCCATGACCAGCTCTTTTGCAAATCCGATCGATGTTGTTCCGATTTACACCATGCCATCAAAGGACCTTGTTCCTTTTGGTGAAGAATATGAGATCCCAAGCGGATCTGATGAAGAAACTCAATCTGCTGCTTCGTCAGAGCAGATTGATGAGGAAATTGAAGTGGATACGATCCCTTCCACACCTGTTGTATCCTCACCAATGCCTCAGTTCACAGCTGAAGAGGCTGGTGTTGAAGAAGATGAAGACATGGACATTGGAAGCACAACGCCAGTGATGAATGATGATTTTTGGGAAAGTCAGCATCCCAACTCTCCACTCTTCATCCCACTACAGCAAATTCCTCAGTCCCCTGCACCAACAGTTCAATTGGGCTCTGAAGAAACTCATCCAACTGCATCTGTGCATGAAGAAATTCCATCCACTAGTGCTGAAGAAACTGCTGCTGCTGATCCTAAGACTGCAACTGAAGAGGAACCAGAAATTCCTCAGCCTGATGAACCTGAGATCGCGATTCCTGAGGTTGTGATGCAACTCACTGACACTCCATTGCCAAAGCCAAAGGATCCGTTCTCAGGGAAGCAAAAGTTCAAGGCTGAAGACTTCTTTGGCGAGCACGTATTCTTCACTGATTACAATCCTTATGACTCTGCTCGCATAAGGAAGAGGCGTTTCTGGACTGCTAGTCAAGCCAACTTCTATTCCTCAGTGTTGTTTAACAAAGACAAAGTCTTCGATCATGCACATATTCCGCATGTAGACATGGAGTCTCTGCCGTGCTTCGAGCCAGTCCTCAGTGTTCTTCACGACGTTGGGCTGCTAAATTTCTGCACTGACATATGTGATTGGAATGAAGAACTCATTCTTCAGTTCTACGCAACGCTGCACATCACAGGCGACTCTGAAGATGTAAACTCATGGGTTCTATGCTGGATGACAGAGAACACTCATTACAAGGCACCAGCGTCTGAACTGCTTCGTGCCCTACCACTCAGTCCTCCCCTTGAAGATGCACGTTGTGTTTACAATGAACCTGAGCTTTCAAATCACTACATGCAAGTTTTGATGAAGCCTTTGAAGCCAGGGCAGGCCTCTAGAACCAATTTCCTCGTCAAGGAATTGCTCTATGTACCTCGGTCTGTCTATCACATACTGACAAAGACATTGAGTCCCATCAAAGGCCATGACTCAAATGATGAAGAAGTCGTTGGCATCATGAAGAATCTGCTTTTCAACATCATTCATGGCGTTCCCATCAACTTCCATGATTTCTTGATGAGGACTCTGGCCAATATTGCTATGTCACCGCTTGAGTTGAAGCCTTATGCGCCATGGATTATGAGATTCATTAGGACAAGGTCTTCACTCAACTACAAAGCTGACACTCTGAACCACTGCAGCTACTTGCCTCCGATTGAAGTCCTCAAAAGGACATTTTCCTCAGCTGATGACAAAGGCAAGGCAACTGCTATGATAGATGAAGGCATTCGTCCATTGGATGATCAATTTCGCAAGGCTGCATCCTACTCCACCAATGATGACTCTGCCACACATGACTCTGCCGCCAACAATGGCAAGCAAAATCCTCAAGCCACAACACCCAGGGTGATGACTGATCGTGAGTTACTCCTCAGTCTTCATCAGAAGGTTGATCGCAATCACAAATGGGTCAAGCGTCATTTTGGTTCAATTCTTCACAACATGACTTCAACACACAGTGCAGTGAAGCAAAACCACCACTACCTCCATGAAACCCTCAACCGCACTGTGGCTGTTTACATCTCAAGTTTACTGTTAACAAGATCTGAAGAAAATGGGTCTCAAAGAAGAGTTTGACTGGTCTGCACCTCCTCCAAAGAAATTCAAGAAGGTCAAGGTTCCTTCTTTGGTGGCCAGCTCCTATTCTTCATCGCGTGACACTGATGAACATCAAGACTTGGACGACACTACGGCAGGCCCTACTTCAACAACCGACCCCGACAACACTGGCACTCCTTCATCAACTTGATTATCTTCAGGGGTGTTAGTCCTCAATTTTGATCCTTTTGGTCATTCGATGACAAAGGGGGAGAAATTTGAGTTAGTCTTCAAGCGGGTCTATTATTTGGGCGTTTTTTTGCTAAGTTACAACTCTCGTTCTTCCGAAACTTTTATTGGATCGAGTTGTAAACTTAAACCCGATGGTGGTCTGATACCTCTGCTACGTTATTCTGCATGCTTATTCCTCGTTAATATTATCGCACGCATGCTGAAATATGTCAGTCACCATTTTTCATCATGCATTTCAAATTCTTCATAACTATATATCAAATGCGTGTATGAATTACAATATATAGGGGGATATCTCCATGATTCATCTCTTCAAGTGTGCATTGCTTCAAAAGCAAATTCCTCACTATGCACACCTTCAGGGGGAGTTCTTCTATATCTTGCAATCAAATTCCTCAATATTAGCATTTACACTTCATATATATATCCCCATTGAAAACTTAACCTATGTTTTCATCAATCACCAAAAAGGGGGAGATTTTAAGTGCATCTAGTGCCCCTTAGTGATTTTGGTGTATTGAAGACTTATAGGTTAAGGATCTAATGTGTTTATGAGTGTACACAGGTCTATAAGTCTATGAGGAGTTTGATATTTAAAGAGAAAGTAGACCCCTAAAAATGAAGTTCTTCGACTGAAGACTTTGATATTCTAAAGACTTTCTGAAGACCTTGAAAGTGAAGAAATTGGTGTGACCTTGAAGACTTGGTATTCATTTGAGGAACATGAAGCGTGAAGACTTTTGTTTTCGTAGTTTCATTTTCTCTTTCTTGAGTCATAGGAAACACCGTACTGTTAAAGGGGGTCGAGGAAATACTAAGGAAAAATTTCCATGTGATGCTCAACTCAAATCCTACACCTACCAATCCCTTCGAGTGAAGCCATTGGAAATCTCATACAGTTCAGTCAATCTCTTCAGTGACAGAGACGCAGTTCTTCTAGTCACTGAGGACTTTGTTCTGAAGCCAGTGTGGATTGCCTACACAGTGAGGAACATGATAGCCCTGAGGAATTTGTACCTCAAATTTCCGACCGTTGCTGTGCTACGCGCCAGCTGTCCCAAAATATCTTATCCATCCAACAATCATATCATTGAAGGGCATTTATGTCTTATCATGTCGGGCTGCTCCCTAGGCTATAAATAGCCACCCCCTACAACCACTAGCTGGTTGGCTGCTCCGAGAGAAACTGACACTTGTCATTTGAGAGCAACCCATCCTCCGAGGACTTTGAGCGAAAATCATCAAGTAAGGAAAATCCAAAACCCAAACCCAAACACCTACAAACCCAAAGTGATTGAGAATCACTGAAGAGATTGATCCTGCGTGGATCCGACGCTTGTTACCTTTGAAGACTGTGCTTCTTCCAGACGGTTAGGCGTCATGGTCTAGAGCATCCAAGAGGATTGTGGATCACCGAGTGACCGAGTTTGTCAAGGTTCGGAAGTCACCTGAAGACTTACTACAAGTGATTGGACGAGGACTGTGTGTCCTTAGTTCAAGGAGAATACGGTGAGGACTTGGTGTCCCGAGCTGCGTGCTCAGGACTGGGTGTCCGGGACTGTGTGTCCTCGAGTTTAAATACTCAGCCGCTCCAACCAGATGTACAACTGAGACAGCAGTTGGAACTGATCTACCAAATCATTGTCTTCACCAAGCCAACTAGTTCTATTTCCTCAACACTTTCATTTCCTCATTACTGTGTTGTGTGTTTGTTCATATCTGTGTTTGAAGACTTTGACTGAAGACTTTCTCAATTTCCTCGGTTCAATTTCTTCAGTCTGTTTGTCTTGATCTTGTGTTATCATGTGATTACGCTTCCTGTACTCTGTGCTAGTCTTCATTTCATCATGATGATCATGCATGTATTCTGTTATGTTTACTTCTGAGTACTTATTCCGCTGCAAGTAGTTCTTCGCTAAGGAATTTCCTCACTAGCAAATTCCTCAGTGAAGAATTTCATAAAAATCGCCTATTCACCCCCCCCCCCCTCTAGTCGATATAACGCACTCTCAGGACCTCACTCTTTGATCTTGGGCTAACCATTTTTGCCATTAAAGTTTCGATTGGACTCCAAAAAGTTGAAGTTAGCTAAACATCTCAACTGGGAGTTATAACAGCAAACCAGTTAAAAAAACAAGAAATTGAAGAGTTTCAACTGGATGCTGGAAAGTAGTTATTAACATCATTGTAACCGGTTGCAGCAGCAAAGCAGTTATACAAACAAGTTTTGCAAAAGGTACCTATTCTGGCATTGGAGTCTCTCTTGGATCCTGAAAAGTTGAGTAGCCAGTAACATGATTAGGGCAACCGGTTGCAGCAGCAAAGCAGTTAAACAAACAAGTTTTGCAAAAGGAACCTGTTGTGGCATTGGAGTTTCTCTTGGATCTTGAAAAGTTGATTAGTGAGTAACTTGATTAGAGCAACAAGTTACAACAGCAAACTTATTACATTTTTTTAATGTACCTGCTGTGCAATTGGACTTCCAATTGGATCCTGAAAACTTGAAGTTGGTAAGATTATTACAAAAACAAGTTACAGCAGCAAACCAGGTAAACAAGGAAGTTTCTGAAAACATACCTGTTGTGCCAACGGAGTTTCATTTGGATCCTGCAAACTTGAATGTTAGCAACCATAAATAAAGTGTTGCAAGAGCCATAAGAAACTAACGTCAAACTAGTAAAACTAACCAGTTTTGGCAACATATTTAATTCCACATGAACTAGTAAAACTAACAAGTTCTTGGCAACATATAAAAGTAACAAGTCGGTAACGTTTACCAGCAACACATACATCTGTAAATTTCTTTGATTTAAGCAAAATGATTCAAACACATATATAAGTTAAAAAGATGGTGTCCCTCATATAAACATGATAGTTGTCTTCTATGAACATGCAAACATTACTAGTGCTACAAGTGATAACAGTAAACCATTTAAACAAACAGGGTATCAGAACATAAATTACATGTGAATTCTGCTACACCCTAGAAGTACATATGACCAACTATCTACGTGCTGAAGTAGCTATTTAAGTTCAGGCAAACAGGTAATTCTTAACAGTAAGTATCAAACACATAGATAGGTGCAATCTATAATAGGATTAACAGGCTATGGCAGTATGTAATCAGTAGCAAACTAAATTAAGCCAAGCAACGTAATTGAATTTTTTTTGCAATAAGTGGCTAACTAAAATTCTGAGAAGCAGGTAACTAAACTTACACTAGCTCTTTGTACAGGCACACTGCAACTTCTTTTTTGCTTACAAGGTTCTACGAAGGATTCCATTGAAGGAAATATGCCCTAGAGGCAATAATAAATGTTATTATTTATTTCCTTATATCATGATAAATGTTTATTATTCATGCTAGAATTGTATTAACCGGAAACATAATACATGTGTGAATACATAAACCTACAGAGTGTCACTAGTATGCCTCTACTTGACTAGCTCGTTAATCAAAGATGGTTATGTTTCCTAACCATGAACAAGGAGTTGTTATTTGATTAATGGGATCACATCATTGGTTGAATGATCTGATTGACATGACCCATTCCATTAGCATAGCACCTGATCGTATAGTTTGTTGCTAGTGCTTTTCTTCATGACTTATACATGTTCCTATGACTATGAGATTATGCAACTCCCGCTTGCCCGAGGAACACTTTTGGTGCTACCAAACGTCACAACGAATCGGGTGATTATAAAGGTACATTACAGGTGTCTCCGAAGGTACATGTTGGGTTGGCATATTTCGAGATTAGGATTTGTCACTCCGATTGTCGGAGAGGTATCTCTGGGCCCTCTCGGTAATGCTCATCACCTAAGCCTTGCAAGCATTGTAACTAATGAGTTAGTTATGAGATGATGTATTACGGAACGAGTAAAGAGACTTGCCGTAACGAGATTGAACTAGGTATTGATACCGACGATCGAATCTCGGGCAAGTAACATACCGATGACAAAGGGAACAACGATGTTGTTATGCGGTCGACCGATAAAAGATCTTCGAGAATATGTAGGAGCCAATATGGGCATCCAGGTCCCGCTATTGGTTATTGACCGAGAGGTGTCTCGATCATGTCTACATAGTTCTCGAACCCGTAGGGTCCGCACGCTTAACGCTTCGATGGCGGTCATAATGAGTTTATAAGTATTGATGCACCAAGGTTGTTCGAGTCCGGATATGATCACGGATATGACGAGGAGTCTCAAATGGTCGAGACATAAAGATTGATATATTGAAGCCTACATTTGGACATCGGAAAGGTTCCGAGTGAAATCGAATTTATCGAGTACCGGAGGTTACCGAAACCCCGGGAACTACATGGGCCCATTGTGGGGCTTGAGGAAAGGAGAAGGGCCAGCCCTAGGTGGCGCCCCTCTTCCCTAGTCCTATTAGGACTAGGAAAGGTGGGCCGGCCCCCTCTCTCTCTCTCCTCCGGGAATCCTATTCCAACTAGGATTGGGGGAGTCCTACTCCGGAGGAGTAGGACTCCTTGTGCGCCTCCTCCTCTTGGCCGCCACCTCCCCTTGGCTCCTTTATATACGGGGCAGGGAGCACCCCAAGACACACAAGTTGATTTCCTTAGCCGTGCAGCGGTGCCCCTTCCACCATATTCCACTTCGTCATATCGTCATGAGCTTAGCGAAGCCTCGCGGGAGAAGTCATATCGTCATGAGCTTAGGCGAAGCCCTGCGCCGGTGGAGCATCATCATCGTCACCACGCCGTCAGGTCGACGGAACTCATCCCCGACACTTTGCTGGATCGGAGTCCGGGGATCGTCATCGGGCTGAACGTGTGCAGAACTCGGAGGTGCCGTACGTTCGGTGCTTGGATCGGTCGGGTCGTGAAGACGTACGACTACATCAACCGCGTTGTTATAACGCTTCGCTTTCGGTCTCACGAGGGTACGTGGACGGACACTCTTCCCTCGTTGCTATGCCATCACCATGGTCTTGCGTGATCGTAGGAAAATTTTTGAAATTACTACGTTCCCCAACAGTGGCATCCGAGCCAGGTTTTATGCGTTGATGTCATATGCACGAGTAGAACACAAGTGAGTTGTGGGCGATACAAGTCATACTGCCTACCAGCATGTCATACTTTGGTTCAGCGGTATTGTGAGATGAAGCGCCGGACCGACATTACGCCAGACGCTTACGCGAGACTGGTTTCACCGCTGTGAGCACTCATTGCTTAAAGGTGATGGCGGGTGTCTCTCTCTCACTTTAGTTGAATCGAGTGTGGCTACGCCCGGTCCTTGAGAAGGTTAAACGGAGTCTATTTGAAAGTATCGTTGTGGTTTTGATGCGAGGTAAGAACGGTTCTTGCTCAGCCCGTAGCAGCCACGTAAAACTTGCAACAACAAAGTAGAGGACGCCTAACTTGTTTTTGCAGGGCATGTTGTGATGTGATATGGTCAAGACGTGATGCTATATCTTATTGTATGAGATGATCATGTTTTGTAACCGAAGTTATCGGCAATCGGCAGGAGCCATATGGTTGTCGCTTATTGTATGAAATGCAACGCCATGTAATTGCTTTACTTTATCACTAAGCAGTAGCGATAGTCGAGAAGCAATAGTTGGCGAGACGACAACGATGCTACGATGGAGATCAAGGTGTCGCTACCGGTGACGATGGTGATCATGACGGTTGCTTCGAGATGGAGATCACAAGCACAAGATGATGATGGCCATATCATATCACTTATATTGATTGCATGTGATGTTAATCCTTTATGCATCTTATTTTGCTTTGATTGACGGTAGCATTATAAGATGATCCCTTACTAAATTATCAAGAAGTGTTCTCCCGAGTATGCACCGCTGCGAAAGTTCTTCGTGCTTTGAGACACCACGTGATGATCGGGTGTGATAGGCTCTACGCTCAAATACAACGGTGCAAAACAGTTGCACACGCGAATACTCAGGTTATACTTGACGAGCTATGCATATAAGATATGACCTCGAACACGGAGACCGAAGGTCGAGCGTGAATCATATAGTAGATATGATCAACATATTGATGTTCACCATTGAAACTACTCCATCACACGTGATGATCGGTCATGGTGTAGTTGAAATGGATCACGCAATCACTTAGAGAATTGGAGGATATTTTTCTAAGTGGGAGTTCTTAAGTAATATGATTAATTGAACTTAAATTTATCATGAACTTAGTACCGATAGTATCTTGCTTGTCTATGATGTGTAGATAGATGGCTCGTCTTTGTTGTTCCGTTGAATTTTAATGCGTTCCTTGAGAAAGCAAAGTTGAAAGATGATGGCAGCAATTACACGGACTGGGTCCGTAATTTGAGGATTATCCTTATTGCTGCACGGAAGAATTACGCCCTGGAAGCACCGTTAGGTGCCAGGCCTGGTGCAAGGGCTGCGCCGAGAAGTTGTGAACGTCCCGCAAAGCAAAGCTGATGACTACTCTATAGTTCGATGTGCCATGCTTTACGGCTTAGAACCGGGACTTCAACGTCGTTTTGAACACCATGGAGCATATGAGATGTTCCAGAGTTGAAGTTAATATTCCAAGCGAATGCCCGGATTGAGAGATATGAAGTCTCCAATAAGTTCTATAGCTGTAAGATGGAGGAGAATGGTTCGCGGTGAGCATATACTCGTAATGTCCGGATATAACAATCACTTGATTCAACTGGGAGTTAATCTTCCGGATGATTGCGCCATTGATGAATTCTCCAATCATCGCCACCAAGCTACAAGAGCTTCGTGATGAACTATAATATGCAAGGGATGACCAAAACTATGCCCGAGCTCTTCGCGATCTTTGAAAGTCATGGAGGTAGAAATCAAAAGGAGCATCAAGTGTTGATGGTTAACAAAACCACTAGTTTCAAGAAAAGGGCAAAGGAAAGAAAAGGAAACTTCAAAAGAGCAGCAAGCAAGTTGCTGATCAAGAGAAGAAACCCAAGTCTGGTCCTAAGCCTGAAACTGAGTGCTTCTATTGCAAGCAGGCTGGTCATCGAAGCGGAACTGCCCCAAGTATTTGGCGGATAAGAAGGATGGCAAGGTTAACAAAGGTATATGTGATATACTTGTTATTGATGTGTACCTTACTAATACTCGCAGAGCACTGGTATTTGATACTGGTTACTGCTAATATTTGCAACTCAAACAGGGCTACGGATTGCGAAGATTGGCTAAGGACGAGGTGACGATGCGTGGGAAATGGTTCCAAAGTCGATGTGATCGCGGTCGGCACGCTACCTCTACATCTACCTTCGGATTAGTATTAGACCTAAATAATTGTTATTTAGTACCATCGCTGAGCATGAACATTATATCTGGATCTTGTTTGATGCGAGACGGTTATTCATTTAAATCGAGAGAATAATGGTTGTTCTATTTATATGAATAATATCTTTTATGGTCATGCACCATTGAAGAATGGTTTGTTTTACTTAATCTTGATAGTAGTGATACACATATTCATAATGTTGAAACCAAAAGATGCAGAGTTGATAATGATGGTGCAACTTATTTGTGGCACTCGCCGCTTAGGTCATATCGGTGTAAAACGCATGAAGAAACTCCATGCTTGATGGACTTTTGGAGTCACTTGATTATGAATCACTTGGCACTTGCGAACCGTGCCTTATGGGCAAGATGACTAAAACACCGTTCTCCGGAACTATGGAGAGAGCAACAGATTTATTGGAAATCATACATACCGATGTATGTGGTCCAATGAATGTTGAGGCTCGTGGCGGATATCGTTATTTTCTCACCTTCACAGATGATTTGAGCAGATATGGGTATATCTACTTAATGAAACACAAGTCTGAAACATTTGAAAAGTTCAAAGAATTTCAGAGTGAAGTGGAAAATCATCGTAACAAGAAAATAAAGTTTCTACGATCTGATCGTGGAGGAGAATATTTGAGTTACGAGTTTGGCCTACATTTGAAACAATGCGGAATAGTTTAGAACTTACGCCACCGAACACCACAACGTAATGGTGTGTCCGAACGTCAGAATCGTATTTTATTAGATATGGTGCGATCTATGATGTCTCTTACTGATTTACCGCTATCGCTTTGGGGTTATGCTTTAGAGACGGCTACATTCACTTTAAATAGGGCACCATCTAAACCGCTTGACGACGCCTTATGAACTGTGGTTTGGCAAGAAACCAAAGTTGTCGCTTTTGAAAGTTTGGGGCTGCGATGCTTATGTGAAAAAGCTTCAACCTGATAAGCTCGAACCCAAATCGGAGAAATGTGTCTTCATAGGATACCCAAAGGAGACAGTTGGGTACACCTTCTATCACAGATCCGAAGGCAAGATTTTTGTTGCTAAATTCGAAACTTTCTAGAGAAGGAGTTTCTCTCGAAAGAAGTGAGTGGGAGGAAAGTAGAACTTGATGAGATAATCTGTATCTACTCCCTTATTGAGAAGTAGTACATCACGTAAAACAGTTTCGTGACACCTACACCAAATAGGAGGAAGCTAATGATGATGATCATGAAACTTCAGATCAAGTTTCTACAGAATCAGAGATCAACCAGAACAAGATCCGCACTGAGTGGTACGGTAATCCTGTTTTGGAAGTCATGTTCTTCGAACATGATGAACCTACGAACTATGAAGAAGCGATGGTGAGCCCAGATTCCACAAAATGGCTTGAGGCCATGAAATCTGAGATGGGATCCATGTATGAGAACAAAGTGTGGACTTTGGTTGACTTGCCCGATGATCGGCAAGCAATTGAGAATAAATGGATCTTCAAGAAGAAGACCGACGCTGATGGTAATGTTATCGTCTATAAAGCTCGACTTGTTGCAAAAGGTTTTCGACAAGTTCAAGGGATTGACTACGATGAGACCTTCTCACCGTAGCGATGCTTAAGTCCGTCCGAATCATGTTAGCAATTGCCGATTTTATGATTATGAAATTTGGCAAATGGATGTTAAAACTGCATTCTGAATGGATTTCGGAAGAAGAGTTGTATATGATGCAACCAGAAGGTTTTGTCGATCCAAAGGAGCTAACAAAGTGTGCAAGCTCCAGCGATCCATTTATGGACTGGTGCAAGCCTCTCGGAGTTGGAATAAACGTTTTGATAGTGTGATCAAAGATTTGGGTTTATCTGAGACTTTTGGAGAAGCCTGTATTTACAAGAAAGTGAGTGGAGCTCAGAGCATTTCGATATTATATGTGGATGACATATTATTGATCGGAAATGATATAGAATTTCTGGATAGCATAAAGGGATACTTGAATAAAAGTTTTTCGATGAAAGACCTCGTGAAGCTGCTTACATATTGGGCATTAAGATCTATAGAGATAGATCAAGACGCTTAATAGGACTTTCACAAAGCACATACCTTGATAAAGTTTTGAAAAAGTTCAAATGGATCAGCAAAGAAAGGGTTCTTGCCGGTATTACAAGGTGTGAAGTTGAGTAAGACTCAATGCCCGACCACCGCAGAAGATAGAGAGAAAATGAAAGATGTTCCTATGCTTCAGCCATAGGCTCTATCATGTATGCAATGCTGTGTACAGACCTGATGTGTGCCTTTGTGTAAGTTTAGCAGCAGGTACCAAAGTAATCCAGAGTGGATCATCGACAGCGGTCAAGAACATCCTTAAGTACTTGAGAAGAACTAAGGATATGTTTCTCATTTATGGCGGTGACAAAGAGCTCATCAGAACGGTTACGCCGATGCAAGCTTTGACATCGATCCGGACGATTCTAAATCGCAAACCGGATACGATTTACATTAAACGGTGGAGCTGTCGGTTGGTGCAGTTCCAAACAAAGCGCCGCTATGGATCTACATGTGAAGTTGAGTACATAGCTGCTTCGAAGCAGCTAATGAAGGAGTCGGATGAAGGAGTTCATAACCGATCTAGGTGTTGTACCTAGTGTATCGGGTCCAATGAAAATCTTTTGTGACAATATGGTGCAATTGCCTTGGCAAAGGAATCCAGATTTCACAAGAGAACCAAGCACATCAAAAGACGCCTCAACTCCATCCGGATTTGGTCCGTGGGAGACATAGAGATATGCAAGATACATACGGATCTGAATGTTGCGCACCGCTGACTAAGCCTCTTCCACGAGCAAAACATGATCAGCACCAAGACTCCATGGGTGTTAGAATCATTTGTGTAATCTAGATTATTGACTCTAGTGCAAGTGGGAGATCAAGGAAATATGCCCTAGAGGCAATAATAAATGTTATTATTTATTTCCTTATATCATGATAAATGTTTATTATTCATGCTAGAATTGTATTAACCGGAAACATAATACATGTGTGAATACATAAACCTCTGAGTGTCACTAGTATGCCTCTACTTGACTAGCTCGTTAATCAAAGATGGTTATGTTTCCTAACCATGAACAAGGAGTTGTTATTTGATTAATGGGATCACATCATTGGTTGAATGATCTGATTGACATGACCCATTCCATTAGCATAGCACCTGATCGTATAGTTTGTTGCTAGTGCTTTTCTTCATGACTTATACATGTTCCTATGACTATGAGATTATGCAACTCCCGTTTGCCCGAGGAACACTTTGGGTGCTACCAAACGTCACAACGAATCGGGTGATTATAAAGGTACATTACAGGTGTCTCGAAGGTACATGTTGGGTTGGCATATTTCGAGATTAGGATTTGTCACTCCGATTGTCGGAGAGGTATCTCTGGGCCCTCTCGGTAATGCTCATCACCTAAGCCTTGCAAGCATTGTAACTAATGAGTTAGTTATGAGATGATGTATTACGGAACGAGTAAAGAGACTTGCCGGTAACGAGATTGAACTAGGTATTGATACCGACGATCGAATCTCGGCAAGTAACATACCGATGACAAAGGGAACAACGATGTTGTTATGCGGTCCGACCGATAAAGATCTTCAGAGAATATGTAGGAGCCAATATGGGCATCCAGGTCCCGCTATTGGTTATTGACCGAGAGGTGTCTCGATCATGTCTACATAGTTCTCGAACCCGTAGGGTCCGCACGCTTAACGCTTCGATGGCGGTCATAATGAGTTTATAAGTATTGATGCACCAAGGTTGTTCGAGTCCCGGATATGATCACGGATATGACGAGGAGTCTCAAATGGTCGAGACATAAAGATTGATATATTGAAGCCTACATTTGACATCGGAAAGGTTCCGAGTGAAATCGAATTTACGGAGTACCGGAGGTTACCGAAACCCCGGAACTACATGGGCCCATTGTGGGCCTTGAGGAAAGGAGAAGGGCCAGCCCTAGGTGGTCGCGCGCTTCTTCCCTAGTCCTATTAGGACTAGGAAAGGTGGGCCGCCCCCTCTCTCTCTCTCCCCTCCGGAATCCTATTCCAACTAGGATTGGGGGAGTCCTACTCCGGAGGAGTAGGACTCCTTGCGCGCCTCCTCCTCTTGGCCGGCCACCTCCCCCTTGGCTCCTTTATATACGGGGGCAGGGAGCACCCCAAGACACACAAGTTGATTTCCTTAGCCGTGTGCGGTGCCCCCTTCCACCATATTCCACTTCGGTCATATCGTCATGAGCTTAGGCGAAGCCTGCGCTGGAGAAGTCATATCGTCATGAGCTTAGGCGAAGCCCTGCGCCGGTGGAGCATCATCATCGCCACCACGCCGTCAGGTCTGACGGAACTCATCCCGACACTTTGCTGGATCGGAGTCCGGGATCGCCATCGGGCTGAACGTGTGCGTAACTCGGAGGTGCCGACGCTCGGTGCTTGGATCGGTCGGGTCGTGAAGACGCACGACTACATCAACCGCGTTGTTATAACGCTTCCGCTTTCGGTCTACGAGGGTACGTGGACGGACACTCTTCCCGCTCGTTGCTATGCCATCACCATGGTCTTGCGTGATCGTAGGAAAATTTTTGAAATTACTACGTTCCCCAACATCCATGGCATCAATTGCTTGGATACGCAGTCCCAATACTTCTTTCTTCCCACACTACATTGGTAAGTCGAATGGTTAATCTGATAGATGGTGCGTCCTTGATATGTTATATGAGCACGGGTTGTCAGACTAGTTGTAGCCATACACATCATACTGGCTTTTATTGTATATTTCATGCGATTACTTTTGGCATATCGAGATCTAACACTACAAAAAAAGACACATCCGTGACATTTTGGGCTGAACGAATTTTTTTTCTATCATACTTATGACACTTCTATGACGATAATTGTGACAAAACCCGGTATCATCATAGATGTAGTGCGCTCCTACTTCTATGACAAAAAATCATGACAGAAAATGGGCTTTTCGTCCTGAGTGGGCCGGAGACGCAGCTGCATGACATTCTTTGGACCGTCCATGACGGAAAAAAACCATGGTAGAAGCGAGGGCGAGGAAAATATCGGGGTGTTCCCGGTTACGGTGCGTGGTCGGGGCCGAGCGATGCGCGTTTCTCTCATACACGCACGCGCATGGGTGCGAGGCGTTGGGATCTAACTGAACCTGAGCGAGATGTTGGGCTCTAACTGAACCCGAGCGACAGACTGCGCAGCTACGCGTTATCGAACCCGAGCGATCGATCGATGGCTGTTAATCAACCCGATCGAGCGATTCTTCGCTATCGCCGCTAATCAAGCCGATCGATGCTGCCTCTGGATGAACAGTGAGCGTTGCTGGGTGGTTTGGATGAACAGTTCCCGGTGAGGGTGGATGAACAGGACCCCGTGGTGTTGCCTCTGGATGAACAGGACCCCGATCGATCGAGCCGATTGGGGCTGGATGAACAGGACTCCGTGGAGGGCTGGATGAACAAGACCACCCCGTCGAGGGCTGGATGAACAGTAGACAGTGGAGGGCTGGAACCTGTGGAGGGGTGGTTGAACAGGAGCCGTGGAGAGGGCTAGTTGAATAGTAGCTAGTGGAGTAGCGCGCGGTGGAGGCTGGATGTTCAGGAGTCCGTGGATGAACAGTCGCAGGTGGAGGGTGGAGGAGGTCGACGGTGGATGAACAGTACCCTGTGGAGGCTGGAGGGGGTCGACGGTGGAGATGAACAGTATCTCGTGGAGTCCCGTTTTGCGGTACGCCACACCCCTCCCGATGAACAAGACCCCTGTTTCGACCGTAGCGCTCCAACACAAGTCTGTTTCCTCCATTTTGCGGTACGCCACACCCCTCCCGATCAACAGGACCCCCGTTTCGACCGTAGGAAGTCCGTTTCCTCCGTTTTGCGGTACCCAGACCCCTCCCGATGAACAGGATCCCATTTCGAATGTGGCCGGTCGAACACAAGGCCATTTCCTCTGTTCTACGGTACGTCAGGCCTCGTTTCCATCGGCTGTTCCATCCAAGCCCTCCCAATGAACACGACGACGCATTCTGTTCCGACCCAGCCGGTTGGCTCCCCATGAACACGACGACAACGCGGTTTCTCCATTCCGACCCAGCCATGTACACAAGCCCTGGCCGTACGTATCCGCGAGTAGGCGTTCGAGACCCCGCCCATATATACGTATGTGGCCGTATTTTCTTTCTTACACACTGGCTGTTGTACGTACATGTACATGCCATGTGCGCACCTCTACTACGACATGTGCGCGCCTCTACATTGACCAGTATGTACGTACACGTTCGCGACCAGAATGACAACGCTATGTACGCTTCGACCAGGTGGGTCCCGACTGTCACGCACTTCCTTGCGTGCGAAGATGTAGCTGGTGGGTCCCAGCAGTTAGAGGGGCAAATCGATTTTTAATTGCCCGGACGCACTTCCTTGCGTGTGAAGATGTAGCTGGTGGGTCCCAACAGTCAGGGGAAACGTTTTTTTCGCGAAATACGGTGGCCCGTCCGGTGGGTCCCCGCTATTAGGTGGAGGAATAATTATTTTGCGCGTAATAAGGAGGCACTTCCTTGCTGCGGCCGGGGACCCAGCTGTCAGCCTCTCCATGTACAGTCCACGTCCGATGGAAGCCGTTCCTTGACCACGTTGACCACGCCGCGCTGAGAGCACCAGGGTGGTGGACGATGGCGAGGCCTAGGAAGGGGACGATGCAGAGCCGGAGAAGACGCGCTAGTGAATGCCCACGCGTAGAGGTGTATGAGGGTTCACTGCTTCGCTACGGTGTGAGGCTGCCGTCGCCGTAGAATAACAGGGGGTGTGGGTGAGTAGAGGGATGGTCTGGCCAGTGGTGGCAGTAGTAGGGGGTGGTGAGGCCTCCGCCGCATCGCAGCCGGCCATGGGAGGCAGGAGCACGAGGCACGAACGGCGCTGGTTTGTGCGGCTGGAGCAAGAAGACTAGAGGTTGAAGAAGCACTATGGCCGTTGGATTGACATCGTACGATCACTGGAGCTAGAATATGCATATTGACTAAGTTGACAAAGCCCTCCGTCCCCGTCAACTTAGTAGGCCCACAAGTCAGCCTGCCACTATACTGTGTCCCAGCTAGCAGGGGGAGTATTCATTTTTGTGTGCGTAATAAGGAGGCACTTCCTTGCGTGCGAAGATATAGCTGGTGGGTCCGAGCTGTCAGCGATGGTAGCGTTTTTTCGCAAAACACAGAGGCCCTTCCGGTGGGTCCCAGATGTCAAGTGGAGGAATCATTATTTTGCGCGTAATAAGGAGGCATTTCCTTGCGTGCGGCCGTCGACCCAGCTGTCAGCCTCTCCACGTACAGTCCACTTTAGATGCATGTCGGTTGTTGACCACATTGACCAGGCCGCGCCGAGAGCACCAGGGCGGTGGATGATGGCGAGGCCTAGGAAGGGAACGACACGGAGCCAGGGAAGACCCGGCAGTTGTTTCCCACGCGGAGGGGAGTACGACTGTACGAGGGTTTACTGGTTTGTCTGCCGTCGCCAGAGAATAATAGAAGGTGTGAGTAGAGGGATGGCCTGGCCAGCGGTGGGAATAGTAGGGGGCGGTGAGGCCTCCGCTGCATCGCAGCCGGCCACGGGAGGCAGGAGCACGAGGCGCGACCGACGCTGGTTTGGGCGGCTGGAGCAAGAAGACCAGAGGTTGAAGAAGCACTACGGCCGTTGGATGGCCAGCAATGGGAGTACGGTAGGCCGGTGAGGCCTGTGCGGCAGCACAACCAGCCGCGGGGAGGAGGGAGCAGGCAGTCCCGCTGGCGTTTCTTTGAGCAACTGCAGCAGGAAGAGCAGAGATTGAAGAAGCATGACGGCCGTTGGATGGACATCCAACAGTCACTGCTTGTGTGTCAACATTTTTTTAGGAAAGCCTCGAATCTGTGGAAAACAGCATACTGCCCATCTGCCATTATTTCTAATAATTTACAGCCCATTTGCTTATTCTTAAGGTTTTTTGGAGACCATATTCCTTTTGTTAGCATTACAGCCCATATTGTAGCCACGGTTAAAAAATTGTATGAAATTTTGCATATTTCGGTGCGGTCCGAACTGTTTTTAATGCCGAAATTTCGAGTCACATTCAAACTGATTTTCAAAATAAATGTATATCAATATAAAATCCAACAAATTGTCCACGCATAAAAATCAATCCAATTTAAAATCTCGAAATGAAAAAAAGAAATTTGAAACTAATTGTCGGTTTGATGTGTTTTAAAATTGTACAGCCCATTTCTCATTACTGATAGGCCATTTTCTCGGCCAGCCGAATGAAGCTCTCCTTGTCTTGAAAGATTTGCAGCCCAACAAGCCTGACAAAGCGACTTACTTGGAAATCACAAAAAAACTGGACTAGCCATTTTCAGAAAGAAAATAGACTACTGGGCTGGTCTGTGGTACACATAAAAGAGAAGGCTCGCTAGACAGACCAGAGTGTCCCGCACAGCCCACTTGACACTCTGCTTCCGTCTCAAAAACAAATTAGATAAATGCCACTCCAATTATGGCGATTCATAAAAATGCCACTGCAATTTCCAAACTTTCAAAAATGCCACTGCAATTTTTGCAAACTTTGGAAAACGCCACTGCAATTTGCAAACTTTGAAAAGCGCCACTCCAGACTTTGAAAAACGCCAATGGAAATGGCACCATTCCAGACTTCGAAAAATGCCACTGGAAATGGCATGAAATGGCATTTTTCAAAGTTCAGAAATTGCAGTGACATTTCTCTGAAACACCAGATTTGGAGTGGCATTTATCAAATTAACCCAAAACAAAAATAACTGGGCGAGCTGCTGGGTCCCTTGTGTCAGCCGCTTGTTGTGCAATTCTCTCGTTTATTGACTACGTTGACAATGGCATGGGACCCAGATGTCAGAAATCCATTAGGAGGAGCCATTTTTTATTGGCTTGAAATAAGGAGGCACTTGCTTGCGTACTGCCATGACCTTGGCGAGTCCCTGCTGTCATCCTCTCCCCATCTCCTGATTGTCTACGCATCAACTTGGTAGGCCCACAAGTCAGCCTCTAAACCCGTGGAGGACAAATACAACCCATTTAAAAAATAAGAGCCCATTCCATACGTTCAAACGAAAAGTTCAACCTTCAGAGCAAAGTAACAGTTCTGATCCACATATAGAGTACTAAACTTCCACGTTGACAACCATCATAGCCAAGTTAACTATCTACTCCCAATAATACTCTAGTAGCATACAAGTACTAACTTACTCTTAGCTAACTAGACGATGCCGGCCGCAATCTGCGGTACACACTAAACACCGGCACCGACATCCTTCGCCTCGCCTCAGACTTGCCAGAGGTGCGATAGAGCGTGGTGCTCACGCACGTTGGCCCTTTCCATGCCGGCGTGGTCCACCGAAGCTTCGTCTTCTAAGAGGGAAAACCACTTGACGAGCTGGTAGTAAAAATTGGCGTTGCGAACGCGTGCATGCCCGACAGCCTCCAGGGCTATTTGCCGGCCCGGCCTCCATGTAGTCGGCCTAGTTGCGGGCACTCTGCTCGCAACTCAGAGAGTCGGTGCGCTGCTGCTCCATGTCCTGTTGGCGGCGCAAATCGGTGATACGCTGCTCCTATGCCAAGCGGTCGCGCTCCAACAACTCCTGCTCCTCCGCCAGGCGGTCGCGCTCCAACAAGTCATCGATCTCCGCATTGCCATCTAAAGACCGATAGAATGCCTCCTCCCTCCGTCTGCCTTCTGGTGAAAAACCGAACACTAGTTCCGGCGGTGACCGCCTCCGGTGTCGCCTATCGCGGACCGGCGGGGGCATGGCGGACGTGGCGAGAGCGAGGATAAGTGGCGAGCAACATCAAGCCGGTGGGGGCTTATGAGGATAGGGCGATTTGGATGATGGTGCCACCGGAGAAGCCCGGGAAACAGTAATTATAGGCGGAAGGTAGATGAACTAGCGTGTCGCGGGAAATGCGACGGTCATCAGAATTCAATGCATAAGCAGGCATGGCTTAGCGCGCCAGCTTGCCGTGGAAAACTAGAAAAACTGAAATTATGATTGTGTCATCCCGTCCCGTCAGTGGTGCGTCCCGTCCGTGCTGGGTCGCACGCCGGCATGACGGTCGGACGAGTGCACTCGAATCATCTAGATGGGGTACTCCCTCCTTGTCAAAAATGATACCACCACTCATCATCTACCTTGGTTGGTTAGATTTTTGAATTAAGCCCTGCAAACCGGAAAGGAGATAGTACGTGCGTGATCCGCTATTTATTCGTGTAGGATCGAGTAGGTCATTTTTTGAATTCAGCCCTGTAAACCGGAAAGGAGGTAGTACGTGTGTGATCCGCATGGTCTACGTGTAGGATCGAGTAGGTCGGATAGTGTACATGTAGGATCGAGTAGATCGGATGGTCTACGTGTTCGATCGCATTAGCTGATGAACGTTCGCTGGGAGATAAGGCATTTGCGAACGTTTTTGCTGGCAGTTTCTTCAGATTCGCATGTCATTTTCTTCAGAGAAGCTGGTCAGTTTCTTCAGAGCTAGGCATTTTTTCAAAAAATAGCACTTCGGATCTTGCGTCGGAACTAAAATTGCCAGGAGCGCATTAGTAGGCTAGCTAGTGATCGATCAGTAACTTGTAAACACTGAGCGAACAGAAATAAGGAACTGTTAGTAACTTGTAAACACTGAGAACACAGAAATAAGGATCATGATGTGCACAGCAGTAAGAGCCGATCCGTTCAAAATGTTCACACGAGACTCACGGGCCTGGCATTGTAATATGTTCACATTAGTAGCCCAAATTCAAAACCAACTAGTACGATTCTCATACATAAGATCAACATGTTAATGCATCTCAATGATTCATAGATCATATATAAATATGTAGCTCCAAAAGCAAAGATATAGAAAAAACATTTGTTCGTCCTACTAACATGGATGCTTCTCTTGGCCAATATTCAGTATAGACTGAAAGACAAATTTGTTTGTGAAGTCTACAATTCCTCTTGCAAACGTAAGGGGTTTCACCAACAGCTGGATCCATGAGAATGAACCACACATGATGGAGGAACATCCACTGCAATATGATTTGGTCTTCTCTCGATCACACGGCGAGATTATTTTCAGAATACAAACTTTAACTTAGGCAAAATGATGCCCATTGTATAATAACATCAAAGGAATGAAGCACCTAGTGTTGGCCAATAAATAGTACAGTACTACTTTTCTGCAGTCCATGAAGTGACTATCCAATCTTTATGTGTCTATTTTGAAATGGCACTGCATGCAGTGATTATACTATTCTCTTGTGCAGTTCAACCAAAATTGCGGTCACTTTGTGTGTTTGCCAAATAGCAATGGGCAGACATCTCTATCTGCACAAATATCAAGCAGCTAGTAAACACTAGTCATCAACCCGTGCGGCCGCACGGGCTAGGTACTTACATGTTCAGCATTATAGCATAAATTTAAAACCATATTTCACTTTGCTTTAATTGACTTTTATATGAGTCTATGTTCTCTTCATTTAATGCATACATTATATATACTATGAAGATATTTGGAAAAAAACTCCAATAAGAAATATACTCTCAGTTTTACAACCAAAGAAGCACCAATTATAAGAGACACTAAAGAAGCACCAATAAATTTTAGGCACATAAAAGCAGTTAATTCCGATCCTTCGACCTGCAGATAATTCCCTCTTTTCTCAAGTAGATATTGGTGGAAACCCTCACGTGAAAGAGAGAAGTAGAGAGACCGGGTGAAGCAGAAATTTTGGGATGGCCAGCTGATGCTTAAGTTCATGCCCAACGACTCCTACTCCGACTATATAGAGAGAAATTTGACAGAGACGGCAACATATCTAGCTTCCTACGTCTTTTTTTTAAATTAGGCACACTTACTGTGAGCCTTCAGGTCCCTCTTTTTTTGAACGTGCATGGAAAAAAAATTTGGGATTGGGAAGTGGACCCTTTATTAACGTGAGGCATGATGACTTTTTTTAATCTTGCTCAGGGACTTCCTTTCTGTACCTGTATTTATTTAACTTTTAAAGGGAAGAAGGCACATTGTTTTTGTTTGTACAGAACACGTGGCCGTTGGCGACTCTTTTTTGTACTTGTGGGGAAGAAGGCATGTTGTATTTCTTCCTACCGAATTAGACCTGGGTGCTTTTTTAGAAACTTAGATATGGGCGTTCCATAAATTACACCTGGGCATTTTTTTTAAGAAATCTTATTAGACGTGAGCATTGTGGATTCTATTTTGTACATGTGAGGACAATCCTATTTTTGTACGTGGTATGTGTTTATCTGATTAATGGAGGTTTATTTTTATTTCACGCGCAATCAGCCTAGTCGTGATTCCCCCGCGCCCTTTTATTGTAGGATTTATGTTTGACATTTTATCGTTGGATTTATTAGCGGAGGCTTTCCTTTTATTTTTTAGAAATAGGTGAAGGCTTTCCTTGTAGCAGAATATTTGATTGATGGAGGCTTATTTTTTAGGGTCGCGCTAACTGCCACACGTGTAGCAGGAAGGGAGACGCACCACACGTCTCTAATGTAAACAGATTGCCACGTCATCGCATGCATGCATGTAGGAATCTTTTTGGATTTTCAGTTTTTAAAATGTTTTATCTCTTAAACGAAAAATCCGATTGAAAATCCGTTTTCACCATTAAATCCCTCGCGATGAGATCTTCGAAACTAGATCCCATGTTGATATGTTTTGATGAAAAAAAAATTGGATTAAAAGTTGCCATGTCTATTGCATATGAATTGCCATGATGTTTACACTGAAGTTGCCATGATATGTTTCAGCTATTTTCTTCTATATTTAAAAGTAAATTTTGACATTTATAAAATGGGGAATTAATAAACTAGACTTGCCATGAACCATAAACTAAAATTGCCATGATACATGCACGTAAAATTGCCATGGTTCATACAAAAAATAATTTTCATGGTCAAAGTACTGGAGTTGCCATCATCAAAATACTAAAATTGCCATGATCTACAAACTAAAATTGCCACATGGCAACTTTAGTTTAAGCCCTATGGCAACTGCAGTGTAAACATCATGGCAACTTCTGGCCAAAAAATTAAATGAAACATATCAACATGGGGTCTAGTTTTGAAGATCTCACGAGATGGATTTAATGGTGAAAACAGATTTTAGTTCACTTTTTATTTAGGAGATACAACATTTTAAGCGAAAACCAAAAAAATTCTGCTGATGTCATCTATTCATACGTGGCAAAATGAGTGGTGATGGAGGCGTGTGGGCGATGTGCAAACGCCCACACGTGTGGGCGTTAACATTTCTGATTTTTTATTTTATTCACGGGTAATCAGCCGGATCGTGGAAATCTTGTCCTTCTATCCTTGGACTTTTGTTCGACGGTTTATCGTTGGAGCTTTTAATCGGAGGCTTTCCGATTATTTTTTATTTAGAAAGTACTCCTTGTTTTCTTTCATTATTAATGTTAGACGTGTCAGATCCATTTTTAAGGGAAGGAAATAAGAGTGTTGGAGGTTTTCCTTTTTATTTTTAAGGAACGGGTGGTGGGTTTCCTTGTTTTGCTTCATTATTTATGTTAGACGTGTCACATCCGTAATTTTTGGGACCGAAATGAGAGCGCAGTCTTTAATTTTTATTTTATTTTTGGAAAGAGACGTAAGCTTTCCTTGTATTTTTCATTAATGTGTTTTTTTCGTCCTTGTTTTGTTTCGTTATTTTTTTAGGGTGTTTTGTTTCGATACTGTTAGACGTGTCTTCGTTAATGTTAGACGTGCCAGATCTGTTTTTTATGGAATCGGAAGGAGAACACTTGGTTTTTGAAAGTGGGCTTTCCTACTTTTTGGAAACCCGTTTCAAATCCATATTTATGGGACGGGATCATCTCCATGCATTACGCAAGATTTCTTTTAATATTGAACATCTTTGTTTTTTCATTAATGTAGACGTGTCAAATCCATATTTATGGGACAACATCATATCCATGCGTTACGCAAGATTTCTTTTAATCTTGAACGTAAATTTTACGATCTAACGAATTAATTAATATTAATGATGTGGATTAATGAAAACACATGAATGGTGCCTTCAATTAGTAAATATAAGATATACCCCACCTTGTATTTTTGGTTTAAACATGTCTCTTCCGCTTAGCATATGTCATATTTTGCACTGGATAATTTGATACAGTCATGTTTTGCCCTGGACAATTTCATACTTAATTGATTTGCTGGTTGAGAGCAGAAATATAGCGCCTATTCTTCATCAGACCAAGGATATCCATGTTCGCAGTGATGGAAGAGGTGAAATCGATACAACCGAAATTGAGCATCCAATCATTGAATCCTGTCCTGCACCTCCAATGTAGGTCCACCCTGCCAATATATTCACATGCAAACCACTAGTATCGCTATCTAATGACAGTACAAAAAGATTAGCAAGATAGTAGCAAACCATGTACCTTCGTAATGAACAGCTCATAGTGCCACCAATTGGATATAAAGGTTTGGAAGAAAACACGCTCCTAATGTTGAACCAGTTGGAATTTTTGTGCAGTTCCACTAAAAATCGAGCATCCCTGTTTGCATAGATATTGAAAGTGTGATTACTATAAAAGTGGCACTAGTTTAAGCATAGACTCACAATATAAGCAATTAAATTTCTTAATGGGAAAAGGTAGCAAGAGTGTTTCTAACCACCTGTTTCAAGGAATAAATAAGGCAACAACGGCTGATGTCAGAAAGGCATATATAGTTATTTCTAAAAGAATGATCGATTCCTGACCTTTCCTCTTCTTTTAAGCACATTTTGTGCAGTTCAACTAAATAAAAAGCCATCACGGCCTTGACAATTTAGTGACACTGTACAAAAGGAAATGACTTAACATTACATCATGATGTCAGGTATGTAGTCGACAGGCATTAGAGACAAACATACAGACATCCTCCGGTAACATAATGAACATTAATTTTGACAAAGGTATGACTAGTTTTACCAGGATAATTTGAGTGAACTCTACACCCTTTGTCCCTTAATATAAGACGTTTTCGCAGTTCAAGTTAAAGTACCCAAAAGTCCAGTATTTAGAAAAACGGGTAGCAGCTTTCTTGGGCACATATCTGGGAAAGCTTGCCACACTTTACATATGTCCATACGCTAATGCAACACCATTCGAATAGTACAAATATACACTAATCCTGTGGTTAGTGCAACAGTAGAGTAGTTATTTTATTATAGGGTACAGTACAATGGTTTTACTAAACAGATTTCCATAAGCTCTAGCACTGGAAGATTTCTATAAGAATTAACAATACAAAATGTAAAGGTAACAAGTTTCAGCATTGGTATACTAGCTGTGCAAGAGCATTAAACCAAATAGAAAATTCTGAAGGTAACTAGCATTATTAAGTAATGACAATATTAAAAAATTGCAAACTATGTGCCTTCAAGGTAAATATCATTTCGAACTCGAGTGGACATGAAAAATTGCTATCAAAATCTTGATAATCGATCAAACATAAAAATTGATCGAACGAATCAATACAATAGCCAACGAAGGAGGTGCCCACTCTTGACCTTTCCTCTTGTCTTCATAACTTTTTGTGCAGTTTAACCAAAATAAAATGACATCAGCGCCTTGGCATTTTGGTGACACTGTACAAAAAAGTTGACTTATCTCATGAAAGTGAGGTATGTAATCTATAAGCATTAACAGTGCAAAATCTAAAGGTAGTAACAAGTTTCATCGTTGGTATACTGGTTGTGCAACAACATTAGAATGCCTTAGTTGAAAAATCTTTAATATATCCACAATCAACAGCTAACCCTGAAATAATCGAGAGACATTAGATGGCATTGCTTAAATTTATTGGTGGCCTTAGACTGAGTGCAGCATTAGTTAAATGTGGCATCGCTTTAGCACTAGCATTGGTTGACTTTACCATTGGCGTTATACTAACAGCAAAAAAGTGGCAATAAGAGCATGGGAGACCCATTCAGACAGTGGGCGCACCAGTACGACGTACCTCCACGGACGCATAGAGTGGTGAGGGAGGTATGGTTGCCCAGAGCAACAAATATCCAGGCAGCATATGTGGATTAAGTCCCATTTTTGTTCTCTTTAGCCACCTTTTTCCTATGTGAGGACAACAAACCGATCGACCTGGTCATTCTCTATTGCGTTGTCATGCCTTTCTACCCTTCTTCAACCAAGAGGCACGAGACTCGTTCCTTAGCTACTGATTTTCCCCTTTTCAACCTAGATGCGGGTTCGATGCCTTCTCTCTTGGACAGTACAGTATCCCTTCCTTTCCTTATTCAACCTAGACATGGATTAGTCTGCATGAAGTGGGGTTTCCTTTAATAGTGCAAATTAAGGTTTTCGTCTGCGTGACCAGCAGAGCAGAGGATAGGAAATTGGGAAGATGGTTGAGTGGAAAAAGATCCACATGCAGCGACGTGGCAGATGGGGCAATAGAACAAGGGTATGGTTCGAAAATAGGTAGCATACCTGAGGGTCGGCGGGAAGTGGCTTCGCTCATGGTCGTCGTCCGCAGCACGAACTACGACATTGAGCTTGGGAACGGAGGCCATCCCACACGGGCGCTAGGTCTGAGAGGACGGCCTTATCATCAGTGCGTGACATCGCTCGCTGACGAGGAGTGCGTCAACGATGCATGCCCTTTTCTTCCCCGGCGGATCTGTGACCACCGGTGAGGAGGGAGAGAGAGGTCGTCTTTTTTACATCTGGAGAGAGGGTGATAGTGTGAGAAGCAAGTGGGCAGCCCTTAGCAAGAAAGCTCTGAAGCTCCAGCCTATATATCATTTTTATACTACAAGTACTAGAGGTGGAGTAGTGGTAGAGTAGTTTATATTTTCTCTGGAAATAGTACCAGTTAGTCGTGATGACCACAGGAGTTATTCACTCAGATTGTATGTTAAAAAATAAAGGTCGATAACTAATGCGGCACCTCAGGCCAACGCGGCCAGATCATATATTGCACGAGAAATTACACACCATGTTTCGTTGACATGTTGTCCTGTTCCAACATGTCAGTGACACGACGGCGAGTACTTTTTTACAATATCCGAAAGGACGTGTAGGCCGGGGCGCCTCTTCGTGTACTGCGGCAAACAGGCAATCGTCCACCGACTCTTCGCCTTTCCCTCTCGATTTGGAACTGCTGTCACACGCTCTTCCTCCCTCCTCCATTTTCCTTCACACTTCCTTCTGCCATTGTTCGATCGTCTTCTCCATGGAGGGAAAAGCCGGAAACGACCCCGTTATTCTTGCCCCGATTTGAAAGATGACGTGGTGGGGGAACTCATTGATCGGTGCGACGCCATCACCTCGCTTAGCACGGCAGGTTCATTCAAGACCATTATCGACTCAAATAATAACATCATTACAAGGATCCCAAGGGTCAAGGAGCGGTTGGATCTCCCTTATCTTCTTCGCTATAAGCCTGTTCGCACGGGCGCGGATGACGGAGGCCTCGCCTTGTGCAAGTTGATGCCGCTTGATAATGATACATGTGATTTCAAGATGCCATCGCTTAAGGGTAAGGCCTGGGCTAGTGCAAATGGAGACTCGGTTGTTTATATTGGATACAATTGCGAGTGGGAACTTGTGAATGTGTACACTCGTCAGCGGATTCCACTTCCAAAAATCTCAGAGTGCCATGAGGTTGAGCACACAAATGATCTACGTACGTTCAAGTACGATCATGGTGGTTGTTGTCTACGGAAGATAGCAATTTGTCGAGTTCCCAACCACTCTTGGAATTACAAGAACTTTGAAGTTGTTGCTATCTTCAAGAAACTTGTTGCCGTCGTTACTGATTCCACGGTTCGTCCATGGATATTGCTCAAAAATCAGTTTCTGTACACGGATGAGTATTGTGATGCAATTGAATACGAGGATCTTGTCTTTTCTGCCACCACTCGTGGCATTGTTTTTGCATGGTATCCTCGTAGTTTCGGTACGTTTGTCTTCCACCATAATTATAATAGTTTCATCCACATGCATGCGGGTTAGCAAGTTTCCCTTTACTAATTAACCTTGTTCTTGTGTTTCCAAGATCCTGTGAACATTCCACCACCTATACTTGAAAAAAATTATAACCAAGGGGGAGATGATGATGGTGATGATCACGAGCATGAGGACAAGAAGAACTTATATACTCAGTGGCGCCTGGCCACTAATTCTGATGGATCACCTGTTCTTGTCTGTATACAGTGCACTGTGATTGGTACTACTCAGGGAGCAGGTGTTTTCTCCCATGGTCGCCCTCTCTGGACCTATTCCAACACCCTTTGCAGGGTATTCGGGATGGATACTAGCGTGCTAGCGCCAACACCTTCTCCCTGGTTCAGTATTGATAGTCTTGGAGAAAACTCGCTCTTCCTTGGACAAAACTATCCAATGATGGTGAAAGGCGATCCAGCTGTTGTTGACACAACGTTACTACCATTTATGAGAAGCAACTGTATCTATACCTCGGATATTGCGGTGGTTCCCTACCCTGGTCCTGATATATGCCGCTTCAGCCTGGATGATCAGTCCTGTGTTGCTCTCGATGTTGACAATAGCTGGCCCTTCCCACAGCACCTATGGTTCAAAGCAAGCATTTCCAACACCGAGGATTGGTTGAGTTGAAGTTCATTTCATTGCTTGTTATTTGTTGTGTAATGAAAACTTCAATATTTACTAGAATGTTTTGTTGGAAATAATCTATAATCCAACATGTATCCGCGTTGTCGTTGTGTGTCGATGACTTGTTGTACGTAATGAATGGTACATTTGCAAATGCATGTCATAGACTCAATTTATGAATAGTTTTCGAGTCACTTCTTGGAGTGTGAGTACCGTAGTAGTATAGCCAGCATCCGGTTAGTATATGAAGTTGCCACATCAGATAGAGCCAACCTAATATTGGAGTATGCTAGCCCTCCACCGGCGCGCCGCTTCAAATGGCGGAGTAAGTGAGAGGTCGCGTCACCTTATGTCCAGATCTGAGATGCCACGTGTACCAGATAAATGACTCCAAGTTCGACCACCGTGATACTAGGTGCGAGCAGAGTAACACTGTTGGAGAGACCCCCCCCCCCCCTCATAATTTTCCTACATTAGTCGTTTGATTCATAGGATAGAATGCTATAGGTTTTTCTTTTCCTATGTAATCATGTTTTAATTGGCAATCTAGCATCCACTCCAACTTTTGTTTCACTTCCTTTGTTCCTACGAAGAGAGTACTTGCTCTAAATTATGTGCCGCTGCAAGAGCCGCCTATATTAATTAACCATGCTCTAAAAAGGTGGACCAGCTTTGGCTATAGTAGTACTGTACTAGGTTAGTAGGTGACCTTGCGCTTGGCTCTTCTCCTCTTCCGGAAGTCGAACAATAATGATGGTACTACAGTAGTACTTCTGGCAATCTGACACCAAATGAACTGTTGCACCTCCGCCACTTGTAAGCAAAAGTTTCTCCTCGTGTTGCGAGCCACCGCGCACGCGTTGGCGAGGGAGAAGGCGTAGTAAGCAAGCTTCTCGTCATTCTGCGAGTTGACGGGACACATCAAAGTTATTTATTAGTACTCTCTTCAAAAAGGGCCGACCATGTCCATGGCTACCATCCCGTTCTCTGTCATTGAGTAAGTGTACTATTCACGTGCCATCGAGGAGAAAAAATATTGCGTAGTACTAGGTGCCATCGAAGTGCAGAGTCACTTACGCACTGTATATCTCCATTTTCTTGCATGACACGCCACCTTGATGCTAGATGTCCCGCGTGTCATGGAGGCATATAGTATGATTTTGTAAAATGGAGGCATATAGATGTCCCGCGTGTCGGCAAAAGGATGAACAAAGCTCATGTCTTAGACGAAAGAGTGGAAGAACATATATTCCCGACGACCGAGAAGGAGTGTCGGGGGTTGGGTACGACATATGCCAATGGATGGCTTATCATGGTGGGGGCGAGTAGAACATCGCCGGTGCCTGGAAGCGGGATGAGGCATAGGCATGCACGCCGGTGAATATTACCCAGCTTCAGGGCTCTCCGAAGAGATAACACCCCTACTGCTGCTCTGTGGGGTCTCCGCATGATCACTATGGCAAATTGAGTACAAGGTTGCTCCTTCAGCTGTTTCCTGGAGGTAGGAGAAGGCAAGGCTAGCTCTCTCCTTCCTATATTCTCTGGTCTAGTGCTAACAGAATCGAACCCTTTGCATGGGTGCCCCGGGGGGTTTATATAGGCCTACCCCCCGGGGGTACAATGGTAATCCGGCTGGGCGCGGGTCCCAGCCGTCTGTCTCTCAGGCCGCCGTCTTCTCCGCCGACTACTGGGGCCCGCCGGCTGGTGGGCCCCGCCGACTGGCCCGGTATGGAGCCGACAGGCCTTGTCCGCCGCGGGCGGGTCTTGCCGGCTGCGGTTTACTGTAGACGTGCTTCTAATGACGCTGGCTTGGTCATGGGGTCATGGCAACAGTGCCGCCGCCTGACGGGCGATCACTGTTGCCACTCCCCGTCTTGTCTGGTTAATGGCGTGCGGGGCCCGTGGGAGGAGCCAGCCGACTCTTGGAGGCCGACTCCCACGGGGTCCGCCTTGTGGCGCTCTCGCCGTCTTCAGTACTCCCGCTGATCGGCGGGGCCCGCCGTCTCTGGGCCGTACACGCAGGCGGACGTGGGCACAGGGTTCCGCCACTGGGCTGATGTCAGGGCTGGCATGGCAACAGTGCCGCCGCACGGAGATCTCCACTGGTACGGCGCACTGTGGCCATGCCTGCCCTTGGTAATCGGGGTGGGAGCGGGCCGTACTGCGGCCGTTCCCCGTCCCATCCCTTCTTACGAAGGCAGAGGGTGGTTGGAGTTGCGGACCGACTCCCCATAGCCGGCTTCTCTGGAAGCCGCCGGTTAGGAGTCGGCTCATCTTGTAGTCGTCCCTGGGACTCGGACGTGAGTGGGTAGTCGGCAGTGCCGCTGCCGACTCTCAGAGGCGGCCCTCCGTCCTGGGGTTCCTGAGGGGTGTAGCCTGCCCCGATGTCTTGAAAGGTTCTGGGCTTCGGGTTTGCCTACCCGTGGCCCATTACTCCGACAGTAGTCCCCGAAGCTGGTGAGGCGCTGAGGGAGACACGTCGAGGAGCCTCAACATTTTCTTTCTTCCGGTGGTTGGATCTGGGCTTTGCCTGCCGTCTTCCTTCAAGCCGACTATCGGGAGGCGAACTTGCTCGGGCCGTCTCGTCTCAAGCCGACTATCGGGAACCGGACTCGCTGGAGGCCGTCTCGTCTCTTAAAGAGTTTGAAAGTCGTAGCGGGATCCATACGGCGTGCCTGATAAGCTTCCAGGTTGCCGCCCATTGCGGACCCGCCGTGTGGCGCCACGTGGCGGGCGATCGCCGCCCACGCTACGGCGAGGACAGAGCCCGCGGCGGGCTCGCCACTACCGCGCCTCGGCCTTCGAACGGATCTGTTGCGGCCGTGCGGACGGTTGGGATTCTTGCGCAGTAACTGCGCGCAGTAACTTCGTGCGGTAAATCATGGGGGTCGTGGGGTCCCGGGCGCAGTTAATCCCACGATGCCCCTCGACTTCTCAGCCTACGAGCCTATAAGTAGGCGGAGGGAGCGGGGCGGCGAAGCACGCGCGCTCATTCTCCCTTACTCCCCTTTGCTTCCTCTTGCTTCTTCTTTCCTTCGCCGCCGCCGCGCCGAACCTCATCACGCCCGCAGCGACGAGCTCCTCTTCTGCAGCCACGCCCGCCGCCGTGCGCTCCGGCGTGTGGGACGGCTCCGAGGTTGATGACGACCACATTGAATTCCTCCGCAAGACGCGTCGCCTCCCGGCAAGGACCTAGTGCGGGCCCGCGCCGCCGGCGAGGGAGGTATCGCCGGCGCCGGAGGAGGGCGAGCGGGTCATATTCTGCTCGCACCTCATGCGCGGCTAGGGCTGCCGGCGAGCGGCTTCTTCCGCTCCTTCCTGGAGTTCCGCGGGCTCCAGCCGCACCACCTCACACCAAACACGGTGGTGCAGCTGGCTGCCTTCGCCATCCTGTCTGCGGCGGCTTTCTCGGCGCTTCCCCACCATCGACCGTGGGGGAATTCTTCCAATCAAGCTCGCACGCACGTCCGCCGGGCGTACAGCCAGCTGGCGGTGCCTTCATCGCGATACGGAGGTCAGTGGCCGACAACCCGTTTCCCACCATCTCGCTGATCAAGTCGGTGAAGATGTGGCAGCGATCTTTTTTTTACGTGAAGAACGTCGCCCCGGAAGGCGACTTGGTCTACCTGCCACCTTACGAAGCCGGCGCGCCGGCTAGAAGGCTCCCTGGCTGGTCCCACCGGGCCAAGATGCTAACTCCTTTGGTGGTGCCGCGTCTGCCACATGACCGATTGTCGACGCAATGGAGGGTCTGACTGGGGCCGACTTGCTGGCCGCCTTCGTGGCGCGCCGAGTCCTCCCACTCCAAGGCCGGCCTCATATGATATGTCAGATGAGTGGCCACCGGGACCCAAGTCGGATGTGCTCCAAGGACATGCCCCACGCGGAGGTGGCGGACACGGTGAATTACATCGTGAACTGCGGTCTCTCGGAGGATTGGCAGTTCGGCATGGAGCCGTACACGCGCGCCAACCCCCCTCCTGTTGTAAGTCGTTTCTCTTCTTATTCAGCTTTCTTTCTTCAGCCGAATCCGACTTCTAATCTTTTTTTAGTACTCGAACCAGAACCCTCTCGTCCAGCCTTCGGCCGGCACCGTAGGGCCAGCCCGCCAGTTCGTCCCCGACCGAGCGGAGAGCGACGTTGACGACCCCGACTTGGGGGCGGCGGCGATGGAGGCCGACGCCGAAGGAGGAGGCGGAGGTGGAGGAGGCGGCTTCAGGCCTTCGGCCACCTTTGCCGACTGGCCTGATGACGACTTTGAGGGGGAAGTCGCCCCGCGCCACCAGCCAAAGGCCGGCCACCACGGCGCGAGTTCGTCTGCCGCCTTGGGTGGTCTAGGCGGCGCGAGGAAGCACCGGGCCGGGCCGAGTTCTCTTGGCGGCCGGGAGAAGAAGTTCAAGGGGGCGGCCGCCGCGACCAGGCGAGAAGAGGCGGTCGCAAAGGCCAGCCGCTTCCGCAAGGAAGTGAAGAAGCCGCCACTGGTCTCTGCGTAAGTGCTTCCATCTTTTGTCTTATTTTCTTCTGGTGGATTTTGTCCAAATCTTTTACATGCGTTCCCTGTTCCAGAGCTCCCCTCACCCTTGGGAGGGTTACCGCCGCCTCCATCATGGGTTCGGCAGAGACGTCTGCCACCACTCGGCGGATTGACCCCGCCGCCGACCTCCGGGAGGCGACGGAGCGGAACACGCAGGAGAAGCGCGACGAGGAGGAAGCCGCCCACCGGGAGAAGGCGGAGGCCGAGAAGGCGGCCTCCTCCGCCCAGAAGAAGCTGGACGATGCCAAAGCCCCGTCGCGGTAAAGCGGCAGGCTGAGGAAGCCGCGCGCCGCCAGTCGGCGTTGTTCGTCATCCCGCTGAACTCAGCGCGGCCGCCTCCGGAATTCACGGAGCAGACCGGGGAAGCCGGCGGCGAGAACCCCATCATGGAGAGGGAAGGCGGCAAGGCCTCCATGTCAGATACGGTCGCGCTGCCGCCACCTCCGCCGCCGTCTGGGAGCATGCGAGGCGAACAGCAGGCGGACCCACCGGTGCCGCCGACTAAAGACGAGGCCGTGGCGAAGCTGCTCCTTCAAGTCGCCTCGCCAACGCGCCGCCGCCTTGAGAAGGCGATTTCGGCGCCACGCCCCTTGGAGACCGGCGCCGCCAGCTTAAGTTATCCTGCACGCCGAGGCAACGAAAGCGCCGACCGTCGGGTGGGTGCAAGGAGGCGCACAGCCCGCTGAACCAGCGCTTCGACGCCCAGCGGTTGTGAGCTGAGGGCGACGCCATCCGAATCGCACTAAGGCGCATCCGCGCCGCGAGCAGCCTGTCCGGTATGTTTTCTTCTGACTTTGTTTTTCTTGTTCTTCTCTGTGGGGGCGCACCAGCGCACCCACTGGGTGTAGTCCCCGAGTTCCGGGCCGGCTGCTGAGCAGGCAGCTCGGAACTCTATTGATGAGTTCTAAGTACTTGCTCTTGTTTGAAATACTTATCACAGGATTATCACAACCTCTGGGTCACCGCCTTCAACCGCAATGTTGAGGAGCTGGGCAAGCGGACTGCCGACTTGTCGGAGAGCCGGAGTGAGTCCTCCTTCTTCTTCGCGGGGGCGCGCTGGCGCACCCGCGGGCTGTAGTCCCCGAGATTCAGGCCGACTGCTGAGCAGTCGGGCCGGATCTTCCTGGCGGCCTTCTTTGTTGACGACTTAGCGTCTTCTTCTTCTTTTTTCTTCAGAGGCCAACGCCGTTCTTCAGCAGCAGCTGGGCGAAGCCAACACCGCCTTGCGTGCCAAGGGGGAGGAGTGCGGCAAGCTCGTCGCAGATCGCGACCTGCTGGCTACGCAGCTGGTGGAGCAGAGGGAGCTGCTTAAGAAGGCGCAGGAGGAGGCGGAGAAGAGAGAGACTGCTCTCCTGGCCGAGTTCGAAAGCGAGCGCTCCTCCTGGACCGACAAGGAGGCAATGCTGACCTCCGGCTTCCATGAGATTGAGGATATCGTCGACGGTGAGTTTTCTTTACTCTCTTTCTTTGAGCCGCCGACTGCAGGTCGGGCTGACTCCTGATTTTCTGACTTGCTTCTTTTTCATCTTGGCAGACTTCTTCCCTGGCCACACGCAAGCTGCCACTCAAGCCATCGAGACTGATCGCGAGGCGCGGAGAGCAAATGGCGAGGAGATTGCCGCCAATGCCCCCCCAGACCCTTCATGAGCAGCTTCTGAGCATCGAGGCTCATCTGCGGCCGGCCCACCGGATGTTGCGCCGGCTTCAACGTGTCGGTGCCCAGGCGATTGCTTCCTTGTGGCCAGACATGCCGATTCTGCGACTCCTACCGATCGCCGACCATTTGGCCGGAGGTCGCAGCTGGCCGCCTTGAAGCTTGAAGGGCTCCTCGCCCGGCTAGAGCGCGCCAGGCCTTGGAATTCGTCAAGGCGTGGTATCCGGGGCTGGACCTGGACCAGCTGGCCACGCTCCGGGCAGAGGCCCAGCCGGAGCTGGCAGCCGCGGAAGACGCCCTTGTCAAGCGCGCCACGGCGATCGCCGAGTACGCCGATACCAGCGTCTTCATTCCTGAGCGGGCTGAAGACGGCGAGGAGGCACCGCCGGAGTGGTTTGGGATGAACCCGGACTACGACGAGGACTCGGCGGAGGTGATCGGCTCCAGCGCCGAGGAGGGAGGCGAGGCCGAGGTCGGAGATGAGACGGAGGTGCCAGAATACAGAGCGGGGGACCAGCCTCAGCTCGACCGCGCCTCCAACAACGAGCCGCGCCCGATCGAGCCGGCTGTCATGGAGACGATTGCCGAGATCGCCCGGCCGCCGCCTCAAATACTCGACACCGCCGTCTCCTCCGACCCTCCAAACCCGTCTGCCGCTTCCTAGGCCGTCGACTTGCCTTTATTTATCAGTTTTAGTAGTCTTTGAAGAACTTGTTAATTCGCACAATTCCACCCACTGGGTGTATTTTGAACTTCTGTTCGAAGATTCGGCCAAGGGCCTATGTTATGTAAATATTTATCCGAGTTCTAGCATTTCTTGCTCATTGCTCTCTTGGCTTTTTCCTTTGCCGCCTTCCCTTAGTTGTCGTCTTTTTGGTACCGGACAGCCGCTCTGCATGGATCTGCCCTGGATCAAGTGCTTGGCTACTTTGGGAAGGCAAGTACTTGGCCGTTCTAGAGTTTCTTAGCAAGTTGAATAGAAGGCGGCGAGCCGACTACTCAGGAGTCGGTTTTGCGAAGAGCGGCTGGAAAGCCGGCTTAAGCTATGTTTATGCTTTGAGTCCTTAGCCATTTTTCATGTGGGCGCCCATTCTTCCTTGCTCCTGCCCGCTGCATACGCGCATTTCTGTGAGCTGCGGCCTCGACAGAGATGGCTTAGGCACCACGCACTACTTGTCCGATCGCAGGAAGCATTTCATAGCGCCAAGATTTGCGAAGTCCCCGGCCGACTAGTCGGACCCGGTGCCAAGCGCATAAAAAGAGTGGCATACTCAAGGCATAATTTTATCATACTGATAATAACAAAGGGCAGTCCCCGAGCTCGTCTCGGGGCCCAAGTCTTGGTACTTTAATACAAAGGGTAGCGTGGTACATCAGATCAATCGTAAAATCTTCGGAGAAGATTTGCATTCCATGGTCGCTCCGCCTCTTTGCCGGAGTCGTCCCTCTTGCGTGCTCGGGGCTTACGAGCGTTGATCGATAGTAGGAGTCGTTGCTCAAGATGCTTTGCGATGATGAAGGGGCCTTCCCAAAGGCGCCGACAACTTGTGCTGGTCGGCGGTCCATTGGATCGATCGGAGCACAAGGTCGCCTCTTGAAAGATCTCGGCCTGACCTTCCTGTTGTAGTATCGGCGCAGCTCTGCTTTGGTAGATTTGGACGAGCCGAGTGCCAACAGCGGCCCTCTTCCGTAAGATCGACGTCGCCTTGGCGCTGCTTCGCTTCCGCTTCTCGCTTGTACATGGTGAATCGCAGGAGTCGAACTCTATGTCCGTTGGGATGATGGCTTCAGCACCATAGACGCGAGGAAGAAGGGCGGAAGTCGGTCGACTTGTTTGGAGTCGCGGCAGACTCCGAGAGGACTGCCGCAACTCATCAAGCCAACAATGGGCCGAACGCCCATTGGTTCGACCAATGAGGCTTGACGCCGCACAGATGAGGCCGCTTACTCGCTTCCACCGGCCGCCCGACCGATGGGCAACGGACGCTAAATCCAGTCGGATGCCCTGCGTCGCGCAGAAACGGGCCAAGGCGCCTTTGGCAAAATTTGTGCCATTGTCGGTGATGATGCTATGTGGTATGCCGTATCGAATCGTGATGTCGGAGATGAAAGTCACGGTAGTTGGGCCATTCAACTTCTTGATGGACTTTGCCTCTATCCACTTGGTGAACTTGTCTACCGCGACAAGTAAGTGAGTTAAGCCTCCTCGTGTCGTCTTGAATAGTCCCACCATGTCCAGGCCCCAAACTGCAAAGGGCCATGCGATGGGGATAGTCTTGAGTGCGGAAGCCGGCTGATGCGGCTTGGAGCAGAACTTCTGGCACCCCTTGCATTTTTGGGCCAATTCCTTGGCCTCTTCTAGGGAAGTCGGCCAAGAGAAACCGTGTCGAAAGGCTTTGGCGACGAGTGCTCTTGAGGCCGCATGATGGCCGCACTCGCCTTGATGGATGTCTTTGAGAATTGCTTGGCCTTGCTCGGCTCGACGCAACGCTGGTAGACACCAAAGGACGCCATACCGAGCAAAGTTTCTTTGACTATGGTGTAGGCTACCGCTAGGCGCTGTACTTGCCGAGCTAAGATTTCATCGGTTCGCAGCTCTTGCTCACTAGGAACTTGAGGATGGGCCTGTGCCCATGAGGGTGTTGCTATTTCTTCGACCGCTGAAATCGCGACTTGGACGAGGGCGACTGGCTGGGAGGAGGCGGCTGGAGTCCGCGGTCGCTTGCTGGATTGATGAAGTCCCCGCCGACCGATGCGCCCCGGCCGAGCTCGAGTCTTCGATCTGGTTGTCATAGTCCCCGGCCGGCTTCGATCAAGGGCGCTTTGGAGCCATCTCGCAAGAGTTCTTGTGTCGTCTGCTTGGGTTTTTGAGTCGATCCGACATCTTCGGGGAGCTGCACAAAGATGGAGTCCGACTCCGTGAAGGCTTGACAGACGGCTTGAGGAGGCGCCAAGGCGACGCCGGACGGTATTGCTTGGCGGGTGGAGCCGATTCGCCGCATGTGGTGTCTCGCTGGTCGTTGTCATTTCTTGGCACGTGAAGGAACTCGCACCTCGAATATCCATCGAAAGGTTGCACGAGGAAGCGGTAGCTTGCCATGTTTGCATCCTTAGCGCCCCGCCGCAGATGATCGGCTGGACCATTCAAGTCGGAGTCGCCATAGCACAGATCCGTGAATGCCGTTCTTTGGCGTCGGAGCCCATGAATGGGCGCCAGATTCGGGCGATGTTGTTGAGGCGGCGAAATGGATCTCGCAGCGCATATTTGAGCTTGTCGCCTTTAGGGAAGTGAGGACAACGCCGCTCCTAAGCCGGTGCGCATCTTGGAGCCATCAAATGCATCCGCCAATGGTGGAGTAGGGCGCCGGTGGCAGGTGTATCGGGTCTTGGCCCACGACGAGGAAGTCAGCCAGTGTTTTATGACTTGATGGCGGCTAAAAGGGCTGATAGTAGATGGTGTAGGGGCTGGCTCTATGGCCCATTTGGCCACTCGCCGTATATCTCAAGCCCGGCGATCTCGGCTAGTGGGTTGTAAACCATAGTGATTGGATGCTCTTGAAAGTAAGGCTTCATTTTCTGGCAGCAGGGCGCACGCCAGTAGCACATCTTCTAGTAGTGGGGGTAGTTCTGCTTGGAGGTCGATACAGCACTTCTCTTAGGTAATATACCGTCTCGGACATGTAGTGCCTTGCCTTTCTCCTTATGCTCAACTGATGACTATGCCGACTATCCTACCGGTGGCGGCAATGTATGTGAGCATGGGCTCTTTAGGAGTCGGAGCCGCCAAGACAGGGGAGTAGCCAGCATCTTCTTCAGCTGGAGAAAAGCTTCGTCCGCCTTGTGGTTCCACTCGAAAAAAGTGGTCTTCTTCATGAGCTGGTACAAGGGGAGAGCTTTCGCCCTCGCCGAATCGATGAATCGTTGATGGACGCCAAGCACCAAGGAACTTTGCACATCCAGCAGTCGGCTGGGTATCTCCATCCTCTCGATGGCTTTGATCTTCACAGGGTTGCACTCTATGCCGCGTTCGGAGACCAGGAAGCCAAGGAGTTGGCCGGCTGGTACTCCAAAGACGCACTTCTCAGGGTTGAGCTTGATCTGGAATTGGCGCAGGTTCTCAAAGGTCTCTTTGAGGTCTTCCAGCAGTGTTCCGCGTTTTTCCGTCTTCACCACCACATCATCCATGTAGACGCATGGGCGTTTTGCACGAGTTGCTTGAGGAGGCACTTCGCATGCAACGCTGAAAGGTGGCGCCGCATTCCTCGCTTCTAACGCCATGGTCGCAGCGTAAGGCCAAACGGCGGATGAAGGCGGTCTTCACCGTTCGCCAGTTCAGCTTGATCTGGTCATATCCTGAATATGCATCTAAGAAGCTCAACAGCTCGCATCCGCTGTGGGAGTCTATCACCCGATCAATTCTCGCAGAGAAAACGGGTCCTGGGGCAAGCTTTGTTGAGGCTGGTGTAGTCAATACACATTCGCCATCGCTTGTTCTTCTTTTCAAAGACAGACCGGGTTTGTTAGCCATTCGGGAAAACACTTCCATAATAAAGTCGGCTGCTAGGGGTCGTGGCTATCTCTTCTCCAACAACTCTTCTCTTCTTTTCGACAGCGGCATAAGGGCTGCCCGACGGCTTCACATCAGATCGACATGTAACTTGTGCTCGGCGAATTCCGCTTGGTGACACTGGCATGTCTTTGGGGGACCATAATGAAGATGTCCCGATTTCACAGAGGAAATCGACGTAGCTCGCTTCCTATTTGTTGTCAAGGTTTGCACCTATGACAGCAGCATCTCTCGAAAGTGCTCTGGTCCAAGGGTATCTTTGTCTCTTTAGCCGGCTTGAACGAGCCCTCAGCTTCCGACTCCTTGGGGTTGGGTGACATCTCCGCTGCTTGTCGCCATCGCCACAACCCGATCAAGAAGCCGCTTCACCTGCAATTACTAGGACTCGCCAGCCGACTACTCAGGCCGCACAAGCGGATTTTTTCAGAGTCGCCGGGCCATGGTCAATCCCTTGAACTCGGCATCTTCATCTTGAGGTAGGCGTAGTGGGGGACCGCCATGAACTTGGCCAAGGCAGGTCGGCCAAGCAACGCATGGTACGGGCTCTCAAGGTCCACCACTTCAAACCAGACCGGCTCTCGGTAAAATGATCTTTGTCTCCAAAGAGGACATCTATCGAATCTTGCCGACAGAGCAGGAAAGGCCAGTGGACAATGCCATGGAATACAGTCCCGCTGTTCCAAGTTGTCTTTGCTTGATTCCTAATTCTCCATGGTATCCTTGTACAGGATGTTGATGCTACTACCTCCGCTTCTCATCGCACTCGCGAGAAACGAAAGGCCCGCCCATCTCGTGGGCAAAGGTGGCATCCAAGACTGTGCATGAGGGAGCCCGGATTCGCATCACCTCCGGTGATCATCTCGCTCCAACCGATAGGCTTCTCGGACCAAAGGCATGAACTCCGAGTATCTGATGCCACCGTGATTCACCTCTGTCGCTGCAGCCGCTTGTGCGCCTATCGTCACCACGCCGGTGAACAACACATAGGCCCCATGCTCTTCCGGGTACTCGTTTTGTATCAAGGCCGATCGGGCTCGGGACACCGGCTGTTGGGGCGGAGGCGAGGCGGCTGCCCGAAAGGGGAGGCGAAGCCGCCTCCTTGGTGATCCTAGTGAGCCGCTGGCACTTCCGGTGGTGTGGTTTGACGGCTTCCGGCCACCGTGGAACTTGCAAGGACCATCTAGAGTCTGCCAGAAGAGAAGGCCGGCAACTAGTTGGACTTGCCGCTTTCTTTTCGCTACGGAGGCTGCCCTCCGCTGCCGGTCTTCGATCGTCGCAACCTGCCGATCGCTGGAAGCCGGCTGTGGGGCCTTGCACCTGTGGTCGCTCGCTGTTGTCGCTGATCGGGCGCCTCCACCGGAGTTCCGGGAGCCTCGAGGGGCCACTTTGCCAACAAGACTAACTTGAATCTCCGCCTTCATGGAGGAGTCGGTTGTGGCATACTTGTCTCACATGATCAGCAGCTCGTTAAGGGTTTCTGCCTGCCGCAGAGGAGCTTGTGCTTGAGGAGGGTGCCTTCTCCGCACCCGGCGGTGAAGTACTCGAGAAGCTTGCACCTCGCACGCCCGCAGGAGTTCAAGCTCGCCCAACGCTGCGTGTAGTCGCGAGTTGACTCGTTGGGGCCCTGCATGCACAAGGAGAGCTGGCGAGGCTTGGGAGGCCGCTTGTACGTGCTTGTGAAGTTGCGGATGAAGGCTTTGGTGAAGTCGACCCAGCTGTTGATGTTTATGGGCTTCAGTTGTTCAACCATGTCCGGGCCGTGCCCTCGGAGCATGAGCGAATATATTTCACGGCAACGCGTTTGTTGCCGGTCGCTATGTTGACGGTCGTAGAGTAGTCAACTAGCCAGTCCTCCGGCTTCACGGAGCCGGTGTACTTGGGCGTATCTCGGGGGAGCGTGAACCCTCTGGGAAAGGGCTCATCTAGGATGCGGGTCCAAACAGGCGGGCCTAACTCGCCTTCTTTCTTCCAGCGCCAGGGATCGGTGGAGTTTGGCCGATCCGGTGGCAAGGCCATTTTTTCGACTTCTCTCGCGGCCAAGGCGGTCGCCGAGAGTCGGATGGTCAATAAAGCGGCAGGAGACTCGCTTTTCTTGCGTAGGAGGAGGAGGCGGATAGTCGCCCCGTCATTCCATCGCTTGGGCGGCCGCCTTTGGTCGCGCTCGATGGTGATGCGAGTCCGGCTGTGGCGACAGCCGGATCTTGTCCTTTCTCCGCGGACACCGCCAGCTGGCGCCCGAGACGCCGCGCTTGATCTCGGCGGGAGGCAGGTCGTCGTTTGCCGTTGCGGCGCTCTCGGCGCGCGCAGCTCACGCAGGAGTCGCTGACTCGCCCGCTATCAGCGGCGCTTTTCACCTCGGTTGTCCAGCTTATCTACCGCCGCTCGGGCGGCTCTCAATGTTCTCCGCAGCGTGTACACGGGCGATTGGCCCTCAACAGGTTGGCGATGTCCACGCCACGCCGCCGACCGCGCTTAGGCGGTTAGGGTCTCATGGGGCCGGGCGAAGCCGCCCATAGCGTGATCCATCTTCGCTGGTAGGCCTCTCGACAAGCATCTTGCATGCTTGCCTTTTTTCGCCCTCGACGAGCTCAAGGCGGCGGTTTCCAGCGCCTCGGCGTTAGCGTCTTCTGGAATGGACGCTGCCAGGTCTTGCAGTGATGCGTCGAGCGGGTCATGAGCTCCGCCGTCGGAGTGCTCGCCATGACGATGACGCAGCACTTCGCGGACGGCAGCTTCGCCGCTTCGCGCGACGGAGCGGTTTCGTCAGAGACCACCACTTTGCGGGCAATGCGCCGAGCGACGCCGCGTCCGGAATCGACCAACATCGGGTCGGTGGAGCCCACGGACTCTGTGTCCACGCAGGCTCGCCGCAACGTGAGTTGATCAAGGAGACCAGCGAGAAGGCTTTCGGCCGCCTGCTTTCGGCTGGATGGAGGCTCGCTTGAGAGGCTAACTTTGCCGACAAGTTCGGCGAGGCTGCTGGTCACAAGAAAGCGATCTTCACATTGCAGCAAATGGGCATGACTCCATCTGGCGTGTGCCGGGCTGCGCCACTGTGGAGAAAAGGGTTCCCGCCCGAGCAGGTCTCCGGACGACGGTGCACCTCGCCCCATGGTGGGCGCCAAATGTCGGGGTTGGTCCGATATATGCCAATGGATGGCTTATCATGGTGGGGGCGAGTAGAACATCGCCGTGCTCGAAGCGGATGAGGCGAGGCATGCACGCCAAGCGATCTTACTCCACTTCGTGGCTCTCCGAGGAGATAACACCCCATCGCCGCTCAAGGGGTCTCCGCATGATCACTATGGCAAAGTGAGTACAAGGTTGCTCCTTGAGCTGTTTCCTAGAGGTAGGAGAAGGCAAGGCTAGCTCTCTACTTCCTATATTCTCTGGTCTAGTGCTAATAGAATCGAACCCTTTGCATGGGTGCCCCGGGGTTTATATAGGCTACCACTGGGTACATGGTAATCCTGCCGGGCGCGGTCCCAGCCGCTCGCCTCAGCCGCCGCCTTTCCACTGACCATCGGGGCCCGGGCTGGTGGCCTCGCCGACCGCCCGGTATGGAGCCGACAGCCTTGTCCATCGCGGCAGGTCTTGCCACCAAGCAGTATATCGAGACGTGCTTCTAATGACGCTGGCTTGGTCATGGTCATGGCACAGCAGTCGCTACCGAGGGGATCATCGCTGCTACTCCCCGCCTTGTCCGTTAATGGCGCAGGGCCCGTGGGAGGGGCTACGACTCCCACGGGTTCGCTTTGTGGCGCTCGCCGTTTTCAAGATTTCGCCGATCGGCGGGCTCCGCCGGTTTTGGGCCGCAGACAGTGCAGCCGACGTAAGCATTGTGGTTCCGCCATCGGGCTGATGTCGTGGTGCACGCGGACGGAGATTCCATTGGTACGGGCGACCGTGGCTATGCTCGCCATTGGTAATCGGATGGGAGCGGGCCGACCGCGGCCGCTCTCGCTCTCGCCCCTTCTACGGGCAGAGGGTGGTTGAGTTGCGGGTCGACTCCATAGCCGGCTCGAAGCCGCCGGTTAGGAGTCGGCTAATCTTGTAGTCGTCCCTGGGACTCGGCCGTGAGTGGGTAGTCGGCAGCGCCGTTGCCGACTCTCAGAGGCGGCCCTCCGTCCTAGGGTTCCTAAGGGGTGTACCTGCCCCGATGTCTTGAAAGGTTCTGGGCTTCGGGTTTGCCTACCCGTGGCCCATTACTCCGACAAGGAGCAAAAAACCTCGGGGTGGAGCGTCTGCACTCATAATATTTTATATTATTCAGATATAAAATCAACCAAATCTCTCCACGTTCCTATACCATTCAATAATAGGAGAGTAATTTTGAACGTAAGCCATTGATTCACTCTAACCAATGGTCATAGTTGGAAAATCCAAACAAAACCAAAGCATTCGATCAACTCTTTTTTCGAGATCAACTCTTTTAGCGCTTAGATTGTTGTCGCCTGCCCACCTAGCCCACCTATATATCCGCTCACGTGTGATGACCACAGGAGCTATCCACTCAGATTGTATGTTAAAAACTAAAGGTCGATAACTAATGCGGCACCTCGGTCCAACGCGTCCAGATCGCATTTTGCACGAGAAAATACACACCATGTTTCGTTGACATGTGGTCCCGTTGCAACATGTCAATGAGACGGCGGCGAGTCCTTTTGTACAATTTTCGAAAGGACGTGTAGGCCGGGGCGCCTCTTCGTGTACCGTGGCAAACTGGCAACCCTCCACACACTCTTCGCCTTTCCCTCTCGATTTGGAACTGTTGTCACACGCACTTCCTCTCTCCTCCATTTGCCTTCACCCTTCCTTCTGCCATTGTTCAATCATCTTCTCCATGGAGGGAACAAGCCGGAAACGACCCCATTATTCTTGCTCCAATATGAAAGATGACGTGGTGGGGGAACTCATTGGTCGGTGCGACGTCATAACCTCAGCTAGCATGGCAGGTTCGTTCAAGACCATTCTTGACTCAACTAATAACATCATTACAAGGAAACCAAGGGTCCAGGAGCGGTTTGATCTCCCTTATCTTCTTCTCTATAAGCCTGTTCGCATGGGCGCGGACGACGGAGGCCTCGCCTTGTGCAAGTTGATGCCGCTGATAATGATATGTGTGATGTCAAGATGCCATCGCTAAGGGTAAGGCTCGGGCTGGCGCAAATGGAGATTGAGTTGTTTATATTATGCATAATTGCAGTGGGAACTTGTGAATGTGTACACTCGTCAGCGGATTCCACTTCCAAAAATCTCAGAGTGCCCTGAGGTTGAGCACACAGATGATCTACGTACGTTCAAATACGATCATGGTGGCAGTCGTCTACGGAAGATAGCAATTTCTCGAGTTCCCAACCGCTCTTGGAATTACAAGAACTATGAAGTTATTGTTGTCTTCGACAAGCTTGTTGCCATCCTTCGTGGTTCGACTGGATGGATATTGCTCAAAAATCAGTTTCTATACGCGGATGTGTACTGTGATGCAATTCTACGAGGGTCTTGTGTTTGCTCCCACCACTCGTGGCACTGTTTTTGCATGGGATCCTCGTAGTTTCGGTACGTTTGTCTTCCACCGTAATTATAATTGTTTCATCCACATGCATGTGAGTTAGCAAGTTTCCCTCTCTACTAACTAACCTTCTTCTTGTGTTTCCAAGGTCCTGTGAATATTCCACCACCTATACTTGAAAAAATTTATAACCAAGGGGGAGATGGCGATGGTGATGATCACGAGCATGGGGACGAGCAGGGCCCATATACTCAGTGGCGGCTGGCAACTAATTCCGATGGATCACCCCTTCTTGTCTGTATACAGCCCACTGCTGATGTTACTACTAAGGAAGCAGGTGTTTTCCCCTATGGTCGCACTCTCCGGACCTATTCCAACACCCATTGCATGGTATTCGGGATGGATACTAGTGTGCTAGCGCCAACACCTTCTCCCTGGTACAATATTGATAGTCTTGGAGGAAACTCGCTCTTCCTTGGACAAAACTATCCAATGATGGTGAAAGGTGATCCAACTTCTATTGACACAACGCTACTACTAACATTTATGAGAAGCAACTGTATCTATACGTCGGACATTGCGGTGGTTCCCTACCCGTGTCATGATATAGTAGGCCGCTTCATCCTGGATGATCAGTCCTGCGTTGGTCTCGAGATTGACAGTAGGTGGCCCTTCCTAGAGAATCACTTGTGGTTCAAAGCAAGCATTTCCAACGCCGAGGATTAGTTGAGTTGAAGTTCATTTCATTGCTTGTTATTTGTTGTGTGATGAAAACTATAGTATTTATAATGTATCCTCATTGTCGTTGTGGGTGGATGACCTGTTGTATGTAATAAAATGATATGCATGTGATAAACTTACTAAATTTATGAATGGCTTTCGAGTCGCTTCTCTGAGTGGGTGTTGTCGGTGTCAAAACCGGCGGATCTAGGGTAAGGGGTCCCGAACTATGCGTCTAAGGTCGATGGTAACAGGAGACAGGGGACACGATGTTTACCCATGTTCGGGCCCTCTCTATGGAGGTAATACCCTACTTCCTGCTTGATTGATCTTGGTGAATATGAGTATTACAAGAGTTGATCTACCATGAGATCGTAATGGCTAAAACCCTAGAGGCCTAGCCTGTATGACTATCGTCATGTATATCTCCTCCGGACTAAGTCCTCCGGTTTATATAGACACCGGGAGGATCTAGGGTTACACAAGGTCGGTTACAAAGAAAGGAGTCTACATATTTGGTCGCCAAGCTTGCTTTCCACGCCAAGGAGAGTCCCATCCGGACACGGGTGCAGTCTTCGGTCTTCGCATCTTCACAGCCCATCGGTCCGGGCCATGGCTAATAGGCCGGACACCCCAGGACCCCTTAGTACAGGACTCCCTCAGTAGCCCCTGGACCTGGCTTCAATGATAAGGTATCCGACGCGTTGATCTGTCTTCGGCATTGCAAGGCGGGTTCCTCCTTCTGAACTCCAAGATAGTCTTCAGCTGTATTGAACGTGTCCGGACCTGTAACACACACACCACACACCACCACAGAGAGAATATAATATTCCAGGAGTCCAATCTGCTGACAACTTTTTGTAGCATGATATCATGTCTGCCGGTCATAATTACGAACCGTTTTTCGTCTGCCGCTCCACGTTTCAAGACGCGGTTGCCATTGGCACGTCTTGTCAAAGCAGAGATCATGTCCCCTTATTGCGGGATTCTCATCAATACGGGCGTGGGTAACCCAACCTTACCGTTTACACAATCCTTGGGAATGGGCGAGTTTTAAGGCGAGTGGGGAGGCGTTCGATATTCACAGCCTTTATAAGGAGAAAAGGATTCTCCTTCTTCACCCACGCCTTCTATCCTTCCATTCTCAAGCTCGAGCGCCCATGCTCCCATCTTCTCCACCTCAAAGAAGCACTCAGCCATGTCCGGATCCGGAGGCCAAGGCAAGTGGATGGTCTCCTCCGTCAAGGAGAAGGACATCACCCAGCTCCGGGCGGCGGGGTACCTGGTGAAAGGAATCGCCCACCATCTGCCCACCAAGGGGCAAGTCATCCCCACCCTGAAGCCTACCGAGAGGGTAGTTTTCCTGCCTCACTTCGTCCACGGATTGGGGTTTCCACTTCACCCCTTCGTTCGCGGAATGATGTACTATTACGGGCTAGATTTTCGTGATCTAGCCCCGAACTCCTTCCTCAACATCTCAGTGTTCATTGTCGTGTGCGAGGCCTTCCTCCGCATCCATCCCCACTTCGGCCTATGGCTCAAGGTCTTCAACGTGAAGCCGAAGGTGGTGGACGGCCAGCATGCAGAGTGCGGAGGCGCCATGGTGACCAAGATGCCGAACGTCACTTGGCCCGTAGGCACTTTTGTGGAGACTGTCAAGGAGTGGTAGAAGAAGTGGTTCTACATCACAGAGCCATGTGGCACCACTTGGGCGGCGGCTCCCGAGTTTAGGGCCGGAGCCCCAATGCGGCTCACCTCCTGGAACGAGAAAGGCCCCAACTGGCCAGCGTAAGACGAGCTGATAGCGCTGCAAATGCGAATTCAGAGTATGGTGGATAAAGACGTCAAGCTCATCGACCTGATCCAGGTGATGCTGGTTCGCCGGATTCTCCCCTGCCAACACCGAAGCTTCCCTTTATGGGAATACGATCCTACGAAGCACCAGACCCTGGAAGGGCTCTTCAGAACTATTCATGAAAGTGTCTGGAAGTTGCTCTTCAAGGGCAGCGAGAAACCGCCGGTCATAGATTCGGACCGTGGGCACGACCACACCCATCCTGCCAGTGAGGTGAGTTCCCCTTTTCATAAGGCGTACCTTCTACTTGATTGTTCAAGGAGGATGCCTAACCTTTGCTGTATTTTCTTAGGAGTGGATGGAGAGAGCGGAGCGGATCTATAGTTCGGCTCCGTTGCCCGAAGAGCCAATCATCCCGCTTCTGGCAAAGATGCTGGTCCCGGCGCCCTATAGGCCGCCGGAAAAGAAGGCCAAGAAGAAGGCCAAGGGGGCCAAAGGTGGGCCCCGTCACAAGAGTGCTTCGGACGTGACGTCCGAAGATGAAGCGACCCTTTCCTCCGACGCCGAGGACAATGACGACGAGGAGGAGGAGGAGGAGGAGGAGAACAACCCTCCCCCTAAGGAGGGAATTAAGAAAAGGGCGGCCTCCATGAACCTGGAGGCGAAGACGTCCAAGAAAGGGAAGGGCTCCCTCGCGGATAACTCTGCGTGGGACGTCGACAACAGTCCGGAGTGACGCCCCCGGCCTAAGCCTCGTGCTACGTCGTAAGTGCTAGGACTCGTACATACCCATATATCCGGCCTCTCTTCTTTATTGTATTGACATGATTAATTATGCACTTGCAGTCCGGCCCACGATAGCTTCCAGTGATCCTCAATAGGAGGTTCGTTGGATTCAAGGGCGATGGCCAGCGCGTCACCGCCGACTGCTCACTCCCCCGAGGCCAAGGGCAACGCTGAGGTGCTGTCCCGAAGGACCTTCCCAAGCCGGGGGGGAGGTTCAGGGGGTGCCAGAAGGCGAAGCCTCCACACCGGACACTGGGGAGCCGATCCTCGGGAGACAGTGATGAGGGCAGGCCTGGGCCTGCCTCACCAATATGATTCTGGAGACCAATACGGCTCCGGAATCCGGTGTGCAACCTCCTTCGAAAGATGGGGGTATGCCAATTCCGCCGATGACCCCTGTCCAACCAAGGGTACCAGATAATATGCTGGAAGCGTTGTGAGGCGCTTCCATTATGGATGAGCACCGTGTCCTTATGGGCATGGTAATTGAAAGGGTTTAGTCCGCCAAGAGCGGACTAACCGAAGCCTGCAGCAGCCTGCTGACGGGCTTTGAGGTAAGCGACACAAAAAGAGAAAATCCCGATATAGACAGTAGCACCTGAGACACTGTCCGGTGTTCGGAAATAAAGAGCCGGACAGTGGATCAATCATTTATTGCAGGAAGCTAACTAAATTTGTCTGAAATGCATACATAGGCGTCGCTGTTGGCCGCGGCCTTGCATACTGCCGAAGTCTCTAGACTAAAGTAGAGACTGGAGCAGGCCAAGGAGGAGCTCGGCCAGGTGAGGAGGCAGCTCCAAGTAAAACAAGGTATGTGATAACCCGTTATATATTCAAAAAAAGTAGCATCATGTGCATTGGCCGAAGTGTCATGATATGTATAGAAGCGACGACCGAGGTCGAGGCCCTAAAAAAGGCCCTGGCCGAATCCAAGGGGAAGGCTGACAAGCAGAAGGCCGCCCGTAAGAAGCTCAAGGCTCGGGTCAACGAGGTCCAGCAAGAGATCCAAGACGTGGTGAGAAAGTTCGAGACCTTGGAGCCTGATGCGTCGGTTCAAGAGACTGAACTCGCCAAAGCTCGTCAGAGCACAGAGATGGCTCTGAATGAGGCCCGGGGCACCCTCCAGGAGATCCAGGAGGCCAGGAAGATTGCGGCGGGTAAGGCTTTTAGCATGCAAAACAAGAATGTGAAGAGGAAATATCTTTTACTAACCCAGATTCGGAGTTCTCCAGGGGCTTTTGCCGATCTGCCATGCAGTGTGTCCGACGCCGCGTAGTTTTTCCGTGCCGAAGAAGGGAGCTCCACGGAGAAGCTGTTCTGGTTGCAATATCTCGCACCAAAACATCCGGTGCCCTTCACCGATCAGCTAAAACAGCTGGTCGAGCTGCATAGGGTGGCCGAACTGGCCATGAAGGATTTAATAATCTGGCTGTGGCCAGCGGAAGCTATACCCAGTAGTTACTTCGGCCTCGTGAAGTGGCTGGTGGATGCCAGTCCTCGGCTGGACGCCGTCAAGCGGTCCATCTGCATCGAGAGCGCGCGCCTGGCCTTCTCCTATGTCAAGCTGTGGTGGGCAAAGATGGACGCCGTCAAGTTAGCGACCGAGGGGCCGCCTGAGGGAAAGGAGCATCGTACACCCGAGTGATACTTTGGAGATGTCTTGGAGGGGTCCCGCATTGTTGCGGATCATTATGTGAAGGACGTGACTTTGAATGAATGCATTCATATTTTTCCTCACCCTGTATTATGGAACAAAGATAATTTTTTGATATGAAAATTTAACTCCTGCGAGGCCGTGTTGTATGAAATTTGAGGGTTGGCCAGTCATCGGCTTCTGCCCCCACGTAGGTAGTACGGGGGTGTTCGGGATGGAATCTAAACACTCTTGATCCAATTATATGGTCCTTGAAGGAGTTGTTTAGCGCAACGAACTAGGCAATCAGACTATGCGGCTTTAACGCCCTCACTTAGCCATAGGAGTTTGACAATAAAAATGTTGGCGCAACCCCTAGTATTCAAACTAGAGTGCTTATTAGCGCATGATCGGGAAGTACCGATCCTTCGAGTAAAGCAGAAGAAATCTCCAACGATTTGCAACCTCCAAGAGTCGACCGCTCGCCGCATCATGATAGTCAGGCCGCTTTCATCGAGGTGCTCTTTGATAAACCAGGCACAATCGCAGTAGTTCTCCTTTACTACCTTAGCCGATATAGCGGAACGTAAGGTAGCAAGCACAGTGAGCCGCAACCCAACTATTGACCAAAGACATGATTCGAGCCAATGCATATAGTGCTAATTCGGGATGCCGAACTGCACTATAGAAAGTGTTCGACTTTTGTTGTCAGAAAAGGGTGCTATGAAGCCCCTGGCAAATACGAAACGTACCAAAGTGTACGGGTGCTATCTGATAAGGCTTATGAACAAAGAATAAAGGAAAACAGCAAAGGAGCAAAGGTAATGAGCTAGCGCCGCAGAATTTGGGCCGCGGTCTGTTCTCATTGCAATTTTATTAATACGTCAAACCGCATTGATACAAATAGTGCATTAAGCAACAGGCTATTTAACATGCCAAAAACCAAGGAAGAGCTGCATGTGGGTCCTGAAAACAGGTAGAGTGATTGTTAACGAAACCACCTTGAAATTCCCCAATACGCTTGTGCTTCTTGCCATCTTAGTGTATTTATCCTTTGAGGGGACGGTGATCTAGCCATCAGGGAAGGTCTGCGGAAAGGAAACCTGAAAAGGAAACGAATAAAAGTGAAAGTATGTGTGTCCTGGAGCGGTCGAGCCGTATTGCGGATCACCGGCTATTTATGCCTCCTTCTATGCCCATGGTATGTTGAGTGCGTAGTTATGTACGTGCGGTACTAGTGCCGCCACCTGATCGGGACTAGGACAGAGGCCGAACAACTAATCAAGCTCTTGACGAGCCAAGCTGTCATGCTGCAGGATGGTCCGGACCCTCTTGACAGTGTCCGGGAGCTTGGCCGCCGAATTAAAGTTCTGCTTAAAAATGCCGCTCTATGCTTTTGCTGCTAAGGCAGCGGTGTGTTCGTCGGTACGGAGGGAACTTTCCGTGTTTCCATTAACTGTTATGACACCGTGTGGCCTGGGCATCTGGAGCTTGAGGTAGGCATAATGAGGCACCACATTGAATCGAGCAAATGTGGTTCGTCTGAGCAGTGTGTGGTAGCCGCTGCGAAAAGGGACGATGTCAAAGATTAACTCCTCACTTCTGAAGTTGTCCGGGGATCTAAAGATAACCTCTAGCGTAATTGAGCCCGTATAGAGAGCCTCTACACCTGGTATGACTGCTTTGAATGTGTTCTTTGTGGGCTTGATTCGTGATGGGTTAATGCCCATTTTATGATCAGATCCTCGATAGAGCAGGTTTCAGGCCGCCGCCTCCATAAGGACTCGCAAGAAGCGGAATCTGGCCAATTATTGGGTCAAGGATCACGCGCTGAACCGCCATGACGGATACTGGTCGGGTGGTCCCGTCGATCAAAAGTGATCGGGCATGACGACCATGGATTAAATTTTGGGGCGACTGGCTCTATCGCATAGACGTCCCTGAGGGCGCTCTTGCGCTCCCTCTTGGGGATGTGTTTAGCATATATCATATTCACCGATTTAACTCTGGGGGGGGGGGGATTTCTTTTGTCCCCCTGTGTTCGGTTGCTGGGGCTCCTCGTCATCGTCCTTGCTTTGCGATCCCTTTTCTTTGTTCTCGGCATTTAACTTGCCGGCCTGTTTAAAGACCCAACAATCTCTGTTGGTATGATTGGCTGGTTTATGAGAGGTGCCATGGATTTGGCACGAACGGTCGAGTATGCGATCCAAGCTTGATGGTCCCTAATTGTTTCTTTTCCATGGCTTCCTCCGCTGACCGAACTTGGAACCACTGAATCCGGCATTGACTGTCGTTTCATCGGTGTTGTCACCATTACTTTTGTGTTTGTGTCTACTGCGTCGAAGCTTGTTGTTGCTATTTTTGGCCTCGGAGGTGCCCGTGTCACTTGCTGTATTTTTTCTATGGGCCAGCCAACTATCCTCTCCCGCACAGAAGCGGGTCATGAGTGCCGTGAGGGCTGCCATGGATTTTGTCTTTTCCTTACCGAGGTGGCGGGCGATCCATTCGTCACGGATGCTATGTTTAAAGGCCGCTAGGGCTTCGGCATCCGGACAATGACGATCCGTTCTTTTAGTTAGGAACCTAGTCCGAATTTCCGGCCGACTCTCCGGTTGTCGGACTATGTGACTTAAGTCATCGGCGTCTGGTGGCTGGACATAAGTACCTTGGAAGTTGTCAAGGAAAGCTTCTTCCAAGTCCTCCTAACTGCCAATGGAATTTTCACGCAGACTGTTTAGCCAGTGCCGAGCTGGCCCTTTGATTTTTAGTGGGAGGTATTTGATGGCGTGAAGATCATCCCCATGGGCCATGTGGATGTGGAGAATGAAATCCTCGATCCATACCGCGGGATCGGTTGTTCCATCGTATGATTCGATGTTTACGGGTTTAAACCCTTCTGGGAATTCATGATCCATTACTTCGTCAGCGAAGCAAAGAGGGTGTGCGGCCCCTCTATATCAGTCCGCATCGCGACGTAGCTCCGATGGAGTCCATCTGCGGTTTTCGGCCCGGGCGTGACTAGGTTTGTCACGTCCAAATAGATAGCCGTCCTCGCGTGTCAAGGCACGTCCTCGCGATCCGTATATCGATCTTGTATGTCCTGTTTCTACTGTCCGTGTCTTGATGAAGGTCATATGTATAGCCCCGAGCTGTCTTATCCCTGCCTTTACGGCGAGGTGGGACAGTCTGGTTTTCGGCTCGGGTTGCTGTTTTATCTCGGCCGCGCGGTGGCCGATCAACCACATTGTGTGATGCTGGTGCGGTGTCTAGCACCTCATCATCGAACTGAGGTAGCAATTTGCGCTTCGGGTAAATTTTGGTAGGGCATTTAAGGCCGTGTTCCTTGGCTGCTAGGACATCAGTCCATCTGTCATTGAGCAAGTCTTGATCATCTTGAAGCTGCTGCTGCTTCTTTTTCAGGCTCCTTGCAGTGGCTATTGGTGAAAGATGGTAGGCACAACATCATCACCAACTCAGGACCTGTTTGATTCATGGGATTTTGGAAACGTAGGAATAGGACACAGCAATATTGCAAGTTTCAAACTGATATTACAAATGTTAGGAGTAATGCTGCACCTACGAAGAGGGAATTACTAGGAAGTTTACGTAAGAACTTTCGTTACTTTAGGTGGATGCAGCATTATCGTACAAACTAAAATCTACCACCCTGACAAGTCACTAACGGGCAAATAAGTTTTCGAGTCTCTGGCCACTTGATGTTTCAAAAACAAATTCAGCTTCTGCGGAGACTTTGTCATTTAGCCTTAGATGCTTGTGGTGATCAGCACACCATTCATTGTTGCGCCAGAGAACGCCAAACCTCATTACCTTGAGCAAACTTGCCTCCAGAACAAAGAACCTGGCCAATTTAATCTCGATGTGCTACTCGTAGTCGATCAAATCAATTTCGTAAGATGGAGATCAAGGCATTCGATGACATTGTTATAGTGCAAAGACAGTTTTCACTTTCGGTCTTTTTTATCTGCAATGGAAAAGAACATATTAGAGCAGCTGGTTGTATAAGATTGTCGTGTCATCAAGAGGTACCAATATCATTCGCTCATACGATAGGGTTGGCTGCCTAGTGATATTTTTTCACTCTCTGTCTGTCTTTCTCTTTCCTCTCATTTACCTAGGAGTACGTGAAGAGCTTGGGCATTTGTTTCCTTCCACTATGTGGCTGATGCCATATTTCACAAAAGTATGCCACATAATACGCATCAATGTAAAATCAAAAGATTTTGGCACCGCTCTCGCGATGTGAGAGAGTTGGCACCGCTGTGCACACAGACCCACATGTGTAAACAAATCAATCAAACCAACTACACCAGCCTCTCACTCTCCCAAACAAGTGTTTTTTATTGCCTTAGTCCTCTCTCTCCCACGCAAGGGTTTTTTCATTGCGTGAGTTAATTTGGCACCGGAGCAAAGTAGGTGATCCAGATTGGGACACCAGGTGAGAAATGGAGGGGCATTGATGCCAAATGCATCACAAGTGAATTTGGCTCGTGTTTTGGCCTACATAGTGGAGGGCCGTTATAGCCCACTTCTGTACTACCTCTTATTTAGTATAATATTTTGACCACAGATTTACGTAAGAAAATGCCAATGCATGTCACCAAAAATAACACCATTTGAAATTATGTTCATATACGAATCCAATGATATAGTTCTTAGTGACATGCATTAACATTTTGTCAGTTAAATCTATGGTCAAATTTTGATACTACAAAATAGGAAGAGTAAACCAGGACGGAGGTAGTACTTGCTCTTAGGGTAAGCATAGAGTTACTGGAGTAGTCTAAGTTACTTTCCACTATGACTAGCCTAGGCTACTATAGTAGTACAACAAAAGATGATGCAGTGATCACGTGAGAAAATACTAAAACATTTCTTTCGTGTAGTGCGATATGCAGTTTTGAACACTAGATTTGTCATCGTAATTTGGAAAATTACTTAAAAAATTGAGCTACGCCAGATTACTGTTTACTAATAGGAAATAAGTTTCACCTTGATGAGTAGCTTCTCGGCACGGAAAGCATGTAAGGAATCCAACAACTTGATCCAGACAATGATAGATTTTATTGCCAAGATCTTCACCGTATGCATAGATCTGGGTCAAGCTTGTGGGAATCATTTTCGAATATGATCAGAATACATCAAGAAGAAATTTAAAATGTGAATTTCAAGAAGACGGAGAAGAAGATGAGTGATGTACCTGAACGATTATGGATCCAATAAAGAGTTCAGAGAATTTGGCAGACGAGTGGACCAATGCTGTCAATTTCGGCGCGTCAATGACCCTGATTTTTGTTGGACCTTCTAGATCCGATACAAGCAATCTCTCAAGGAAAGGTGCATTCTCAATGACCATAACATGGAACAGCTGGAGTGATCTCTTCCCAATTGGTGTCTCGTTGCCGGGCCACCAAGACACATAAATCCATCAGAGATTCATCGAGGCGATGAGGAGGCTAATGAACCTGTCGATCTGCTCAAGACGAAGGTACTCGAGTGCAGTACAGCTGCGGAGCAAGTGCTCCATAGCCTTCTTCGAGATGACAACGTCGAAGAGGTCGATCTGCTTGAGTTGAGGGAGAAGAAGGGCGAGCGCGGCATTAATCTAGGGAAGATAGCAGGAGCTGAAGTCGGGCGCGCGCAGGCGTTAGCGCGAGGCGGAGCGCAGACGGCGGCAGAGAGCAACATCGCCTAGCTTCAAAGCTGAGCTCCTCGCTGATCTAGGGCGGGGATAAGAACCACTCGTCAATTTGGGTTGGACCTTGCAGCTTGGTACTGAACATGCGGATGTCAAGGCGCCTCGACCGCCGAGGGTGCGATGAAAGGATCTTGGAGTGGTGAATTGTGCACGAAAAGGCCCTTCACGGAAGAAGTGTGTCCTCACGCGCCTCAATTTATTAGCGCATGGGTGCTACCCGACTGGTTTCAACTTTGTTTACTTCACCGTGTGTCGATGGGCCTCTAGTTTACTTATTTTCACCCAATGCCACATGGGCCAGCACACGAAGATACAGAACACGAGCTAACAAGGCAGCATGTGGAATGGTTGACTGGTCAACTAAACAATATACGGAGCTATACGCTGACACAGTTGTCGGCGTTCTGGGAACGGGGGTCACCAGACTTGCCTGCCTGCAGCCACCGCGTGGCTAAGCCAGCAGGTCGTACGGCCCATCTTCATCAACAAGGAAACCAAGACCCTCACGAGGGTCCAAGCCTCACGAGGCGGACGACGCAAGACCTCCTCTGGAGTGGCCTAGCCAGGCAGGCTCACGAGGAGCGGAGATATCAAGGCGGGGCAAACCTCACGAGGCTCTCATGACGTGAGCCATGACGAACGACACCAGGCGGGCGCCAGCGCGTGCAGCGTCCTTATTTCCTCCTTGGTGCTATGGAGGCCAGCGCTGGCGAATAGTACTGAGGCATCAGGCAAAGGTTGCTATATTGGTGCAACAAGACCAAGACCAGGAGGACAGCAAGATGGAGGTCATCGGGGAGCCCAAGACGGCTTCACCACCAGAGCTTTTCGCAGGTGAAGACCACTTTTGTCAGGATAGCTTGTACTCGTTGTCCCCCTTCAAATTTGCCCGCCATAGTTGGCTCCCTTCCCCCTCAACATTTGGGAAGAGGACCAGGGCCTATATAAGTAGAGCTAGCCACCATAGTAGAGGCATCTCATCTTAGCTTGATCCAACCCGATCGAGAGCCTACCCACAAGAACACCTCAACCTCAGGAGGCTATTCTTCCCTTGTACTGTTCATCATCAGCCCTAGAGGCAATCCACCACCACCACGCTGGAGTAGGGTATTACACCACAATGGTGGCCCGAAACAGTATAAACCTCGTGTCTTTCTGTGTTGCGAGTTCGTCGAGTTCGTCCGCGAGATCTTAGCGAGCTAGGGCGTAGATCGGTAGGAGGGAAAGACTTCGCGCGCACCCCAGTGTTAGAACCTTAAGGCTTTGCCGAAACTCCACATCCGACATTTGGCGCGCTAGGTAGGGGTGCGCCGTAGCTTCCCTTCCATCAGTTGTCGCTCCGTCGCTCCATCGTCTCCATGGCGGACGCTCGCCGTGCTTGGGCTGAGCGTCGGGCTGCCCTCACCTCCCGTGTCGCTCAGACAGCTCCCGTTGGCGGGCCACCTCGTCGTTCTCCGTCACTCGCCGCCAACGCTGCCACCGGCCAGGCGGGGAACGAGCAGCAGGCGTCCTCGTTGCATCCTTCGGTGTGGCAGGACGGCCGCACCGCCACTCCATCGTTGACCCCTGCCGATTCTTCGTCCCACGCGTGCTGCGCTCCAATGGAGGCGCAGGCTGCTCTCCTCGCGGCGAACGAACTCCTGCGCTACCGCCCTGTCGACGACCTCTATGAGGAGTGGCTCGATCGCGTCGCCGAGCTCGTCCGTGCCGCAGGGGGCTCCCCGGTGTCGTCCCTCTCTCTACCTCCCCCTCAACCAGCCACGGGCGACGAGGCTCATGGCGTGCCTCCACCGCCTCTGCCCCAAGATGGTGCCTTTGTCAGATGTGGGGTTCCGGCAAACCCTTAAGGTTCGAACACTGGGGTGCGCGCGAAGTCTTTCCCTCCTACCGATCTAAGCTCAAGCTCGCTAAGATCTTGCGATTTAACTCGATTTAACTCACAACACGTAAAGAGACACGGGTTTATATCGTTCGGGCCAGCTGCTAGGTGTAATACCCTACTCCAGTGTGGTGGTGGTAGATTGCCTCTTGGGCTAATGAAGAACAATACAAGGGAAGAACAACCTCCTGAGGTTGAGGTGTTCTTGTGCCAGTGTTGGCTTCTCGGTCTGTTCTAGTTGTACCTCAGTTCAGCTCTCCTCTACTGCGGTGGCTAGCTCTACTTATATAGGCCCTGGTCCTCTTCCCAAATGTTGAGTGGGAAGGGCGCCAACAACAGCGGGCAAATTTGAAGGGGGGCAGCTAGTACAAGCTATCCTGACAAAAGCGGTCTTCGCCTACGAAAAGGCCCTGGGGTGACGCCGTCTTGGGCTCCACGATGACCTCCACCTGGTCGTCCTCCTGGTCTTGGTCCTGTTGCACCAATATGGCAACCTTTGCCTAATGCCTCGGTACTCTTCCTCTGCGCTTGGCTCCTTAGCACCAAAGAGGAAACGGGGACATTGTGCGCTCTGGCGCTCGCCTGGCTCCCGCCTGGCACCGTTCGTCATGGCTCACGTCACGAGTGCCTCGTGAGGTTTGCCCCGCCTTGATATCTCCGCTACTCGTGAGCCTGCCTGGCTAGGCCACTCCAAAGGAAGTCTTGCATCGTCGGCCTCACGAGGCTTGGACCCTCATGAAGGTCTTGGATGCCTTGCTGATGAAGATGGGTCGACGACGTCACGCTTAGCCGCCGCCATGGGCCGCAGCAGGCAAGTCTGGGACCCCATTCCGTAACGCCGACAAGAACTCCCCGTGCCCAAAGCGCGCCGAAGCTTAACCCGGGCGGCCAAGGGTCAAGTTCGAGCGCCAAGGGCCCCAAAAGCCTGTGACCTTGGTCGACGCGTGATTTGTTGATTGGACGTGGGCGCTCCGCTTCCCCACGCTGTTCTCAGAATCGCCGCCTTGACAAAGGCTGGTGGGCAGTTCTTTCCTTCATTTCTTCCTCCTTGCCTTGCTCCAGATCCCCTTTCTCGCCCTTCGCCGCCTGCTTCCTCCAGATCTGCTCCACCCTTGCTCTGCTTCTGCCACCCATGGCGTCGCGCAAGGTCAAATCTTCCTCAATGCCGGCTTGGTACGAGCCGGCCCTCGAGATGCCCACCGTCACGGAGAAGAGCTCGCTCCATGCGCCATCGACACGGGCGAGTAACGAGTGGGGAAGACGAGCTTCGCTCGCCCCGACGAGCCGGAGCCTAAGGGAAGCACCTTCTTCCCCTTCTTGTCGAGCAGCGTCGCCGTCGGGTTGGTCCCTCCTTTCTCTGAGTTCTTTTGTGAAGTCCTCGACCACTACGGGCTGCAAGCGCTGCATCTCCATCCCAACTCTTTCATCCTCCTGTCTATCTTCGCCTACTACTGCGAGGCGCACTGGCGTCATGTTGCTCGTGGCGCTTCTTGCGCCATTTCTTCTTCCTCCGTGTCACCGGCGAGCATATCACCGGATGCGCTAATTTCGTCGCCTGCGGCAAGGCCAACTCGATCTCGAGCACCGGGAAGAAGGCCGACAACATCTGATCCAAATGGTCATGATGGATGCTCAGCGCGCCGACCCGCGCCTGGACTTGCCCACAGCGGCGCCTCCTCCCAACGGGGGGTGGCCCAAGGCGGAGCTTGTCGATGAGCGGGCATCGCTGGTGCTGGGGCAGATGATGACCGATCTGCGGCCGGGAAATGCGAGGACGACCAAGGTGACGGGGGCGATGCTCCTGAGAGAGTTCTTGATGTTGTGGGTTGCCCCGCTCCAAGCGCGCGCGCGCCCCCTCTGGGAGCTTGACGAAAAGGAAACCAAGACCCGCCTGAGGCCGGGGGACTTGACTGATGACGAATTGGACGCCGTCTTGCGCCTCATAGTCCGGGACAACCAGGAGTACCCGGCTAGCGCCTTCCTTCTCCTGTTCAAGCGCAGGGACTGGGAGAAATTCCTCGCCTCCAGGCCGACTTTTGATGCGCGTGGGCTGGTGCCGCCAGCGCTTGCAGAAGCCCCCATGGTGCAGAACCCGGTGGAGGTGTCTTCCGATGAGTCCCTCGGAGGGGAAGAAGAGGGGGAGGACTCGGAGAAGACCCTGGAAGAGGTGGGGAAGACTTCCCCTCTGAGAAAGGCCGAGATTCTTCGCGCCCTTCCTGATGATGCCGATGTCGATGCCCACCGAGGGGGTAGGGAGCAGCCTCCCATCCTGACGAAGAGCAGGTCATCGTTGGTGGCCCGAGGCACTGCCTGCGCCCCGACACCTCCTGGGGCTGGATCCGGCTCTGCCTCCTCTCCGCCCGGCGCCGCCGGTGTCAGAACGCCTGCCCCTTAGGTCCGGCAGCTGTCAGCCCTCAAGCTTCTCAAGCTGTCGGTGGAATACGTTGCATTGGACCGGTGAGTGTCTTAAGCTTCGCCTTGTCCTTGTTCGTGCTCGCTGTTTCCTGATGTTCGCTCCTAGTTGATCAGGCCGACACCTTCGGCGAAGAAGAGGAAGGAGGATTCGGCGGCCGTGCCTCCCTCCGCAGGGAAAGGAAGCAGCAGCGCCCGTGTCTCCCCAGCTCGGTCTTCCTCGCGAGGCCAAGAGGAGCCTCGCCCGTGGAGTCAGTCCCCATGGCCCCCTTGGCTCCGGAGGTGCCGGTACTTGGTGCGGCTGACAAGGTCCCAGCTGCTCCAGAACCCGCGGTCTCCCAAGCCCTGGTAACGACGTCGCTTCCTCCTTCCGCTGCATCTCCACTTCCCAGCCCTTCTGCTCCTGCTGCCATCTTGGAGCGTGCCATCTCGGAGATGACCCATCTGCAGGCGGATCTCCTAAGCATGGACCCGCGCTTGGTGGCCGGGCGTCTGGAACTAGCCTCTGGCTGGCTTCACTCTGATCTGGCAGTTTGTGCGGCGCTGGGCCAGGCTGCTACGGCTTCCGAGAAGGACAAGCAGGGCGCCGCCAGCGCTGCAGCTGATCGTGAGGCAGCGCTGAAGGACGCCAAGGCCGCCCGTGACCGCTGCCAAGAGCTGGAGGGCGAGTTGCAGGGCCTGCGCGACAAGCACGCTGGAGAGTTCCGCTGCCGCAAGGAGAAGGAGGAGGAGATGAAGGCTCGGGAGGAAGCCGTCAAGAACCGAGATGCTGAACTGGTGGAGCCGGGGAAGAAGCAGGCTGCCGAGCGCAGCCGGTTGGAGGAGCTGGAGCAGAAGATGAGGGCGAGGGAGGCCGATCTTGACGCCAAGGCGTGGGTCCTGGTGGAAGATCGCGTGGCCTTCACGGATCTCGAGAGGAGGTCACGCGAGGCGCTGAAGATGCTCTACGAGCGCGGCCTGGAGAAGCCTCTGGACACCGACGAGGACGGCCCCGCCCAGCTGCTTCCTATCGTGGTGAAGGCGCATGAGGAGGTCGTCGATGGCCTCGCTCCCATGGCAGAGGCGGAAGCTCGCATCCTGTCCTCAGCTGCACTGACTCGGGTCTTCAGCCATCTGCACCTCCGCGGCCCCAATGCTCGCCTTGACGAGCTGCTAGAGCCTGTGGCTGAAGATCAATACGAGGCAGCTGCCACGGCTGTGCGGGATCAGGTGGGGGCCTTGCTGCGGAGGTTCCGCAGCTTTGTCTCCGCTCCTCTATCCGGCGTCGTCGACCTTGCGGCTGGTGGTGAAGACAAAGCTGATCACGAGTGAGCGCCTTCCGCAGGCGTTGGCGACGCCTGGAGGTGACCCGCGGCCATTTCTCCTGTTCTGTTCCTGCGACATGTAACCGGCCTCGTGGAGGCGTTTAGACTTTTATTTGGTATTGTGAAGACAATATGCTTGTAGTATTTGCTTTGAGATTTTGCGATTTCCTTCCTATTTTCTTTGCATTCTGCGTCGGCAGAGCCCGACCCCGCACATACCTCAATCGCCATTGGGCCGACCGGAGACCAGGACGGACTAAGGAGTGAGGGGCTACGTGACCAGTTAGGCTCCTGGGTTGCGATGCTCAGGAGTCCCCCTTGACATGCAAACAATCCCGTACCTGCCCTCGCCGAGGCCTCGGGAGGGGTGCGCGATGCCCAGGTCCGGAGGACCTGGTTGGGTGGCATGCGCTTGAGCGTGACCTGCGGCGCAGCCCCCATGCGCGGCTTTCCCGAGGGGAGGCGCTATGTAAGGCCGGGCGTTGAGCCTGGGCTCCTCGAGGTTGGCACGACCGTGGGGTCGCCTCGCTTGTTTATCACCAGCGTGGAGCATAGTGCTTCCGCTTGTGCCCGGCATAGCCGCCTCGGCAGTTGTCGCCGCCAACATGAGCATCGTGCTTCCACTTGGGCGTGGATGGGGCCCCCGGGAGGAGCCCCGAGGCGCAGTACAGCCCTGCCTCGACACGTGGCTCACACAGTAGGGCTGCGAGGTGTATCTGGGCACTTGAGCCAAGTCAAGGGACTCACGAGGCCCTACCTCAAGGCGGGTTGCACCTGGTCTTGGGTCTTGGTGATCAGATGTTCTCGCAAGCGGTTAGATGCAAAGCACTCTACGCCCTCGTGTCCCACCTCGAGCGAGCTCACCGACGCTGGTATGCTGTGTCGCGATGCCGTGGTCAAGGCCAGGGGGTGAGGGCTGGAGAGCCAGTAAGAGCTCCTGAGTCGTGATGCTCAGGAGCCCCCCTTTTAACACGCAAGAGGATTGCATAGGGTGAACAGGCCCGCGGCGGGCGGAAATCGAGCAGGCGATAGCCGTTTGCAGGTTAGGCATAAAGGGCTGATTGACTTGGATAAATGCAGGAATATACATGCCACTGGGTCTGGCCCGAAGGGCTTGGGAATGATGCAGCCCGAGGGGTGCCCCCAACAAGGTAAGCTAAAGACTCAAGCAAAGGGATACATGCCACAGGGATGGACCCGTGCGGCCTGGGAATAATGTCGCCCGAGGGGTGGTCCCAGCTTAAACGAACTTGAAAGATGTCACCTCGTTCTGTAGTGGAGGTATAATCAATGTAGATGAAGCCGCGCATTGAAGGAATGACTCCTCATGAGCCGCCGGGACCCTGAGCCTCAGGAGGCTCTGGGGGCTCGGGAGGTTCCCTAGAGAGCATCTCCATCTCCTCCTGAACGGCGCGGATCCTGGCCTCCTGAGACGCCAGGACCTGCCGCAAATTGCGCTGATGGGCCGACGCCACACTCGGCAAGCCGAAGGGCATGCGAACGTAGCTGTGTGGTGGGCCCTCACAGCGGCCTGCACGTGATGGCCAGAAACGCGCCTGAGATGCGGCCCTGTTGAGCCTTGGAACATCGACGTAGAGGCGCAACCCGGCATCCTCGCCTGGATGGGGAGCTGCGCCCTGTGAGCAGCTGTGGCCGCGCATGGTTCTTGCTTCTTGCAATTCTTGGGTGGTCTTGGTGATGAACTCCTGGGTGGTTGGTACTCCTTGCCCTGTGTTCTCCTGAGGGAAACGTGCCGCAAAGCACGCCTCCAAGTGGTGCCCAAGCGCCTCCCTCGTGAGGTTGGCAAGGTCTGAGGACCTCCAGAAGAGAGCCCCCGAGCCCTGCCCGAGGAGGGCGCCAGGCGTGCCTTCCTATGCGATGGAGGGAGGCACGCATGGAACGGGCGTTGATCCTGACGAGGCTCCTGACGTGACGCCACCTCCTTGGGGTCCTGCGCGGCGCGGCAACTTCTTCTTGGGGACGGTCTCCGGAGGGCCTTCACTTCTATTGTCGGGGTCGTTGATTGCTGCGGCTTGAAAGGCACGCTCAAGAGAGCACACCGCATCCCTCTCTTCACACGGGACCGTGATGATTCCTCCGCTTCCTGGCATCTTGAGAACGTTGTAGCCGTGATGAATGACTGCCATGAACTTGGCTAAGGCCGGATACCCGAGGATGGCATTGTACGGCAGGCAGATGTGCGCGACGTCAAAGTCGATGAGCTCGGTGCGGTAGTTGTCGCGCTTGCCAAATGTGACGGGCAGGCGGACTTGCCCTATCGGTGTGGTGGAACCATCAGTCACTCCTGAGAAAGGCTTAGTCGGCTGGAGCTGCTCATAGGGCACTTGAAGATTGTCGAATGTGTCAACGGACAGGACGTTGAGCCCTGTGCCGCCGTCGATGAGAGTCTTGGTGACTTGCACATTGTCGATGACCGGGAGCACAAGATAGGAGGCGCCGGCGGTGCTGCAAGACTTGAGCTAGTCTGCCGAGTTGAAGGTGATGGCACATTGGGATCACCTGAGTGGGCGTGTGGCCTCGAGCTTGGGGAGCGCGGCGTTCACCTCGCGAGCGAACTGTTTGAAGATGCGCTGAGAGGCTGGGGCTTGTGCACCGCCCAAGATGCAAGCGATCCCACGCGGCTCCTGGAAGCCCCCAGCCCCCTCGTCTTGGTGGTGGTCGTCGTTTCTTCTTGGTGGCGGCAGCGGAGGAGGACCGGCGCGTTCGGGGCGATCTCACGAGGCGGGTCCTCTAGGCGCCTCGTGAGGTTGGTCCCGCCAGCCGGTCCTCGCGATGCGGTCGCGCCACTCGGCACGGGCCATACCATCCCAAGATCCGCCCACGCCCTTCTTCGCGGCCGTAGCCCCGGTCAAGGCGCCGGGCGCCGATCAGAAGGCCCTTCTCAGATGGCTCGAGCTCTTGACATCGCTGGTGTTGTGGGTGTTCAGGTTGTGAAAGGCGCAGAACGGTCGGCCGCTCTGGACGACTCAGCTGATCTCTCGCCGCTTGGTGTCGGGCTCCGCTGCGAGCACCACTGCCTCCTTGCGCTTCACGTCCTTGGCCTTGGCCTTCTATTCTTCCGCTCCTGCGGCTGGCAGCTCGAGGAGAGAGAGATGCCCTTCCTCAGCCCTAGCGCACTTGGTCGCCAGGTCGAACAGCTCCCAAGAGGTGCAGAGCTCCTCGTGGATAGCCAGCTCTTCCTTCATCTTGACATCACGGACGCCGTCGGAGAACGCGGAGATGATGGCCTCGTCTGTGACCTTGGGGATCTTGAGGCGGGTGTTGTTGAGGCGCTGGATGTACTTCTGGAGGGTTTCTCCTGGCTGTTGCTTAATGCGGCGCAGGTCACCCGCGGCCGGTGGGCGGTCGCGAGTGCCCTGGAAGTTGGCAACGAAGCGGTCGCGCATCTTGTCCCAGGAGGAGATCGAGTCGTGCTGCAGGTTCAGGAGCCAAGAGCGGGCCCCATCCTTGAGAGCCTTTGGAAACTAGTTTGCCATGACATTTTCCTTGCCGTTGGCCGCTTCGATGCTCAGCTCGTAGAGCTGCAGGAACTTCGTGGGGTCCGCGGTGCCATCGTAGCGAGGAGGCAGGTCCGGCTTGAACTTGCCTAGCCAGGCGACGCTACGCAGCTCGGGGTGAAGGCGCGGCAGCCGACTGTGGTTGTCGGGGCCCGCTTCGGGGGTGGAGCTTGGTCTTGACGGGGCTCGCGCTGCGCTGCTGCGGCAGTGCACGGTCTTGACGAGGTGGCACGGGGAGCGCCGGCGCAGCTTCTCGCGGCCGCAGGATTTCTTGGCAGCTTCTTTCTTTGTGCGCGTGCACTGGGCGCGGTGGATCACGCCGCGGAGGTGCGCGCCTTGGTGCCAAGGCAACATCTTGGGGGTGAGGTGGTGGAGGCACGCCATGAGCCCCGCCGCTCGCGGCTGGTTGAGGGGGAGGCAGAGAGTTGGACGACGCTGGAGAGCCCCCTGCGGCGCGGACGAGCTCGGTGACGCGATCGAGCCACTCCTCGTAGAAGTCGTCGACAGGGCGGTAGCGCAGGAGCTCATTCGCCGCGATGAGCGCGGCTCATGCCTCCATGGGAGCGCGATGCGCGCAGGATGAAGAACCAGCAGGGGTGAGTGACGGAGTAGCGGTGCGGCCGTCCTACCGCACCGAGGGGTGCAGCGAGGACGCCTGCTGCTCGTTCCCCGTCGGGTCAGTGGCAGCGTTAGCGACGGGAGACGAAGAACGACGAGGAGGACCGCCTACAGGAGCCGTCTGAGCGACGCGGGCGGAGAGGGCAGTGATGACCCACAAGTATAGGGGATCTATCGTAGTCCTTTCGATAAGTAAGAGTGTCGAACCCAACGAGGAGCAGAAGGAAATGATAAGCGGTTTTCAGCAAGGTATTCTCTGCAAGTACTAAAATAAGTGGTAACAGATAGTTTTGTGATAGGATAAATTGTAATGAGCAACAAGTAACAAAAGTAAATAAAGTGCAGCAAGGGGCCCAATCTTTTTGTAGCAAAGGACAAGCTGGACAAACTCTTATAATAGGAAAAGCACTCCGAGGACACATGGGAATATCATCAAGCTAGTTTTCATCATGTTCATATGATTCGCGTTCGGTACTTTGATAATTTGATATGTGGGTGGACCGGTGCTTGGGTGCTGTTCTTACTTGAAAAAGCATCCCACTTATGATTAACCTCTATTGCAAGCATCCGCAACTACAACAAAAATATTAAGGTAAACCTAACCATAGCATGAAACATATGGATCCAAATCAGCCCCTTACGAAGCAACGCATAAACTTGGGTTTAAGCTTCATCACTCTAGCAACCCATCATCTACTTATTACTTCCCAATGCCTTCCTCTAGGCCCAATAATGGTGAAGTGTTATGTAGTCGACGCTCACATAACACCACTAGAGGCTAGACAACATACATCTCATCAAAATCTCGAATGAATACCAAATTCACATGACTACCGATAGCAAGACTTCTCCCTTGTCCTCGTGAACAAACGTAACTACTCACAAAGCATATTCATGTTCATAATCGAGGGTAATAATATGCATAAAGGATCTGAACATATGATCTTCCACCAAATAAACCAACTAGCATCAACTACAAGGAGTAATCAACACTACTAGCAACCTACTAGCACCAATCCCGGACTTGGAGACAAGAATTGATACAAGAGATGAACTAGGGTTTGGAGATGAGATGGTGCTGGTGAAGATGTTGATGGATATTGCCCTCTCCCGATGAGAGGAGCATTGGTGATGACGATGGTGATGATTTCCCCCGAGGGAAGTGTCCCCTGCAGAACAGCTCACGGAGCCCTAGATTGGTTCCGCCAAGGTTCCACCTCGTGGCGGCGGAGTTTCGTCCCGAAGGTTGCTTTTTTTTCTCATCGAAAGACTTCATATAGCAGAAGATGGACGTCGGAGACCCACCAGGGGGGCCACGAGGTAGGGGGCGCGCCCTAGGGAGGGGGGTGCGCCCCCCACCCTCGTGAGCAGGGTGTGGGCCCCCTGGCCTTCATCTTTGGCGAGGATTTTTCTTTATTAATTTTAAGATATTCCGTGGAGTTTCAGGACTTTTGGAGTTGCGCGGAATAGGTCTCTAATATTTGCTCCTTTTCCAGCCCAGAATTCCAACTGCCGGCATTCTCCCTCTTCATGTAAACCTTGTAAAATAAGAGAGAATAGCCATAAGTATTGTGACATAACGTGAAATAACAGCCCATAATGCAATAAATATCGATATAAATGCATGATGCAAAATGGACGATCAACTCCCCAAGCTTAGACCTCGCTTGTCCTCAAGCTTAAAAGCCGATAACAATAAATATGTCCTCATGTTTAGAGGTAGAGGCGTCGATAAAAATAAAATACGGACATGAAGGCATCATGATTATTCTCATAACAGCAACATATATAGATTTTATCATATGATTACTTATATTCAAGTGATGATCTATTCACAATGCAAAAGTATGAATCAGAAACCTTATTGAGAACCAACAAACTATAACATCAGTCATTGAAGCAATTGCAATTTATCATAACATCGGAAAGAGTCTATGTCAGAGCTAAAAAGCAAGTCCACATACTCAACTATCATTTAGTCCTTCATAATTGCTAACACTCACGCAATACTTGTGGTTACGGAGTTTTAATCGGACACAGAGAAAGATAGGGGCTTATAGTTTTGCCCCACAACCTTTTACCTCAAGTGTAATGTCAACAATAATAATTCATGCTCCCCTACATCCAATTAGATATATATATCATGTTCTTTCCAACATGCTGGGCTTGCGAAAGGATAAAATGAAAAAGGAAAGGTGAAGATCACCATGACTCTTGCATAAGGTAGAAGATAATAATAAAGGATAGGCCCTTCGCAGAGGGAAGCAGAGGTTGCCATGCGCTTTTATGGTTGGATGCACAAAATCTCAATGCGAAAGAACGTCACTTTATATTGCCCCTTGTGATATGAACCTTTATTATGCAGTCCGTCGCTTTTATTACTTCCATATCACAAGATCGTATAAAGCTTATTTCTCCCACACCAATCAATCATACATATTTAGAGCATTTTTTATTGCTTTGCACCGATGACAACTTACTTGAAGGGTCTTACTCAATCCATAGGTAGATATGGTGGACTCTCATGGCAAAACTGGTTTAAGGGTATTTGGAAGCACAAGTAATATTTCTACTTGGTGCTGAGAATTTGGCTAGCATGAGGGGGAAAGGCAAGCTCAACATGTTAGAGGATCCATGACAACATACTTTACCTCAGATATAAGAAAACATAACTCATTACGTTGTCTTCCTTGTCCAACATCAACTCTTTAGCATGTCATATTTTAATGAGTGCTCCCAATCATAAAAGATGTCAATGATAATATATCTATATGTGAAACCTCTCTTTCCTTATTACTTCCTATTAATTGCAATGATGACCAAAGCTATGTCTCCCAACTCCCAACAACTTTTAATCATCATACCCTTTCTATGTGAAGTCATTACTCTCAATAAGATCAATATGAACTCTTTGTTTCTTTTTATTATTTTTCTCCTTTTCTTTTATTCACCCAAGATCATGGCCAAATAATCAAGCCCTTGACTCAACACTAATCTTTATTATATATAGCTCACGGACTCAATTACATAGAGAAATCATAAAGCAAAACTCAAAACTAGATCATGCCATAAACTTTATTCTACTAGATCAAGATAATACTAATAGGATCGAACTAAGAAAAACGGTAAAGATAGGAGTTGTGTTTGTGATACGATACCGGGGCACCTCCCCCAAGCTTGGCAGTTGCCAAGGGGAGTGCCCATACCCATGTGATTATGTTTCCTTTGTTGGTGAAGAAGGTGGAGGTGTTGTCGATGATGCAGGCTTGGCGTCCATCTTCCAAGGCATAGGCTCACCATCATAGAAGGATGATCGAGTCTCCGGGATCCTCAAATCTGCAGCCAAACTCATCCTTTTGAATCTATATTCATACTCACAGTTTTGGTTCTGCAGGTCATAAATTTGGGCTTGGAGGTGCTCGATCTTCTCATGAAGCTTGAAGATGGCCTCCCCAATATTGTCAGCATCCAGCTTATGGTTGCTAGTGAACTCCGCGATCATCATGTGGTTGGAGTTGAGTCCATGTTCCATCATCCCTTGACACTTGAAAACTTGTTGCTCCACTGCTTCGAGCCTCGTCTCCATGCTTCCGGTCCCCTTGGATCCCTCTTCATCGCGGATGTGCAGCAACCCATCACGCAACTCAATGGTTTGAGGGTGTTGCAGCACCTCCGCGAGGTAAGGGTTGATGACCTTCTCGAAGAACTTGTCCTTGGAGGCACTTGGGGCCGTCATTGATAATCTAGATCTGCCAGACAAACAGCTCGAAACAAGAACAGAAGACAATTGCGTGATACGGGAGTATATATAATGAATTTTTACCGACCAAAATACGTATCGTGCAAGAAAACGGAGTCCGGAAGGCACACGAGGTGCTCACGAGGTAGGGGGGCGCGCCCACCACCCTCGTGGGGCCCTCGTGTCCTTCCCGGACTGCCACTTATTTTTCTATTTTTCTAAATATTCCAAAACGGAGAAATATTACCTTAAAAATTGTTTTGGAGTCGGTTTACTTACCGTACCACATACCTATTCCTTTTCGGAGTTTGAAACGGTCTGGAAAGTGTCTCTTATGTATTCCTCCGGGGTTAGGGTTTCAATAATATTGGTTTCAACATTTATGGGATTACCTGAGATATAATGTTTAATCCTTTGACCGTTTACCACCTTCGGATTTGTGCCTTCAAAGTTATTGATTTTTATGGCATCGGAACGATAGACCTCCTCGATAACATAGGGGCCTTCCCATTTAGAGAGAAGTTTTCCTGCAAAAAATCTTAAACAAGAGTTGTATAGCAAGACATAATCACCTATATTAAACTCACGCTTTTGTATCCTTTTGTCATGCCATCTTTTAACTTTTTCTTTAAACAACTTGGCATTTTCATAAGCTTGGGTTCTCCATTCATCAAGTGAGCTAATATCAAATAACCTCTTCTCACCTGCAAGTTTGAAATCATAGTTGAGCTCTTTAATAGCCCAATATGCCTTATGTTCTAGTTCGAGAGGTAAGTGACATGCTTTTCCATAAACCATTTTATACGGAGACATACCCATAGGGTTTTTATATGCACTTCTATAAGCCCATAATGCATCATCAAGTTTCTTGGACCAATTCTTTCTAGACCTATTAACAGTCTTTTGCAAAATTAATTTGAGCTCTCTATTGCTCAATTCTACTTGACCACTAGACTCCGGGTGATAAGGAGATGCAATTCTATGATTAATGTCATACTTAGCAAGCATTTTACGGAAAGCACCGTGAATAAAATGTGAACCACCATCAGTCATTAAATATCTAGGGACTCCAAACCTCGGAAAAATAACTTCCTTAAGCATTTTAATAGAGGTGTTATGATCAGCACTACTAGTTGGAATAGCTTCTACCCACTTAGTAACGTAATCAACAGCAACTAAAATATGTGTATATCCATTGGAGGCAGGAAAAGGTCCCATATAATCAAAGCCCCAAACATCAAATGGTTCAATAACAAGTGAATAATTCATAGGGATTTCTTGACGTCTACTAATATTACCAATTCTTTGACATTCATCACATGACAAGACAAACTTACGCGCATCCTTGAAGAGAGTAGGCCAATAAAAACCGGATTGCAATACCTTATGTGCAGTTCTATCTCCAGCGTGGTGTCCTCCTTAAGCTTCGGAGTGGCACTTGCGTAGGATATGTTCCTGTTCATGCTCAGGTACACAATGTCTAATAACACCATCTACTCCTTCTTTATAAAGATGTGGGTCATCCCAAAAGTAATGTCTCAAATCATAAAAGAACTTTTTCTTTTGTTGGTATGTGAAACTAGGTGGTATGAATTTAGCAACAATATAATTGGCATAATCAGCATACCAAGGAGTACTACGAGAAGTATTTATGACATTTAATTGTTCATCAGGAAAACTATCATCAATAGGTAGTGGGTCATCAAGAACATTCTCTAACCTAGATAAGTTATCTGCAACGGGGTTCTCAGCTCCTTTTCTATCAACAATATGCAAATCAAATTCTTGTAGCAAGAGAACCCATCTAATAAGTTTAGGTTTAGCATCTTTCTTTTCCATAAGATATTTAATAGCAGCATGATCAGTGTGAATAGTTACTATAGAATCAACAATATAAGGTCTGAACTTATCACAAGCAAATACAACTGCTAAAAGCTCTTTTTCAGTAGTAGCATAATTTCTTTGAGCATTGTCTAGAGTCTTACTAGCATAATGGATAACATTTAATTTCTTATCAACTCTTTGCCCTAGAACAGCACCTACAAAGATAATCACTAGCATCACACATAATTTCAAAGGGTAAATTCCAATCAGGTGGTTGAACAACAGGTGCAGATACTAATGCTTTCTTAAGTATTTCAAATGCTTCTACACAATCATCATCAAAGACAAATGGTATATCTTTTTGTAATTAATTAGTCAGAGGCCGAGAGATTTTTGAGAAGTCCTTAATAAACCTCCTATAAAATCCGGTGTGACCAAGGAAACTTCTTATACCTTTGATGTCCTTGGGACATGGCATCTTTTCAATAGCATCAACCTTGGCTTTATCAACTTCAATACCTCTTTCAGAAACTTTGTGCCCCAAGACAAAACCTTCATTAACCATAAAGTGGCACTTTTCCCAATTCAAGACAAGATTAGTTTCTTCACATCTCTGCAAAACTCGATCAAGATTGCTCAAGCAATCATTAAAAGAGGAACCATAGACGGAAAAGTCGTCCATGAAAACCTCACAAATCTTTTCACAAAAGTCAGAGAATATAGCCATCATGCATCTTTGAAAGGTAGCAGGTGCATTACATAAACCAAAAGGCATACATCTATAAGCAAAAGTACCAAAAGGGCATGTAAAAGTAGTCTTTGATTGATCTTTAGCCGACACAGGTATTTGAGAGAAACCAGAATAACCATCTAGAAAGCAATAGTGTGTATGTTTGCATAATCTTTCTAGCATTTGGTCAATAAAAGGTAAGGGGTAATGATCTTTCTTAGTAGCTTTTTTAATTTGCGGAAATCAATTACCATCCTATAACCTGTGATAATTCTTTGTGGGATCAATTCATCCTTATCATTAGGAACAACAGTAATACCTCCCTTCTTAGGGACACAATGGACAGGACTTACCCACTGACTATCAGCGACGGGATAAATTATACCTGCCTCGAGAAGCTTGAGTATTTCTTTTCTTACCACTTCTTTCATTTTAGGATTTAGACGTCGTTGAGGATCACGAACTGGTTTGGCATCTGCTTCCAAATTTATTTTATGTTGACATAGAGTGGGACTAATGCCCTTAAGATCATCAAGAGTATATCCAATAGCAGCACGGTGCTTCTTCAGAGTTTTCAATAATCTTTCTTCTTCATGCTCTGAAAGTTTAGCACTAATAATAACAGGATATATCTTCTTTTCATCAAGATAAGCATACTTAAGATTATTAGGCAACGGTCTAAGCTCAAACACGGGATCACCCTTAGGTGGAGGAGGATCCCCTAGGATTTCAACAGGCAAATTGTGTTGCAGAATAGGTTCCTGTTTAAAGAATACTTCATCTATTTCCCTTCTTTCTTTCATGAACATATCATTTTCATGGTCTAGCAAATAGTGTTCTAAAGGATCACTAGGAGGTACGGCAATAGAAGCAAGACCAATAATTGCATCCTTACTAGGAAATTCTTCCTCGCGATGTTGTTTACTAAATTTAGAGAAATTAAACTCATGAACCATATCATCCAAGCCAATAGTAGCAACATTCTTTTCGCGGTCTATCTTAGCATTAATAGTGTTCAAGAAGGGTCTACCAAATACAATGGGACAGAAGCTATCTTGTGGGGAACCAAGAACAAGAAAATCAGCGGGATATTTAGTTTTCCCACACAAGACTTCAACATCTCTAACAATTCCCATCGCGGATATAGTGTCTCTATTAGCAAGTTTAATTGTAACATCAATACCCTCTAACTCAGCAGGGGCAATTTCATGCTTAATTTCTTCGTATAAAGTATGCGGTATAACACTAGCACTCGCACCCATATCACATAAGCCATGATAACAATGATCTCCTATTTTAATGTAAATAATGTGCACGCCTACATGTGTCTATGTTTATCTTTAGCACAAGGCTTAGCAATTCTAGCAGTTTCACCGTTGAACTGAATAACATGCCCATCAATATTATCGACAAGAGATCTTTAACAATAGCAATATTAGGTTCTACTTTAACTTGCTCAGAGGTGTATAAGTTCTAATATTGCTTTTACTTAACAACAGATTGAAGCTTTAGCATGATCCTTTATTCTCGACAGGAAAGGTGGTTTCTCAACATAAGAAGTAGGAACAATAGGATCATTATAAGTGACATCTTTTCTTCAACTTTAATAGGTGCAGCTACTTTTACTTCTATGGGAGGATGATATTTAAACCACTTCTCCTTAGGGAGATCAACATAAGTAGCAAAGAATTCACAGAAAGAAGCTACTATCTCAGAGTCAAGTCCATATTTAGTGCTAAACTTATGGAAAATATCGGTATCCATAAAATATTTAACACAATCAAACTTAGGTGTCATACCTGACTCCTTACCTTCGTCGAGGTCCCAATCTTCAGAGTTGCGTTTAATTCTATCCAATAAGTCCCATTTGAATTCAATAGTCTTCATCATAAAAGAGCCAGCACAAGAAGTATTGAGCATGGTGCGATTATTTTCAGAAAGCCGAGCATACAAATTTTGAATAATTGTTTCCCTTGGAAATCCATGATTGGGGCATGAATATAACATTGATTTAAGCCTCCCCCAAGCTTGAGCGATGCTTTATCCTTCGCGAGGCCAAAAATTATATATATAATTGCGATCACGATGAACAAGATGCATAGGATAATACTTTTGATGAAATTCCAATTTCAATCTTCTATAGTTCCATGATCTCGTATCATCACATAGCCTATACCATGTCAATGTGTCTCCCTTTAAAAATAAAGAGAAGACCTTCTTCTTAGCAACATCATCTGGTATACCTGCAACCTTAAATAATCCACAAACTTCATCCACATATATTAAGTGCTCATCAGATGCTTTGTTCCATCTCCGTAAAAGGATTAACTAGCAGTTTTTCCATCATACCAAGGAAATTCAAAAGGAGTTTCATTTTCAATAGGTTCAGAGGTTGAGGAGCAACTCTTTGTTTCATCGGACGGGTGAAGATACCCGAAAAAGCCCTCGAGAATTAATTTCCATAGTAACAAGTGACAAGAAATTTCAGCACACTATATAAAATTTTCCTTACCAAATTCCACCTACCAAAGGCGCTACACTCCCGACAACGGCGCTTTAAAAGAGTCTTGATAACCCATAAGTATAGGGGATCTATCGTAGTCCTTTCGATAAGTAAGAGTGTCGAACCCAACGAGGAGCGTATGAAATGATAAGCGGTTTTCAAAGAAGGTATTCTCTGCAAAGCATCAAATAAGTGGTAACAGATAGTTTTGTTGTAGGATAAATTGTAACGAGCAACAAGTAACAAAAGTAAATAAAGTGTAGCAAGGGGTCCCAATCCTTTTTGTAGCAAAGGACAAGCCTGGACAAACTCTTATAATAGGAAAAGCGCTCCCGAGGACACATGGGAATATCATCAAGCTAGTTTTCATCACGTTGTGTTAATTTCAGTATTTTCCGGCGACGTACGTTCAGTGGGAGGAGACGTTCCACTCGACTACGAGGCACCTATGGTGACTTTGTAAAATCTCAAGATCATATATGCTGGCCCACTCTCTCGAAGGTGCTCATAGGGGTAGGGTTCGCGTGTGTGCGCTTATAGCGGTGAGTGCTTGCACGTATATATGAGCCCTTGCGTCTGTACCGTGTTAAACAAATATATATCATGATTATACGTTCACTCGCTCACCCGCATAACTCCGTATTTTGTTGATGACACAATTAATCGACGGTCAACGTTCCACGCGGCGCAACTAGTGTTGCACCATCGTATGCCAGAATCGTGGGGCCCACCTGTCGGCCAGATATGAAAGAAAGAAATGGTAGTTTGAGTCTGTACTGTGTTAATAAAATAGGAGTACATTTTAGGGTGATCATACGGTCACTGGCTCACCACACTACAAGAAACCTGTTAATTCATGACAAATTTCGGATGACGTTCTCAGAATCCGTCACAAATAGGGGGCCATCGATGATGGTTTCTGTAGTTCGTCACAGAAAACGTCATGGATCATCAAGATGAAAATGGCCCCCCAAGGCGGTAGCCCCGTTATGACGGACACAAAGAAACCATCACGAAAACTGTCATGGAACGAGCAGATGGGCCTAATTTTTTTCTTTATACATCATCTAGTCCGTCACGGATGGCTCATGCCGATGTGCTATATGTTTTTTCTTCTTTTGGCCCAATATGTTAGTCCTTGATACGTCGCGCGCTACACATGGTGCCATGCAGCTTGCCGTAGTATGGACCCACATGTAAGTGTAGCAGAGCTAGAAATGAGCTGAGACGATGCCACATCAGCTTTGCCGAAAAGTGAGGGTCCCACATGTCAGTATGACACGAGAGAAATAACAGAAAAATATTAATAGCGCTCACAAGGGGTTCGAACGTGAGACCTCCTGCTACTGGACCGAACGAGCTAGCCACCCAGCCACAAAAGGTTAACTGTACAACAATGAGCAAAAATATTATATAGACACTACGTTGTGATGTTAGGCTGTACCAACCAATTTTTTCTTTTTGAGAAATCTCTAGCGCCAAGCAGTTTTTTACTCGTTTTATAGCTTTAATTAACGGACCCAACTAGCCACCCGATAACAGTTACATGCTAGAAATAGTAATTACATAATTGGGCCGGTCCAGAACGCCAACCCATCCAGTTTTCTACTCGTTTTTTTATTTTGTCCAAGTTAGATTTATTTTTTCTTTTTTAAGTTTTTCCCACATAAAACATTACACGGTTATTTTTTTTTGGGTAAAACTTACAATAATTAACGAGAGTGGCGTTTTGGCTCCTAGGTGTATATACACCTATTATGAAATATATGTCTAAAAAAACACATTTGAATATGTTAAAACAAATTGAGAAAAAATCTCGTGTGTACATCCAGACATCCTATGTTATATTCGCGCATAAAATTTCGGTGAAAAAGAACATTTTTTGTGGCATGTATAAAAAAATTTAAAAAATGTCTCGTGAATAGCTGTAATCAACCATCGAAAATTATCTTTTTTACACAAGCCACAAAAAATGTCCTTTTTCATCGAAACTTGGTGCATGCACATATAATGTCCGGATTTACACGCAGGTTTGTTTCTTGATTTTTTTTAACTTTTTAAAATGTGCATTTAGACCACTGTTCAAGATATCTTCGGATATTCTGATAAATCGTCCGATTTATCGCTTACCGGTGTTTGACCGATATGATAAACCGGCCGATAAATCAGCCGATATGGTGATAAATCGTCTGATATGTCGATAAATTGGCCGATTTACCACTTATCATGGGTCAACCGGTAAGTTCCCGATAACCGATATCCCCAACATTGATTTAGACAATGGGTGCATATACACCTATGAGCCAAAGTGAATTTCCGTTAAATTGCAACTATTATGTATTTCAAATGTCTATTCTATTTTCATTCTTTTGTACCTTGAAGAGGTAAACATGAACTTTTTCTAAAATTACATGGACTTAAACAGTTCACGTGCATTAAAAATTATTTGTAAATTCCGTATTTTCATTGTGGACCAAAAGCACACAATTTTTGTATATTGTTCAACCTGCATTAAAAATTATTGTGTAGTAATAATAATTTTTGAAATGTATTAAAATGTTGCACATGTTTGTAGTCTATAGAAATGTAAGATTAATAGCACATAATATTTTTTTACTAAACGTTCAACATTTTTTAAAAGCACACTGGACATTTTTTAAAATACACATTGACTTTTCTTAAAGGGACGTTGTATATTTTTTTGAATGCGTGATGAATTAAAAAACATGTTTACAATTTTTTAATACACGTGAAACGGTTTTCTAAAAACACGCCGAATATTTTTTTTTCAAATGCACTAATACTTCCGTTAAGTTTGATGTCAATTGTAATTTTCCCTTACATTTCTTGTTTTGAATGGAAAAAATATTATCAAGAATGCAAAATAAGAAATATAACTTCATTTTATTTGTACATGCACAAAATGTGTGTCGAGTGCCCGACACTAAACACCCGGCATACCTTTTTTTCATTTCTTTCTATTCTTTGTTTTGATTTCTTCTCTACATACTGTTAATGGTCTTGAAATTTCCCTACATTCAATATACAACATCACATGTTTCAGAATATGCAAACGAAGTAGGAAAAACATGAAACCTGACATGGTGTCATTATATGATCCCTAGAGACCGTGGTAAAAAAGTAGAAGGTTTTAAAAAAGTTGTCACGTACACTCCTTGGAAACCGAGACATCTCCCGGGAAACATGGTTTCAAGAGGGAATGGGTTGGGTTTGAATGCAATGATTTATCGTTGGACCTTGAAAGGTTTTTCTACATTCAAGAGACACCATCACATGTTCCATCTCAAAATTTGAGAGCGTTTCACACAACTTACCGTGTAATTATTGTGTATTTTAATTCTCTATTCTTTTTTATATTGTGTACCTTTTTTCGGATGAACATGAACTTTTTCTAAAGTTCACGTGGATTTAAATAGTTCAACGTGTTTTTTTTTGTAAAATTACGTATCTTCATTCAAGACCAAAATCACGCAATTATTTTATATCTTCATTGTATTTTTTCAAAATACACAATTATTATAAAGTTGATGACACATGGTATGAAAACTGTTGAAATTGTATTAAAATTTACTGTGTAATAATACTAAGTTTTAGAAATGTATTAAAAATGTTAAACCTGTGTAGAAATGTGATGATAATTTTACAAAATAATATTTAGTGAAAAATCTCGAAAAATTCAAACAATGTCGGGAAACATGAAACTTGGCATGGCCCTCGTATGACACATAGAGGATCTGATAGGAAATTGAGAAGGTTTCAGAATAGTTGTAATGTGCACTACTTAGAAACCAGCCATCTTCGAGAAAGAATCTATGTTTTGAGAAGGAACGTGCCAGTTTTGAAGGCAAAGCGACCATTGCTTCCTCTACGATTGCCTCTTATCCAAGAAAATGAAAGGAATAACAAACATGAGGGTGCCAAACTTGGCCTCGAACATTGAGATTGTTGAATTTTTATAAAATTCTAAAAAATGCAAACGAAGTCTTAAAAAATGGAACTTGGCACGGTTCTTGTGGACAAGGTTAGGAGGTCGGAGGCGGCCCAGAGCAGTGGCAACGATGACGAGGTGGTGACGTCCGTGACGGAGAAGGGCTCGATGGCGAGCACACGGACCGTCCCGGCTGGAGCTGGTTCCCGGAACAGACGAACCCATCCGCGGCGGACCTCCTGGATGTGCTCACTGTAGCATGACTAGGGTTTGAGAGTTGAATTATTTCTTAATGCAATTAAATGTTGATGAACATGATGACATGGCACATTAGCTTGTGGTCACTGTAGCATGACACTGGGGGTGTTACAGCGCCCTCATATGAAACTTAAAGACTATGGTAAAAACATGAGAAGGATTCACAATAGTTGTGACGTATGCTGCATACAAACCGGGTCATCTCCAAAGAAGAATATAGGTTTTGAGAGGAAACTAGTCAGATTTGAAAGCGAAACGCCCGTTGCTGCATCCGTTGGCCTTGATTTTTTTTTCTACTCTCAATATATAGCATTGCATGGTCCATGTCAAAACGTGAGAATTTTTCGGATCCATTTGCTATACATAAGTCATTTAGTGCATTTCTAAGCATTTAAGAAATACAATTCAATTTGGAACTCCACGTGCACGTAAAAATTGAAAATTTGGTTTAAAAATCACATTTGTATTAACGAGATTCCAAACATCAGGGTGCCAAGACTGAACTCTGAACATGTAGATTGTTGGTCCCGTAATTAAAAAAATGCAAACAAATTTTAGAAAACATGAAGCTTCGCATGGTGTCATAAATGATCCCTAGAGGCCGTGGTAAAAAATCGAGATGGTTACTTACACAATAATTGCTAAAATTCTATCAAGTGTTTCCCACTGCCGCACATCATTGACTATGGCTAGGTCACTAGTTAGTAGAAAATGTTTAATCATTTATCTACAATCCATGAATTAAATTTTCAAATGTTCGCTACAAAATATTAGTAATATTTCAAAATATTTACCAATGAAAAATATATTTTAAATTTATAAAACCATATTTGATCGATGTTCACTCAAAATAATATGTGTAATATATCAAAATATTCCTAAACGTGTTCTTTGGGTATTCTAATGACCGGAAATAATAGTGTTCAACCTATTTAGGATAAATAACTAAATAATACTTTTCAATATATGTAGTATATTAGTAGATATAAAAAGTGTGCTGGGGTATATGTGATAAATGTTTTTTGCAAATTATTTTAGAAGGGTGCCTTATTTAGTTATTTGCAAAACAGAAAACAAAACTAGTTCAAAATCTGGGCTACCTTGCTAGCACGGATCAGGAAAAGCCCGTTAGATTCCTAGCTACGCATGCATGTATCCTAGGTCAGGAAAGCTACGGCTTCTGATTGGTTCATTCTACCTTCACACGGATCGCCAGTCACAGCCGTCAGATCCTCTCGCATCCAACAATGGCAGACTGGTTACCATCACTCGTGTTTCTTCCCCACCCACGAGGAGTCATCGCATTTATTCCGCCGAGCTACCCGCTTCTAGATCCTCCCAGCGCGAGTAAAATGCACCGGTGATTATTGAACTTGTCGTGTCTGTTCGCTTTGATCATCAGATTCAAAATACAATCAATCTGAATACACTATATACATAATCGCGGTGATTATACGGTCACTGCCGGATCGTATAGCTTCGTATTTCATCTAGTTGACCGGTCAAACAGCCCAGCTCACTTTCTCTCTACCTATGTGGGTCCTATTAGTCAGTGGGTGAAATAAAGTACAGCAAAATAAAATTATATGCCGATGACGATTCGAATCCTAACGCTAAAAGGGCAGCTGGCTAACCACTTGTGCTATCTCAAGCTGGGACTAAATTTGGGGTCTTCGAGACCTCTCTGCTGTTAAAAAAAAAGTCGCGACTAACAACGGAAGAGAAGTCTTTTATACTATTGTTTTCACATTTACGTGACAGCCATTGAGGATTATACCGTTTTGGCTTGGCCGACGGACGCTGACACAACCGAACTGAACCCAACAGCTCGAGCTCTTGCTTAATTACAGTCCACTACAGCACTTGATCTATTTTTTTGGAAAGGTACATAGTCTCGAGTTAGCATGGTGCGTGCTCCGACTGCATGGCACACCTGGTTAACCCGCAAGCCTATTAGCGTGAGATTGCTGTTTGAATCCCATCAGTACATATTTTTATTTTTCCTCTGCTTCTTTCTTTCACCAACCGACAAGTGGGACCCACATAGGCAGAGAGAAAGTGAGATGGACTGTTTGACCGGTCAACTAAATGAAATACGAAGCTATACGATCTGGCAGTGACCGTATAATCACTGCAACGCAAATATAGTGACTGTATTGACCGTATTTTTTAATACAGTGACCAAAGTGAACATACACGACAAGTTGCCAGTGCATTTTACTCTCCCAGCGCCTTCCTTTCTCCATCTCCTAATCCAGATCTCTCCTCCCCCAGCAACTAACTTCCTCCGTCCCCTCACCGAAGGCAAGCACATCCCCAACAAGTCCACCATGCCCAGGCCGCCATCGAACCCGTTGCGGATGCCGCGCTGGGCCGCCGAGGGGTCTACATCGACCGGTCGCCGGGGAGCAGCGCTGTGCCGGACGCTGCAACCGAAGGCCAAACGGTGCGATGGCGGACGCGGTCTACAGCGCCAGCGGGATGGCCTCCGCTTCAGCCGCGACCAGTGCCCGTGTAGTTGCAGGGCGCTTGCCGCCTCGACGACGGCCTCGTCCATATAGGCGGCGACGCCCCTGAAGGCCGACCTGGCGCCGGTGCCGTTGCTGTGTCCCGTGCCCGAGTCGCTGCAGGGCGCGAGCGGCTCCCTCGTGGGCTTGCCGAACCGAGGGAACCACGACGGGCTCGCGCACTTGGATGGGCCTGGCGCGACAGTATACCGGACGGGCGTGCTCGAGGTCGCCAAGGTACTGCGGCGGCGACGGGCTCGTGACCCCCTCCACATCCACGCGTCCAAACTACAGGCCGGCGCGGACGCGAGCTAGATGGCTTTGGAAACCGAAGCGGTGGCGTGCTCGTGATCCCCTCCCATGCGTGTTTGAGGAGCCTGAATCCAGGGGCAGCATCCTAGGTGTCCTTCCGTGGTGGAAGATTATGGCTGGTAGTGGATCTGGTGGATCCTAGCCTAATAAGCTCGAAGCCGTGATGTTGTACTCTGCTTTCATATGAATACGACTACGCTCTCTCAAGAAAAATCAACGTGCTTACTTGGCTGTGATTTGTGTTTTTGTATAATTTTTTAGTGGGTTTCATTTTCCTTTACTTTTGGCTGTAACTCAAATTTTTTATTTTAATGGTATGAGCAGAAATCTAAAATGTACGTGCTTTAAATGTTAACAGACCAAACATAATAGGTATTTCCCTGAAAAAAAACATAATAGGTATTAGTCTATAATATAGTTAGTGGGCTAAATATTTCTAATGGAAATTAGTAGGGCAAAATACTATTTGGGCCACAACATAAACATTGGGCCGAGATTTTAACTAGGCTGATGATCACACGGGCCGAAACTAAAACAATGGGCCAGATGATCACATGGGCCGAAACTGAAACGATGGGCCAGATGGGCCAGATGATCACATGGGTCAAAACTGAAACAATGTGCCAGAATCCTATATGGCTTGATAACCTGATGGGCCGCCATGTCAGTTGCCATGTCGGATGATGACGTGTCCTGCGCGTTAACGCCGTTGTTACCACGTTAGTTAAGTGCCATCTATGACAGCCAAGAACCGTCATGGATCCACGTTGTTACCACGTTGGAAGATCCGTCATGGAGCACACAATGGTCAAATTATGACGCGATATACATGACAGATTTTAAATCCGTCATGCATAGTCATTTATGATGGTTTTGTGACCATCCATGACGGATGGTGTCCGTCATGTATTAACAGATTTCTTGTAGTGCCATACATCTTCGTAATTTGTTGATGACACGATCAATTGACCAGTCAAACGGTCCACATTCAGCAGCGCACATTACCATAGGGCCCACCCATCGCCACAGATATGAAGGATGAAATGGTAATATATTAGTGGTCGGTGGGCTATTCAAAGTCGTGAGACCCTCGGTTGGTAGTCACCGCGGTTATGGGCGTTCATTGGGCGGTGAGGTGGGGATCCCCGAGAAAAGCTCGGCGGGGGGGGCTAGAGGATGGCCAGACGACGGTGGACCGGTGGTGGGAGTGGTTTCGGAGGGGGCCCGCGCAGCGGCGAGGGTCGGGCGGTTCTACCGGTGGTGGTGGCGGCTCGGGGGGGGGTGGATTTTGATGATAAACCGGAGGCCCTTGATTTTGTATCCAACGGCCGGAAAATCTAATGACCGAGATGAAAAGTCGGTCGACCGACGTAGCCTCACCGCGACGCACACATGCACGCACGCAAGACACACATGCATGTAGGCGCAACACCGACACGCATACACGCACGCATGTCGGGCGTGCAACATCGACACGCATATACATGCACTCACGAACACACGCACGCACGCACCCATGCATGCAACATCAAACGCACTTTGCACGCACGCAACACTCGCGACGCCGCATGCACACAAAGATCTGACGCAAGACACACGCTCAACCTATACGCATGCACCCTTTGTTAAGGACATGGATTGTTACGTATTAATCAATCTTATCGTGATAAGCGAGCATTGATGTTTGCATCGGTCTTTATGAATCACAACGATCGAACGGGCTATCAACATAGTAGGCTTATCTACATGAAAAGATGACGCCACACTCAATGAACAATCATCGGTTTATGAAATGCCCGCTCGACCGCCTGCCCACCAAAGGTTCCTCGACAAAGCGCCGCTGCGTTGGGTCATCGACATGCATGCCATGCACCCAAAGAGCCCACATGTTAGTGGAAGAACGGTAGCGGTGTCCTAGGTCGAGTCGAGGGCGCAACTCACAAGACGCCCGGCTGAACACGCCTGCATGCCGCATTCAAACGCTCCATGAAACCCGCCTGTGGAAGCCGAGAAACCCACTGGGTTCCCGTGCGCAAGACGGGTCTTTGACCCCGTGCGCGCACGGGTCTGATGTTCAGGCGCACGGGGTCAAAGACCCCATGCGCACGGGTGGTGAGATTGTCTCTGAGTACCCCGTGCGCACGGGGCTGACTTAGCCCGTGCGCACGGGGTCCAACGGGCAGAAATCCCCACCAGCCCATGAACACTATATAAAGGCCCTTCTTCCACCTCCAACCATCAACCCTAATGTCTTGTTGAGCTCCACCATTGCTACACCCCATTTTGCTCAATACTCTCAATCCCTCCACCCAAACTTGTTGAAACTTATGGGATTGGGAGAGCAAGACCCGATCTACAACTTGACCAAACCAAATCGCGTTCCCCGCAACATTTCTTCCCCATTGACTTGTTACTCTTGGAGCTTGGGCTCCTATGCGGTTAGAGGTTCCTCCGGAAGCTTCCTTGCTTGTGGTGTGATCCGGAGAAGTTTGTAAAGGTGTGGTGGTTGCCTTCAAGACCAACCCCGAGTGTTTCGAGGCTCATCCATTGGGGGTGACTCGAAGGAGAATACTGTGGGCCTTTGATGGCGGTGTCGGTGTCAAAACCGGCGGATCTCGGGTAGGGGGTCCCGAACTATGCGTCTAGGCGGATGGTAACAGGAGATAAGGGACACGATGTTTTTACCCAAGTTCGGGCCCTCTCGATGGAGGTAAAACCCTACTCCTCTTGATTAATATTGATGATATGGGTAGTACAAGAGTAGATCTACCACGAGATCAAGGAGGCTAAACCCTAGAAGCTAGCCTATGGTATGATTGTTCTTCGCCCTATGGACTAAAACCCTCCGGTTTATATAGACACCGGAGAGGGCTAGGGTTACACAGAGTCGGTTACAATGGTAGGAGATCTACATATCCGTATCACCAAGCTTGCCTTCCACGCCAAGGAAAGTCCTATCCGGACACGGGACGAAGTCTTCAATCTTGTATCTTCATAATCCAGGAGTCCGGCCAGAGGTATAGTTCGGCTATCCGGACACCCCTAATCCAGACTCCTCAAGAGCTCTCGAACCAGGCTTCAATGACGCATTTAGTCCGGCGCAAGATATTGTCTTTGGCATTGCAAGGTGGGTTCTCCTCCAAATTCCGTGTACCTGTTGAATAATGTCCGGTTTCTTGTAAATGTGGCGCTCCTTGGCTTCTACGCCCAATAATGGCCGTCTTCCATGTGCCAAACGAATACGAAAAGTCAGGGTGTTTTTACATTTACACCCCTAGCCGCGTAAATGAGCCGCCTATTTAAAGGGACGAGGATTTAGATCCAAACCACACCATCTCCCCTCCGCGAGTATGCATCAGAGCGTATCCGACAGAGGTCCATTCCATCATGGCCGGCCGTCGCAGCTCCTCTCGCCCTTCCAGCCCTCAGCCTGGAGATTGGGAGAGATGCTCCATCCCGCACAGCGAGCTAGTGACGCTCCAGACCAAGTGATTTCTCCCCCCGGCCTATATGGTCCCGATTCGAGCCGGACTTGCCACCTATAATGGCGGAGAGCAAGCGGAGAGCGCCCCCAATCCCTCCAAAGGAGAGCGGGTATGCCTTGTCCCTTATTTAATACTAGCAAAAATGCCCGTGCGTTGCAACGGGAGAAAATTTAATTAAGTTCCCTAGCCTAGGCTAAAATATAAACCATTATTTAATTTATATTCCACAACAATTTTTTCCCAAAATAAAAAAGAATGATGCTTTCAATCATACCGTCTTTGCAAAATGATTACAGTTCAGTTTGCGGCTTCGTGGTTCCATTCTCACCTCCATGCCATGATCAATTGAAAAGAAAGAAAAAGATGTTTTGGAATAGGGTCATCTCAGACCATGTAGGGGCGAAACAAAAAAACATTTTATTTTTCGTTGATCCACAACTGAATCAAAGAAAAAAAGAAAAGTGTGTAGCAGCCTAGCTCAACCCATGTGTCGGAGAAACAGAAATGTTGCGTGGTCCATCGGGAGATCGATGATGGATGAAACTAAAATTGGAGGGAAGAATCATTCCTTCCTTTAATATTGATATATAATAATTAGTATATAATATTGATATATAATAATTACTATCTATGAAGATTTTCAATCAGCGAACATTTTTTGAATTGATGAACTTTTATTTTCATAATTCATGATTATTTTCATTTCTATTAACATTGTTTTAAAAATTCATGAACATGTTTTGAATTCGTGAAATCTTTGTTCTAGTTCATGAACATTTTACTACTTCTGAAACATTTTTAAAAGTTCACATTTTCTTTTGAAATTTGAAACTTTTCTGAAATCCAAAATTATTTTCAAGAATAAAAAAATAAAAAGGAAAAAAAATAAATAAACTGGTGTCGTCCCTCCCCGCTCATGGGCCAGCCCAACAGGGCACATGGTTTTCTGAAACTTTTTTCAAAATTCACATTTCCTTTTGAAAATTTGGAAATTTTCTGAAATCCTAAATTATTTTAAATAAGGAAAAAATAACCAAAATGAAATTAGAAAACAGGGGCTCCCCGCTAATGGGCTGGCCCAATAGGGCGCGTGTAACGCCCCGGATTCGATGCGCCAGGTGTCCGCCAGTTTTCGCCGCCGTTGCCATGTCATGTGCTTGCGTGTTGCACTTTGCCATGTCATCATCTGCATTTCATATCATGTCGTCATGTGCATCGATTTGCATACGTGTTCGCCTCATGCATCCGAGCATTTTCCCGTTGTCCGCTTTTGCAATCCGCACTCCTATGTTCCCCGCGCCTTTTACCTCTTTTCATGTGCGGGTGTTAAACGGTCTCGGAATGGACCAAGGTTTGTCAAGCGGCCTTGGTATAGCACCGGTAGACCGCCTGTCAAGTTTCAGATCATTTGGAGGTCGTTTGGTACTCCAACGGTTAACCGGGTAACCGCAAAGCCCTCGTTGAGTTGCAGCCCAACACCCCTTCCCAAGTGGCCCAAAACCCAGCAAACTCCCCTCCATGCTCTCGGTCGTTCGATCACGATCGCGTGACCGAAAACCGCACCTCATTTGGACTCTCCTAGCTCCCTCTACCTATAAAACTAGCCCCTCCCCCGAAATTTGCGGATGAATTCGCAGATGAACCCTAGCCCCTTCTTCCTTCAGGCCACGGACACGTCCAACTTCACGGACGCGCCCACTTCCACCTCACCCCGCCAATCCGCTCGCCACCTCAGCGCCGCCGCCTCATAGGCTTAATGGGACGCCGCCACGTCGCCTCCCCGCGCCCACATCGCGCCGCCGCCGGTTTCAGATCCGCCCGCCGGGCCGAACTGGCTCGCTGGGCTCAGAGCCGCTGCCGCTTATCGCTGGCGCCGCCCACGGCGTGCCTCCCTCGCCGCCCATTGCGCCCTCGTCGTCCGGCCGCCTGAAGTCGCCGAGCCTTCGCCCCGCGCCCGCGCTCAGCGCCGCCGGCCGGCCCGGCGACCGAGTTGCCATGGCCATGCGCCGTCCGGCCGGATCCGTGTCCGCCGTTTACTCAAGACGCCCGCCCGGCGCTTCGCCTTGATCCTCCGCCACGGCGCCAAGGCTGAACCCAGCTCGCCACCTCCGGCCTCTGCCGCCCGCGCTCACCGGAGGCCGCGCCGCTGCTCGCCGTCCGGCGGATCGGGAGCCCCGATCCGCCGCCGTCGCGTTGACCCGTCGCGACCGAGTGGGCGGCCTCGCCGACCGCCCAGCCCAGATCCCTCCAGCCCAGCCTGCCCCTCCCGCTTCAGGCCGAGCCCAAGGGTGAGCGACCCTCCGCCTCGCCTGCGTATTTTTACTATTTCCGCTCACCTGTTTTTTTTATCAAATCCACTAAGTCCCGAGTTAGTCGATATTTTGTTGCATTTTCATCGATCATAACTCCGCATCCGTAGTCCGCTTTCATGCGTGTAATATGTCAAAATGTTCGTCCCGATGAGTAGATCATTTCATCTCATTGCATCATTTTCATTTGAGCTCATCTTGATGCCCGAAATGCTGTTGGAAGAGGGCTATGTGATGTTAGTTTCGCTTTCTTAATGTAACATGCACTTTTGTCATTTTTGCCATGATTGATGTGTGCATCCTTTGAACTTGAGTCCTACATGTGTTTTGTAATATGCCATGTCTTCTTTACAGTGGTGTATGCCATGTATTTTTGTGATCTATGTGGTGACTAGCACAAGCATGCAAAGTAGGCTTCCTGATGTTGCTGATTTCAGCCCTGCTTTTGTCGATATTTTCATGCCATGTTAACTTGATGCTGCTGAGAGATCCATGCATATTTTGAGATACTTCAGTAAGGATGTTTTGTTCTACATGTCTTGATCTATCCATCCATGCCCTTGTTTGCAATTATGGAGTGCCATAGCTTGAGTCAATCGAGCTCTACTTTTGCTATAAAATGTTTCATGGCAGATTGTTTACATGTTATTCAATTTTTGCCAAGGTTGTTGTAGTTGATCCTTGTATGCTATGATGTTGTTCTTTCCATGTATAGCTTCTATGCCATGTCTTCTTACTATTGGTTGCCTTGCCATGCCATGTATTGCTCTGTGGTGAGTGGTTCAAGCACACCAACATGCCTACTCATTGTTGTTCCTGCCATGTATGAATCTGTAATATAACTTGCCATGTTTACGTGGGTGCCATCATATTTTCTGATCCTTTTTGGCTTATGGTCAGTAAGGGACTTTTGTTCTATGCTTTGAGTAGATTCATGCCATGCCTTTTTTGCCATGATAAGTTCCTGTAACATGTTGTTTGATAGCTCTAAACATTGCAACCTCGATGTTATTTTCGCCAATGCCCTAAACTGTTATTACTTGCAATCTTGCCATGTCTTTTGAGCATGTTCTAGTGATTTCTGGAGATAGCTCAGTGTTCATGTTTTGTAATGCTTTACTTGTACATCATGCCCATGCCTTTTGTTTTCATATTGAGATGCTGTAGCATGTTGTTTTGATGCTTGCAATATGCCTAGTTGCTGTTTTGGATGATTGTTGCCATAACTTGTATAGGGTGTATGTGTTGAACCGCTGTCCGCTTTTGTTGTGCTCTATATGAAACTTGCTTGATTTTGCATGTAGTTTCATATTATCATGTTGGATCCTTGTTTTGAGGTGTTTGCTTGATGTTTGCATGCATTTTGCATCAATGCCATGTTTATCTTGTTTTGCTCATATCTTCTAGGCCGTAGCTCCGAATTGAATGAACTTTATATGTAACTTGACTAGATTTTCGTGTAGATCATCATGGTGCATCTTAAATTGCTGTTTAACAACTTGAACATAAGGTTTATTCAGATCTGGACCAATTTCGAAATTTGCATATGAGGACTTACCGGAATTGTTATAGGTTGTTCCCGGCCTCATTTAAACTTGCTTTGACGTGGTGTTCTTGTTTGCATCATCTCTTGCCATGAGTAGCTTCATGTAGCTTTGTCATGCATCATGCTTGTATGTGCATCATGCCTTGTTCATGTGTGGTGTGTTTACTATGTTGTGTGCTTCTTCTTGTTAGTCCCTGCTTGCTGCGATCGTGAGGATTCGCTCGCTCACGCTTGGTTCGCCTTCGTGGCTTCATCTTCTTCATGGACTCGTTCTTCTTCCTAGCGGGATTTCAGGCAAGATGACCGCTACCTGGATCTCACTACTATCATTGCTATGCTAGTTGATTCGTTCTATCGCTATGCTGCGCTACCTATTACCTGCTTATCAAGCCATCCCAAATTGCCATGTCGCCTCTAACCTTTTGCACCCTTCCTAGCAAACCGTTGTTTGGCTATGTTACCGCTTGCTCAGCCCTCTTATATAGCCGTTAGTTGCAGGTGAAGATGAAGTTTGTTCCTTGTTGAACATGGAGATGTTGTTCCTTGTTGGAACATGTTTACTTGTGGGGATATCACAATATATCTTATTTAATTAATGCATATATATACTTGGTAAAGGGTGGAAGGCTCGGCCTTATGCCCGGTGTTTTGTTCCACTCTTGCCGCCCTAGTTTCCGCTCATATCGGTATTATGTTCCCGGATTTTGCGTCCCTAACGCGGTCGGGTGATTTATGGGACCCCTTGACAGTTCGCTTTGAATAAGACTTTTCCAAAGAAGGCCCAACATTGGTTTTACATTTGCCTCACCTAGCCTTTTTTCCCTTGGGAGTCGCGATCCCGAGGGTCATCTTTATTTACCCCCGGCCAATGCTTGTCTAAGTGTTGGTCCAAACTAGAGCCACTTATGTGCCGCCCGAGGCAACTTGGGGTATCGCTTGTTGTCGACGTAGTGTTCATCCGGTCGTGGCTCGAGACGAGATATACGCGGCTACTATCGTGGTGTCGGCACGCCGGAGGTCTTGCTGGTCTTGTTTTATTCTGTCGAGATGTCTTGTAGCCGGATTCCGAGATCGATCGGGTCTTCCGGGAGAAGGAATATCCTTCGTTGATCGCGAGAGCTTATCATGGGCTTGTTGGGACACCCCGCAGGTATAAACTTTCGAGAGCCGTGCCTACGGTTATGTGGCGATGGGAATTTGTTAATATCCGGTTGTAGTAAACTTGAAGCAAACCTCTTATAAAATACACCAACCGTAAGCGTGAATCGTGAGTGTCTCTTTTCGGGTTGATCGAAAGGAGAACACGGTTTCGGGTTATGTCGACGAAGTAGGAGTTCAGGATCACTTCTTGATCATTACTAGTTGACGACCGTTCCTTTGTTTCTCTTCTCGCCTCATTTGCGTATGTTAGCCACCATATATGCTTAGTCGCTGCTGCAACCTCACCACTTTATCCCTTCCTTTCCCATTAAGCTTTGCTAGTCTTGATACCCATGGTAATGGGATTGTTGAGTCCTCGTGGCTCACAGATTACTACACCACCATTGCAGGTACAGGTTTGCGATGATCATGACGCGAGAGCGAAGTTTGCTTGTTTGGAGTTCTTCTTCTGCTTTCTTCTTCGATCGGGGATAGGTTCCAGTCGGCAGCACTGGGCTAGCAGGTGGTGGATGTCGTGTGAGCTTGTTTATGTTTCATCCGTAGTCGGATGTTGATCTTGTATATGATGTTGCTGTATTCTTGTGGCATTTGTGCCTTATGTATGTATCCCCATCTATTATGTAATGTTGATGTAATGATATCCACCTTGCAAAAGCGTTTCAATATGCGGGTCTATCCTTGGTGGGACCGTCGAGTTCCTTTTGGATAGGGTCGCATATTGGGCATGACAAGTTGGTATCAGAGCCTCGACCGACCTTAGGAGCCCCCTTGTTTGATCGTGTAGTTTGGCCGTTGTTGAGTCTAGAAGAAAACTGTTTTCGGAGTCTAGTTATATCGGAGAGTAGGAATTCTTTTTACTCCTCAGCCCCTTCGTCGCTCTGGTGAGGAATCTTGACGTAGGTGTTTTGAAATACTCCTCTTCCCATTCAAATTTTTCTTTAGGTTCACGCAGTTGGTTTTCCGATCGTTGGCCCTCAGCTCTTTTTATCCGGTGCATTTCTCGTCAAGTTGATTCGACCCTCTTCATCTTTGCGTTCAATCCTCAGCTGTTTTTTCCCACCCGCCCACCCTTCTTCTTCTCAGAACCGGAGTCCGTAATCGAGTATCCATCCTACTCGTGCGAAGTCTTTGCTTTTCTTTCCTCAATGATTTCAACCGGTGTTTTCTTTTCAAGATATTCGTTGGTTTCCCCTTCCAAGCTGTCTTTGTTTTCCCGCCCTCCCACCCTATTATTCCCGGAGTCTGAGTCTCTTTCGACCATCAATTCCATTCGTGTGCAGTTTCTTCATTCTTCCCTCAATCGTTTCAACCGGTGAATTCTCATCTCGTTCGTCATTCTTCATCTCTTTCTTTTTCCGGTGCACTCAATTCAAGTTTTTCAGGTTGATCATATTCTTTTCCTTGGATCAAATGTTCTCCCAGCTCGTTCGTCTCTAGCCAGTTTATCCTTCCGGAGTGCTCAACTCATCTCAAGAGATTCGTCTGTGTTCGAATTAATTCGAGGTTGTCACCTCATTCAAATATTTGTATTGTTCCGGTGCATCATCTATCTGTTCAACATCCCTTTCCAACGGTGTTATCTCTTTTAGTGGGCCTAACCCACAGGTCTTTTCCCAGGATCTTACCTGACTCTTCTAATTTCCCCGGAGTTATTCTCAATTCTTTTCGGAGTTTGACGTAAGTATGAATTTCATCAGTCAGATGTTTTTTCAAGATCGATTTCAAATCATTTTCATTGTTGGCTCAACCTCTTCGTTTTTCATTCTCCCGGAGTATCCCGATAATTTTGGTGGTGTTTATCGTCGTCCTTGAAGACCGAAGTAGAGTTCCTTCTAAATCTCGTCCGTTCTCCCGAAGATTCGTGGTGCTAGCTCGATGTTATCATATCTAGTTGTTTTCAATCCCGCAAATTCTTTTCATCAATCCGGAGTATTTCAGGCGTTGCTTTCCCTCTCGATCATCCGGAGGTCAGCTTTTCGGAAGATTTCTTCGTTCCAAGTTTTTCAAATCCGTTCTCTCAATTATTCTATATACGTGCCCTTTCGGTCGCCTCAATATTATCCCGGTGCTTCGTTCAAGTATTCTTCAATCAGTTCGCGATCTCTTCGCTCTTTTGCATCTAAATCCCCTCTAGCTTATTGGTTCTTCTAATTCTTCCCGGTGATTCTTTCTCCTTCATCAGTCATTTCCGAATTCTTACGGTGGTTCATTGAAGATTCTTTTTCTTTGATTATCATGTCATCCATTCGTTCTTTTCAATCCTACCGGTGGTTCATGAAGACTTTCTCAAGTTTTGTGCTATGTTTCCCCTTAATCCTTTTTCAAGAAGAATAAGTAGTTTGCAAAGTCCATTGCTTGTCATCAATTTAATTTGATGAAGGATAAGCATACAATAAATCTTATTCTTATTTCATCCAAGTGATTAATCTTTTTCTTCGGAGTTTGTTCTTCATGAATAAATTCTACTTCCAAGTGTTTTCATCTTTTCTTTTCCGGAGTTCAAATTTTCTCGGCCATTTCGTCGGAACCTCCATCTAAATCATCGCAAGGCTCATCTTATTCTTTCTTCCTTCATTCTATCTCATCATCCTTTTCGTAACCGGAGTTTTCATGGTGGTTCTTTATGATTTAATTCATTCTTCAAGAGTTCATCAAGATTTTGTTGGTGGAGCTCAAGTATCTTTCCTTCTTGCTTCTCGAAGTGCAATTAAATCTCCGTATTCTTTTGAAGTGGAGTTTTGCATTTCTTCGTTCTTCTCAGCTATTCAATCTTTTCCGCTTGTGGTCGGTTATCACCTTATGATCTTGAGATGTTATCTATAAGTCCACGACAAGATCATTCTTTCGTTGTTCATTTTCTCAACAACTCCATTCAATCCTTCCTTCTAAGTTCTTTTCAATTCTTCCAATTCTTCCGGAGGCATTGTGTTGTTCATCTCGTCAAGTTTCATCCCATCTTGTGAAGTTCATGTTCTAATTTTCAATGTTCAACCGGAGTGCTGCCTAAATCCTTTCAGTCTTATTCGTTTCTTTCTCATTCTAACCACTCCGGTTAGAACGATTTGTTTCATAGTCTATCTGATTCCGTGAGCTTTCGATTCTCGTAATTCTCGCCGTTCCTCTCTTTTTCTCGAGTGCTCTCGATTCTTTGCTTCTTCTCTTGAGTTCTTGTTTCACCTCTTCCTTTTTCCCTTCCGTCTCGGTCCTAAGATCTCGGGACGAGATCTCTTGTTAGTGGAGGAGTGTTGTAACGCCCGGATTCGATCGCGCCAGTGTCCGCCATTTTTTCGCCGTCGTTGCCATGTCATGTGCTTGCGTGTTGCACTTTGCCATGTCATCATCTGCATTTCATATCATGTCGTCATGTGCATCGCATTTGCATACGTGTTCGTCTCATGCATCTGAGCATTTTCCCCGTTATCCGTTTTGCAATCCGGCACTCCTATGTTCCCCGGCGCCCCCTCTTACCTCTTTTCATGTGCGGGTGTTAAACGGTCTCGGAATGGACCGAGGTTTGTCAAGTGGCCTTGGTATAGCACCGGTAGACTGCCTGTCAAGTTTCGGATCATTTGGAGGTCGTTTGGTACTCCAACGGTTAACCGGGTAACCGCAAAGCCCTCGTTGAGTTGCAGCCCAACACCCCTTCCAAAGTGGCCCAAAACCCAGCAAACTCCCCTCCATGCTCTCGGTCGTTAGATCACGATCGCGTGGCCGAAAATCGCACCTCATTTGGACTCTCCTAGCTCCCTCTACCTATAAAACTAGCCCCTCCCCTGAAATTTGCGGATGAATTCGCAGATGAACCCTAGGCCCTTCTTCCTTCAAGGCCACGGACACGTCCAACTTCACGGACGCGCCCACCTCCACTCACCCCGCCTATCCGCCTCGCCACCTCAGCGCCGCCGCCTCGCGCCTAATGGGGACGCCGCCACGCCGCCTCCCGCCCACATCGCCGCTGCCGCCCGGGCTCAGATCCGCCCGCCCGGCCGAACTGGCCTCGCTGGCTCAGAGCCGCGACGCTCGGCCCGCCGCCATCGCGGCGCCGCCCGGCAGCGTGCCTCCTCCGCCGCCCGGCTGCGCTGCTGTCCCCGCCGCCTGAAGTCGCCGAGCCCCGCGCCCTCCGCTCGGCCGCCCGCCCGCGCCTCTGCGACCGAGTTGCCTGCGCGCCCGGCGGCCCGGATCCGTCGCCGCCCGTCGCGCCGTCTACTCAAGACGCCTCCGCCCGGCGCCCTGCGTCCTCCGCCACGGGCCGCGCTGAACCAGCTCGCCACTGCGGCCTCTGCGCGGCCCGCCCTCACCGGAGGCAGCGCCGCCGCTGGCCGTCGGGCGGATCGGGAGGAGCCTCGATCCGCCGCCTGTCGCGTTGACCTCTCGCGACCGAGTGGGCGGCCTCGCCGACCGCCCAGCCCAAGATCCCCTCCAGGCCCAGCCGGCCCCCTCCCCGCTTCGTGGGCCGAGCCCAAGGGTGAGCGACCCTCCGTTCCTCGCCCGTGCGTATTTTTACTATTTCCCGCTCACCTGTTTTTTTTACTGAAATCCACTAAGTCCCGAGGTAGTTGCATATTTTGTTGCATTTTCATCGCATCATAACTCCGCATCCGTAGCTCCGTTTCGTGCGTGTAATATGTCAAAATGTTCGTCCCGATAAGTAGATCATTTCATCTCATTGCATCATTTTCATTTGAGCTCATCTTGATGCCAGAAATGCTGTTGGAAGAGGGCTATGTGATGTTAGTTTCTGTTTCTTAACAGAACATGCACTTTTGTCATTTTTGCCATGATTGATGTGTGCATCCTTTGAACTTGAGTCCTACATGTGTTTTGTAATATGCCATGTCTTCTTTACAGTGGTGTATGCCATGTATTTTTGTGATCTATGTGGTGACTAGAACAAGCATGCAAAGTAGGCTTCCTGATGTTGCTGATTTCAGCCCTGTTTTGCTGATATTTTCATGCCATGTTAACTTGATGCTACAGAGAGATCCATGCATATTTTGAGATACTTCAGTAAGGATGTTTTGTTCTACATGTCTTGCTCTATCCATCCATGCCCTTGTTTGCAATTATGGAGTGCCATAGCTTGAGTCAATCGAGATCTACTTTTGCTATAAAATGTTTCCTGGCAGATTGTTTACATGTTATTCAATTTTTGCCAAGGTTGTTGTAGTTGATCCTTGTATGCTATGATGTTGTTCTTTCCATGTATAGCTTCTATGCCATGTCTTCTTACTATTGGTTGCCTTGCCATGCCATGTATTGCTCTGTGGTGAGTGGTTCAAGGTCACCAACATGCCTACTCATTGTTGTTCCTGCCATGTATGAATCTGTAATATAACTTGCCATGTTTACGTGGGTGCCATCATATTTTCTGATCCTTTTTGGCTTATGGTCAGTAAGTGACTTTTGTTCTATGCTTTGAGTAGATTCATGCCATGCCTTTTTTTGCCATGATAAGTTCCTGTAACATGTTGTTTGATAGCTCTAAACATTGCAACCTGATGTTATTTCTGCCAATGCCTGAAACTGTTATTACTTGCAATCTTGCCATGTCTTTTTGAGCATGTTCTAGTGATTTCTGGAGATAGCTCAGTGTTCATGTTTTGTAATGCTTTACTTGTACATCATGCCCATGCCTTTTGTTTTCATATTGAGATGCTGTAGCATGTTGTTTTGATGCTTGCAATATGCCTAGTTGCTGTTTTGGACAGATTGTTGCCATAACTTGTATAGGGTGTATGTGTTGAACCGTTGCTCCGTTTTGATTGTGCTCTATATGAAACTTGCTTGATTTTGCATGTAGTTTCATATTATCATGTTGGATCCTTGTTTTGAGGTGTTTGCTTGATGTTTGCATGCATTTTGCATCAATGCCATGTTTATCTTGTTTTGCTCATATCTTCTAGGCCATAGCTCCGAATTGAATGAACTTTATATGTAACTTGACTAGATTTTCGTGTAGATCATCATGGTGCATCTTAACTTGCTGTTTAACAACTTGAACATAAGGTTTATTCAGATCTGGACCAATTTCGAAATTTGCATATGAGGACTTACCGGAATTGTTATAGGTTGTTCCCGGCCTCATTTAAACTTGCTTTGACGTGGTGTTCTGGTTTGCATCATCTCTTGCCATGAGTAGCTTCATGTAGCTTTGTCATGCATCATGCTTGTATGTGCATCATGCCTTGTTCATGTGTGGTGTGTTTACTATGTTGTGTGCTTCTTCTTGTTAGTCCCTGTTTCGTTGCGATCGTGAGGATTCGCTCGCTCACGCTTGGTTTGTCTTCGTGGCTTCATCTTCTTCATGGACTCGTTCTTCTTCCTAGCGGGATTTCAGGCAAGATGACCGCTACCCTGGATCTCACTACTATCATTGCTATGCTAGTTGATTCGTTCTATCGCTATGCTGCGCTACCTATTACCTGTTTATCAAGCCATCCCAAATTGCCATGTCAGCCTCTAACCTTTTGCACCCTTCCTAGCAAACCGTTGTTTGGCTATGTTACCGCTTTGCTCAGCCCCTCTTATAGCGTTGTTAGTTGCAGGTGAAGATGAAGTTTGTTCCTTGTTGGAACATGGAGATGTTGTTCCTTGTTGGAACATGTTTACTTGTGGGGATATCACAATATATCTTATTTAATTAATGCATATATATACTTGGTAAAGGGTGGAAGGCTCGGCCTTATGCCTGGTGTTTTGTTCCACTCTTGCCGCCCTAGTTTCCGTCATATCGGTATTATGTTCCCGGATTTTGCGTCCCTAACGCGGTCGGGTGATTTATGGGACCCCTTGACAGTTCGCTTTGAATAAGACTTTTCCAAAGAAGGCCCAACATTGGTTTTACATTTGCCTCACCTAGCCTTTTTTCCCTTGGGAGTCGCGATCCCGAGGGTCATCTTTATTTACCCCCGGCCAATGCTTGTCTAAGTGTTGGTCCAAACTAGAGCCACTTATGTGCCGCCCGAGGCAACTTGGGGTATCGTCGGTTGTCAGACGTAGTGTTCATCCGGTCGGGCTCGAGACGAGATCTGTGCTGCTACTATCGTGGTGTCGGCACGCGGGAGGTCTTGCTGGTCTTGTTTTATTACCGTCGAGATGTCTTGTAGCCGGATTCCAGACCGATCGGGTCTTCCCGGGAGAAGGAATATCCTTCGTTGATCGCGAGAGCTTATCATGGGCTTGTTGGGACACCCTGCAGGTATAAACTTTCGAGAGCCGTGCCCGTGGTTATGTGGCGATGGGAATTTGTTAATATCCGTTGTAGTAAACTTGAAGCAAACCTCTTATAAAATACACCAACCGTGAGTGTCTCTTTTCGGGTTGATCTAAAGGAGAACACGGTTTCGGGTTATGTCGACGAAGTAGGAGTTCAGGATCACTTCTTGATCATTACTAGTTGACGATCGCCTTTGTTTCTCTTCTCGCCTCATTTGCGTATGTTAGCCACCATATATGCTTAGTCGCTGCTGCAACCTCACCACTTTATCCCTTCCTTTCCCATTAAGCTTTGCTAGTCTTGATACCCATGATAATGGGATTCTTTGAGTCCTCGTGGCTCACAGATTACTACACCACCAGTTGCGTGTACAGGTTTGCGATGATCATGACGCGAGAGCGAAGTTTGCTTGTTTGGAGTTCTTCTTTCGCTTCTTCTTCGATCACGGGATAGGTTCCGTGTCGGCAGCCTGGCTAGCAGGTGGTGGATGTCGTGTGAGCTTGTTTATGTTTCATCCGTAGTCGGATGTTGATCTTGTATATGATGTTGCTGTATTCTTGTGGCATTTGTGCCTTATGTATGTATCCCCATCTATTATGTAATGTTGATGTAATGATATCCACCTTGCAAAAGCGTTTCAATATGCGGGTCTATCCTTGGTGGGACCGTCGAGTTCCTTTTGGATAGGGTCGCATATTGGGCGTGACAGCGCGCGGTAGGAAAGCATATAAATAAAAGGTTTCCTTCCTTTTTTGAAGCAGTACGTTTGCTAGGTGGACTGGTTGGTGTTGTGTGGCTAAAACTAAACGGACAGTGTTCGAGTCTGATATAGGGCAATTTTTATTTTTTAGTGTAAAACGGTGACGGACGGAAAAAACGTAAAACGTACTAAAAACATCTTATGAACCAAAAAAAGTGGAGAAACAATCCGTCCTTTAATATTAGGTAAAGAAGAGGGCTCGGATTTCCAATTCATCCGTTTCTCCGGGGGCTCCTGGAGTTCTATGGCATCCAGTTGCATGACCTCACGCCTGCCTCCATATTGCATATCGCGGGCTTCGTAGCCCTTTGTGAGCTGTTTTTGGGCTGCGAGGCTCATTTCGCGTTGTGGAAGAAGCTATTCTACCTTGTGCCCCATTCTCAAAAGGGGTCAATATATCAAGTGGGCGGAGCCGAAGTGTGGCGCATCGCCGGGACCGGATATCTATCCGGAACCCCAAAGAAGACGTCCGAGGACTGGCCTTCAGAATGGTTTTATATAGAGGACGTCCCGCTGCCGGATCCTGTCCGGATCGGCCTTCCTGAGTTCGACAATGCTCCCCTGAAGAAGCGCCTAAGCTGGCGTCCACGGAGCCCTCAGAAGGAAAGTGACAAGGACGTTCTTTACCTGATGGGCCGGATAAGGTTGTTAGCTCATTCCGGACTGACCATTATCGGGGTCATGGCCGCATGCATTATGCGGGGGGTGCAGCAGCTCCAGTATAGAGGCCACCCCATGTGGGACTTCAACGGGGAGGACGACGCCACCCGCCACGGCCATAAGGGGCCGGAATCGGCTGCCGCTCTAATAAAGATCTTGTCCGCTTTGTACAAGGGAGAAGAGGAGGAATTTCTCCGTGTCAACCCACAGGGTGGATTATCTATGTACAATCCTCCAAGTTGGGTAAGTGGACGCTTTTGCTTGCCCATCCGTTTATATTCCCATCGTTAAATATTCAGTCTACGATTTCGACGCAGGAACTGCGCCAGGCTGTTAAAGAAATAAGCAGCCCTCCTCCACAACTCGAGGATCCAGGACGGTCCCTCGACCCGGCCTCCCAAGAGGATCCGGACTTATCTGTGGAGCTGATTGATGGGGTGTTCCATCAATTTAGCAAGGACAACGCCTTGGTGGCCATTACGGCCGATTACCCAGGGCTACTCCCAACCTTACAGGTAACTGAGACCGAAGTCCCGGCACTTTGAAAAGGGATCTATCCTCGCGTGTTTTCGATTGCCGTATAACAACCGTGCTTTGCAGGGGAGGTCCATGAGACGGGAGGCCGAGCCTGCGGCGACTAGCCAACGAGGGGCGGCAAGGCCCCGCGAGCTAAAAAGAAGTGCGGTCTGGACTGAGACGCCGGCGCAAAGGTATAGTGCGCCATCTTATTCCCAGGTGTTATTCCTTCAATGCATATTAATGCTCGTGCTCTCTTCAGGACAAAGAGACCTCGCGGACTATATCCGGAGAGGTTGCTAATCGCGCTCCACCAGCCTGTGCTCCAAAGCTCTGGTCCAAGCGGAGGCGAACACGAGGCGCAAGACGGATGCTCCTCCGACAGAGGATGTGGACAGGCTGTCTGCCACCAATTCCGAGGTGGAGAGTGCCATGAACCACAGGCGTCGTCGGACAGTTCTTCGCGAAGCTTGTTTCTCCCAAGAGGCATTGGACGCCTTCAATTCGGGATATGCGTACCTCCGTGCCGCTCAAAATGGTCTAGCCAGAGCCACGGAGCAATATGTAAAAGACATACGGGTAAGAAAATTTTGGTAATTATATATATATATATATATCAGTAGCCCCCGAGACTTGAAACAGTTAGAATAACTGATTTAAGGATCATTTGTTATGCAGGTTCTTACAGGAAAAGAATACCCTACTGTCCCGGGAGCTGGAAGAGCGCAAGGCCCAACTTGAGGCCGCACTAGCTGCGGTAGGGGAGCCCAAGGAGACCCCCTCTGGTAATATACGCTTCGAAAGATAAGTATTTTGTGAAGTGCGGCGTGGGTGCAAATCTGACAAATGAAATTGCAGATGGCGCCAGATTAAATCTGGATACGCAGCAACTCCTACGCCAGCTAAAGGCTGGTGAGAGTGTGCTGACAAAGGTGAGGCGGGAGAAGAACGATCTTCAAGATGCCAACACCAAGCTGGGCGTTGAACTGAAGGATGTCCGTGCCCAGCTGTCGGACTCCGTTAAGGAGAATCTACGGCTTCGACGCGGCATATTTAGTAAGTGCTTAAACGAACTTTGAAAAAAGAGTTCGGCGAGGAAGTCGACTAACAGAGTTATGTCTGTAGGTATGCTAACAGTGTCGCCCCGCAGAGGAAATGCCCGGTTCCACGGGTGACCTTCTTCCCGAAGCTATCCTAACTGCACGAACGAAGTTCGGCAGGTGATGTAAGGCGCCGCTCGTGCCTTGTGGCTATCCATCTCCATGCCCGGCGGCCTTGGAGAGCTTATGGACAAGTGAAGGGAGCGCGCGGCGCTCCGATTGTGGAAGATATCGCCTGCCGTCAAGGCACCAGGAGGCCTCGCCATGGTGAAGACGCTGTACACGAAGGATGACCCAAACCACATGGCCGACGTCGGACCTGTGGGGCCCGATGGGAAGGAGATCCCTGTGAGCTTAGTGTACGGCCAAGTAGAATTGGCCGCAAAATATTCCCAGCAGGACTGTAAACTAGACAGCCTGTTGGATGGTATTGAGGAGGAGTATAACCAGTCAAATTGACTTTGTAATTTAAAATGACATGTATAATGCCTTCTAGCTGGATTGTAGATCGTTTCTCATGGCAGACCTTTTAGCTTCAACCTCGGGACCCGATAGTCCGGAGTGTGTCTGAATACCCTCTCGGTTATGTAAGAACCGGGGCATGCGTGGAGACCAGGCGTAGGGGTCATTAGTGCTTGAACAGAAAAATGCCCAACTAGTTATGTTATATTACATGGTTAGTAAGAAACATCTTCCAGGGAGAATAGTTCCGTTAGGGGTTCCTTTCCCTGGGAGGCATGCCCTAAAGTGCATGTCCCGACTGCGAAAAAAGGTAGAAAAACATCTGGGGGCGGGTAAATAAATAAGTGAAAAATCATCTTTTAGTTCACCGACCGAATATTCCCTTAAGAACGCTAGCTTTCGGCTTCACCCAGTATGAGGTACACATCTGGCTGACCCGGCAGTAACAATCGCAGAGGTGCTCCCTTTACCTCCTAGCCGAACAATCGGGAACGTAGGGGTAAGCACAGGAGCCAGGCAACCCAGGTTGTCCAAAACTTAAGTCATATCGATGCATATAATGGTGAATAAAAGGTACATGCGGAAGTGTGACACATGTGTCGGGCATGAAGCCCGTATAAATAAGCTTCTGTTAAAGAAGCCCCCAGGTATAATAAGCGCGAATAGCGCGTCAGTTGTGTGCGAATAAGGCACGAATGAGCCCTTAAAGGCTATCAGAGAAAAAAGAGGGGAGAAGGAGAGAAATATAAGACAGCTAGTGTATAAAAATGGACAGAGGAAGGAGACGAACACAGAGTCCGGCGCTAGGCGTAGAATCTTTGGAGACGGGCTGCGTTCCATGGGTTCGGCTCGAGTCAGTTATCCGATGCATCTCGCAGACGGTACGCTTCCACCGGTCCAGACTTGGTCAATAATAAAGGGACCTTCCCATTTGGGCTTGAGTTTGTCCTTTTCTTGTCCGGCAGCGAGAACTAATTCGCCAACATTGTAAGTTTTGGCCCGTACTTCTCGCTTTGGTATCTTCGAGCCTCGTTGTTGATAGAATGCGGAGCGGGCTTTTGCCACGTAACGCCTCCTCCGTGGTGTCCAAACTGTCCGCCGATCGAAGTTCGCCTCTCTTTCTTTGTACATGCGCACTCGAGGTGAGTCATGAATTATGTCGCAGGGCCAAACTGCCTCGCGCCGTACACCATGAAGAATGGTGTGTATCCGGTGGTGCGATTCGGCGTGGTCCGCAGCCCCCAGAGTACGGAGTCGAGCTCCTCTACCCAAAGGCGCTTTAGATTCCTTGAGGGACCGCACTAACTGGGTTTGATGCCACTCATGATTAGACCATTTGCTCGCCGACTTGACCGTTAGTTTGTGGGTGATAGATCAAGCATAATCTGCTTGATGCCCGTGTTTTGCACCGAGTTTGACCTCGCCGGCCGAAAGTTCGTGGTCGTTATCGCTGATGATGCTGTGGGGACGCCAGAACGTGTACGACCCGGATATGAAGTCTATCACCGTCCGGATTCGCCGTGTTAATGTGCTTGGCCTCTATCCATTTGGTGAATTTATCCACCATGACCAGCAGGTATTTTTGCTTGTGGGTTCCTCCTTTAAGGGGTCCAACCATGTCAAGCCCCCAGACCGCAAAGGGCCAGGTGATGGGTATAGTTTGGAGGGCGGTGGGTGGCATATGGCTTTGGTTAGCAAAAAGCTGGCAACCAACACATCATTGGACTAAGTCCTGAGCATCTGCACGGGCCGTCGGCCAATAAAAACCTGTACGGAAGGCCTTGCTTACAAGGGGCCGGGCTGCAGCATGGTGCCCGCCGAGTCCGGCATGAATTTCTGCCAAAAGATTCCGCCCTTCCTCTTCGGAGATACACCTTTGAAGGACTCCGGTGGTGCTTTTCTTATAAAGCTCTCCCTCATGGACTTTATAGGCTTTAGATCGTCGCACTATGCAGCGTGTCTCATTTTGGTCCTCGGGAAGTTCCTGCCTGGTTAGGTAGGCTAGGGATGGTTCTATCGACGGGGCAATGACTGCCATTATTACGTGGGCTGAGGATGTTACTTCGTCGGCAGAGCCTCCAGTTGTGTCAGAGTGTTCGGTGTCGGGCAGTGCGGTTGGGTTAGGGCTGTTATTTCCGGGTTCCCCTTCCCACGCTACGGATGGCTTGAACAGCCTCTCCTGGAAGATGTTGGGAGGGACGGCATCGCGCTTTGCGCCAATGCGTGCCAGGACGTCTGCTACCTGGTTGTTTTCCCGGACTATATGATGAAATTCGAGCCCCTCGAACCGAGCTGACATTTTTAGGACGGCGTTGCGATAAGCTACCATTTTCGGATCCTTGGCATCAAAGTCTCCATTTATTTGGGATATCACGAGGTTCGAATCCCCGCGCACCTCTAGGCGTTGAATGCCCATGGATACTGCCATCCGGAGACCATGTAGAAGGGCCTCATATTCGGCTGCGTTGTTGGAGTCCGTATACATTATCTGGAGTACGTATTGAACTGTGTCTCCGGTGGGGGACGTCAAAACGACGCCAGCCCCTAGATCGGCTAACATTTTGGAGCCGTCGAAGTGCATAATCCAGTTTGAATATGTGTTGTACTCTTTAGAGAGTTCGGCTTCCGTCCATTCGGCGACGAAGTCGGCCAAAACCCGCGACTTAATAGCTCGCCGTGGCTTGTAAGTTATGTCAAACGGGAGAAGCTCAATGGACCATTTTGCAATCCGGCCCGTCATGTCGCGGTTGTTTATAATATTGTTAAGTGGCACTTCCGAGGCTAATGTTATTGAACACTCTTGAAAGTAGTGTCGCAGCTTCCAGGATGCCATGAATACCGCGTACGCAATTTTTTGATAATGCGGGTACCATGACTTGCACGGAGTAAGGACAGTGGACACATAATAGACCAGCTTTTGAAGGGGGAATTTGTGTCTGTCCGTTTTCGCTCGACGACGAAAGCATGCGCATAACCTCGATGGGTTGCTGCAATGTATAGTAGCATTGGTTCGCCAATGTTTGGCGCGGCCATGACTGGGTTTGTTGCCAATATGGCTTTTATTTCGTCAAGTCCGGCCGTGGCTGCAGCCGTCCACTCGAAGTGTTCGGTGCGCCGAAGGAGGCTGTCGGTGTGAAAACTGGCGGATCTCGGGTAGGGGGTCCCGAACTGTGCGTCTAGGCGGATTGTTACAGGAGACAAGGGACATGAAGTTTTACCCAGGTTCGGGCCCTCATGATGGAGGTAAAACCCTACGTCCTGCTTGATTAATATTGATGATATGGGTAGTACAAGAGTAGATCTACCACGAGATCAAGGAGGCTAAACCCTAGAAGCTAGCCTATGGTTTGTATGTTGTCTTACGGACTAAACCCCTCCGATTTATATAGACACTGGAGAGGGTTAGGGTTACACAAAGTCGGTTACAATGGTAGGAGATATGAATATCCGCATCGCCAAGCTTGCCTTCCACGCCAAGGAAAGTCCCATCCGGACACGAGACGAAGTCTTCAATCTTGTATCTTCATAGTCCAGGAGTCCGGCTGAAGGTATAGTCCGGCCATCCGGACACCCCCTAATCCAGACTCCTCAAGAGTAGCCTCGAACCAGGCTTCAATGACGATGAGTCCGACGCGCAGATTGTCTTCGGCATTGCAAGGCGGGTTCCTCCTCCAAGTACTTCATAAAAGATTGTAAACACTAAGGATAGTGTCCGGCTCTGCAAAATAAGTTTCCACATATTGCCATAAAGAGAATAATATTTACAAAAATCTAATCTGCTGACGTATCCCATAGCGTGACATCACACCACGGCCAAGCCTTTATTCGAATCGTTTTTACTCCCCCACCGCAGCGCATTTTGCGAGGCGGTTTCCTTGGCACGTCTTGTCAAAGAAGAGATTGTGTCCCCTTATTTACGGGATTCTCATCAATACGGACGTGGGTAACCCAACCGCGCCATTCATCACGGCGCTTGGGAGATAAGCGAGTTTTACCTGGCTGGTGGGGACGCAGTCGCATCCGCCCATATAAGGGGATAAGGATCCACCTTTTTACCTACGCCTTCTTCCTCCTTTGCCTATCCATCTTCCGCGCACTCGAGCTCCAGCGCCCAAGTCCATACTTTCCACCTCAACCTTCTCCAGCCATGTCCGGAGTGGGAGGCAAGTGGATGGTCTCCTCTGTCACGGAGGGCCATGTCAAAAAACTGAGGAAGGCCGGATACTTGTCTAACGACATCGCGCACCGGCTTCCCGAAAAGGGGCAGCTCCTCCCCACCCCAAGGCCCCATGAGAGGGTTGTATTCCTTCCCCACTTCCTCTGCGGGCTGGGTTTTCCTCTCCACCCATTCGTCCAGGGGCTCATGATCTACTATGGCCTGGATTTCCATGATCTGGCCCCGAACTTCGTCCTCAACATCTCGGCGTTTATCGTCGTGTGCGAGGCTTTCCTCCGCATCCGTCCCCATTTCGGCCTTTGGCTCAAGAACTTCAACGTCAAGCCGAAGGTGGTGCACGGCAAACAGGCGGAGTGCGGCGGCGCCATGGCGGGCAAGATAGCCAACGTCCTATGGCTCGAGGGCTCCTTTGTGGAGACCCTGAAGGGGTGGCAATCGGGGTGGTTTTACATCACCGAGCCGCGCGACCTTGAGTGGGTCGCAGCCCCCGAGTTTCGGTCCGGACCCCCTACGCGGCTCACGCTTGGAAAGAGACGGGCCTGTCGTGGGGCAACGAGGGAGAGGTGACTGGACTGCAAACATGCATCCAATCCCTGGTGAACAAGCAGCTCAAGCTTGTCAATGTAGTGCAGGTTGTGCTCGTCCGCCGGATCCTCCCGTGTCAACAACGGGCCTTCAACCTGCGGGAGTTCGACCCGGCGCAGCACCAAACTTTTAGTAGGCTCTTCGACACGACGTACGAAGATGCCTGGAAGGTGCTATTCAAGGGCGCTGAGGCTCCCGCATCCGCTTCCGAGGATCGCGGATTCAGCACGCAGCGTCAAGCTAGTGCGGTGAGTTATTTTTACCTTTGTACAGGACATGTGTTTCTCATAGTTTGACTCTATGCGGGATCTAAACTCCCTTACCTTTGACAGGATTGGCAGGCGAAGTCCGGACAGATCGACTGTCCGGCTCCTTTGCCCGAAGACCCAGCCGATGCTCATTTATCGAAGCTGCTGGTTCCGGCACCTTATGTGGTGCCGGAGAAGAAGGCCAAGAAGAAGGCATAGGGACTCGAAAGAGTGCCCGGCGTCTGGAGGTGTCGGATTCATCATCCGATGAATCCGAGACGCACTCCTCTCGTGAAGACGAGGAGGAGGAAGAAGAAACCTCTCCCCCTCCAGCGGGGGGAGGAAAGAAGAGGAAGGCCGCTCCGACAGGGGAGGCCGAAGGGTCCAAGAAGGGGAAGACCCTCCCTCCGGACTACTCCACCGACGCCGACGAGGGCGAAGAGGAGTGGCCGCACAGGGCCAAGCGCCCGGCGGAATCGTAAGTATTCAGATACCAGAGTAACGCATGATGTTCCTTTGTTGCACAGCTTTCCCTTATGTCGAATATAATCATGCAGCCCGCCCAAGGCCGGGCTCGACGAGTCGTCAAGCGGCTCCCTGGATTCATCGGACGTGAATTCAGTTCCGCCCGCTGCCTCCCCCCGCACTGCGGACGACGCTGAAGTGGCATCGCAACAAGTTCCGGGCCAAGAGGAGGCGGTCCTGGAGGAGCCGCGAGGCGACCTCCCGGACTCCGGAGTAAAGGGGACAAGACCCCCCAGGGCTCCAAGTCCGGCTTTGTGCCGGACACCGCGCCGGAATCCTCAACGGTTCCGGACTGCGGCAGGCGACCTCCTTCTAAGAGGAGCGAGCCTACTAAGCCGGCGGCCTCCGTCCAACCGGAGGCACCGGACAATCTGCTGGAGGTGCTTAGGGCGCCCATCGACGAGGAGCACCGCATTATCATGAGTACGGTGATCCAGAAGGTTCATCCGCCAAGAGCAGATTAATCAAGCTTGTGCTAGCCTTCTAACAAAGCTTCGAGGTAAAAAATATGTAAGAATATTACCGTGACAGACAAGAGCCTCGATGCTCGCTTGGCGCTCGGAAAGAAAAGCCGAATAGAGGATCTAATAAATTTCGCATGAGTCTAACAAAAAAGGAGTCAATATGCGTATGCAAGCTTCGTTGCTAGCGACCGCCGCAATGACTGCGGAGGTGGGCGCCCTGAAGCAGGGCCTCGAGCGGTCCGAGCAAGAACTCGGCCTTGCCAAGCGGCATCTCGAGGAGAAAGAAGGTAAGAGATACCTTATAGAAAAATATATATAAAAAGATGCAATTGCAAAAAATGACAGGATTAGTCTGCTTATTGTAGGGGCCACAACTGAGGTGGCGACCCTTAAGCAGGCGCTGTCCGAGGCCAATAAGAGAGCGGCCTCGGAGCGCATCGAGCGGGAGAAATTTGAGGCGCAGGTCGGCGAGGTGCGGCAAGAGCTTCAGGCTCTCATGAAAAAACATGAGAGTTTGGAGCTTGACTCGAAGACACAAGCATCAGAGCTCGCGGCGGCCATCGAAACTGCCAAGGCCGAATCCCAGAAGGCCCTCCAGGAGTTGGATGCGGAGAAAAAGATAGCGGCGGGTAAGGCATTCTTTATGCAAAGCAGACATATAAAAGTAAGCTACTTGTTACTTACCCAATCAGAGCTCTGTATGCTTCATGATCTTCCTCAGAGCGATCCGATGCCGACGCATTCTACCGAGCCGAGGATGGCAGTTCGACGGAGAAGGTGTTCTGGTCTCAGTACGCTGAGGCCGGACACCCTATGCCCCTGAGCGACAAGCTGAAGCAGCTAGTCGAGCTCCACAAGGCGGCCGAACAGGCTATGAAGGGCCTCATAGTTCGGCTGTGGCCTGGAGAGGCTCAGCCTGGGAGCTACTTCGGATTGGTGCAGCGGCTGGTGGCGGCCTGTCCAAGGCTCGAAGTCATCAAGTGCTCCGTATGCATCGAAGGTGCCCGGAGGGCCCTTGCCCGCGCTAAGGTGCACTGGGGCAAGCTGGACGGTGAGAAGCTTTTGAAGGACGGGCCACCGCCGGGGAAAGAGCATCACAAACCCGAGAACTATTATAAGGATGTTCTGAAGGGTGCCCGCCTTATGGCGGATGAATGTACCAAGGATGTAATTTTTGAATGAACTCGTTCGTCTTGTCCTGTGCGCTGAAAACTTGTTCATATGCGCTAAGCAATGCCTTTTGAATTTAAAATATTACTTTATGTGCGACCGTTTATCAAAAATTGAGAGATGGCCAGTCGTCGGCTTCTTCCCCCATGCCACTAGTGCTGGGGTGTTCGGGATAAACCTGTGCGCTCTTTTTCCCATGTTTGGGTCCTTCGAGGAGGCGCCAAAGACAACGTAACAAGGCAATCGGACTATAATGCTTGAACACTCTCACTTAGCCATAGAACTCTATAATTTTAAATTTCGGCGAAGCCCCTAGTATTCGTAAGACCGAGTTCGGGGCGCTATCCACGCCTTGGCCGGACAAAACCGGTTCCTCGCTCTAAGCGGCATAAGTCTTTAAGGACTCGAAAAACCTCTCGAATAGCGACCGGTCTCTCGCTTCATCACGACAGTTAGTTTTAGCTTTCTCTACTGAGGTGCTCGGCCCAGCTCAACTGGGGCACAATCGCAGTAGTTCTCCTAGTGCTACCTTAGCCGATATAGCGGAACGTAAGGTACCAAAACATAGGAGCCGGGCAAACCCAACTATTGACCCAAGACATGATTCGGAGCCGATGCATATAATGCTATAAGTTTGGGGTGCCGCACTTGTGAAAGTGTTCGGACTTCTCACACCATATTGTGGGGTACTGAAGCCCCTGGCATATTTGTTGTACCACAGTGTACGGGTGCAACATGTCATTAATGAACATATATTTGTGAAAAAAGGTAATGCAAAAAAAATAGATAAAGACTATGCATTGTTTAAAAAGGCTGCGATCAAAGCAGAACGATACAAATAGCGCGATAAGCAAAAAGTTGGACTATTTAACATGCCTTGTTCAGGGGCAGGGCGCGGAATTGTATGCAAAACAGGTATGCTGCTCGTGATAGAGACCACCTGGGAGTTCCATAATGCGGCATGGCTTGTCTGATTCCCTGGTTCTTGCATCGTTTGTGCGGCAGTTGAATTGCCGAACAGGTCGTCCGAAGTATGGAGTCCTGAAAGTAAGAGAAAATTAAAAAAAGGATTCGGCAGCCCCTAGTACGGTTTAAGCCGTGTTTTGGGCGTGCCGTGATGGTGCCCCTTCCCCTGCGCCCATGGTATTTCGAGATCCTAGTTATGTACGCGAAGCACTGGTTTCGCTGTTTCGCGAGGGCTGGGGTTGGGCCACATTGCTACGCCTGCTCAGAACGTGCCAGGCGGTCTTGTTGTAGGTTACTCCGGGCGCGCTTGACAGTGTCTGTCGGATTTCGGGTTCCGGCAGACCCTAAAGGTTCGAACTATGGGGTGCACGCGGAGATCCAACCCTCCACCGTCTCGTGCCTCGCCGAATCGCAGGGACCTAAACTACTAGTAAGAACGGCACAAGAGACGCAAGATTTATACTAGTTCGGGCCACCGTTGTGGTGTAATACCCTACTATAGTTTGTGGTGTGGTGGATTGCCTCTTGGGCTGATGAAGAACAATACAGGGAAGAACAGCCTCGCGAGGGTCTGTTCTTGGTGGGTGTGATGAACTGCTAAGTGGGGTCCCGTCGCTCTAGCCTGAGGATCGGGCCTCTATCTCTCTCTCTGGATTCCCAATGCCGGATCTTTTTTCCTCTATCTGGTCGTCCTCCTCTACTATGGTGGCTGGCCCTACTTATATAGACGAAGGCCCTGGGCCTCTTCCCAAATATTGAGCGGGAAGGGCGCCAACAATTGGCCATTTTGAAGGGGAACAGCGGGTACACTTATCCCGACTAAAGTTGGTCCTCGCCGCCAAAGGCTCGTGATGACGCCGCTTGGGCTCCACGATGATCGCATTCCAGCCGCTGGGGCTGGTCTTGGTCTTGTTGCACCAAACGGATGCCTTTGCTTGATGCCCTTGGCCGCGCTTGCTCCTTTGCACCAAAGAGGAAAGGAGGACGCTGCGCGGGCTGGCGCCCGACTGGCGCCCTTGGTCGTCATGGCTTGCGTCATGGGCACCTCGCGAGGTACCCCGCCTTGAACTCTCCGCCTCCTCGTGAGCCAGCCTGACGAGGCCGTGCCTGAGGAAGCTCCTGGTCGTCCGCCCCGCGAGGCTTGGCCCCTCGCGAGGGTCTTGAGCTTGTGTTGATGAAGATGGGATGTCCTGGGCCTCCTTTGAGCCACGCCGCAGCCGCAGCGAGCAAGTCTGGGACTCCTGTTCCCTGTAACGCCGACAAGAGCCCCGGGGCGGCGCGCCCGACCTTGGCCCGCAGAGGCGAAGGGCAGGCGGCGTCAGGCCCTAACAGCTCGCGGCCTTGGGCGCCACGTGGCGGTTGATTGGACGTGGGAGCCTGCTCCCCCACGACGCCTTGGTAACCGCCCGGATTCGACCGGTCCCTGCGTGCAGAGCTGGGCACGATGACTGGTGATCGTGGAGGCCGACGGTTGGCCTCCGCCGGCTATAAGTACGGAACGGCGTGCGCCCTTCCAGTCTATCCTTCTACTTCTCCTCTTCCTCGCCTCGTCTGGTTGCCATGGCTCCGATCCGTCGGTTCTCCGTGGAAGAGAAGGGAAAGGCCTCAAGAGGATCCCGACCCTCCCCCAAAGAAGCGGCTTGCTCTCTCGGTGTCAGGAAGGAGCGCACAGGAGGCGCCCGCGCTACCTGTGTGCGGCCGCCACCAGGTTTCCTCTTCCTTGTACGCGCAAATTGGTGGCCTGAAGAAGGTGACGCGGGCGCCACGAAGCGCGCGCGCCGACGCAAGGGTCACGGTGTGCGTCTTCCCCCGAGTCCACGCCGAGGCTCTGCCGGGAGTTCGTGCTTGCCGCCGCGCCTCCTAAGTCTTGGATTCACCTTCCTTCTTTCTTCGCCTCCATCGTCCGGCAGGGGGAGCCCCTGGGACTCTGGCTGCAGCACGCCGGCTGCGGCACCCTCGCGACCGGGGCAGAGGTCGCAGTAGTTGTCCCAGGCGAGGTCCTCATGACTCGAGGCTGGGACGAGGTCGCTCGGGTCTGCAAGGCGAGGGGCGCCCTCACGATCCACCTGGAGTACGACGGTGCTTCGGTGATGTCCTTCAAGCTCTTCGACGCGGAGGGTCGTCGGCTGGAGTGCTGCCCCGGGAGAGGCGGTCGGGACCCTGCTCCGGTGAGGCGGAGGCCAACCGACCACTCCCGTGGCAGCTTCTCAGGCGACGAAGGCGCCGGAGGATCCAGCGACTCCACCGAGCTCTTCGCGATGCTGGAGACGAGCGACAACAGCTACGAGCCCCCGAGCCTGCGCCCGCCCCGGGAGAGGCGAGCTCGTCAGTCGTCGCCGCCCCGATCCGATGGGGTTGGCTCTGCATCGGGTGGCCCACTATTGATGATGGCGACTGCCGTGGTGGTCCCTGTAGATAGGACTCCTTAGGATTCGCGTCTTTTGTTTCTGCGAGGAGCCAAGAATGTACCCCGCGGGGGCTTGTAAGATATTTGTACCTTCGTGTAACGCCCTCGATGCGGCTATATCTCCCACGTGTCGAAGCATGACTTAGAGGCATAACCGCATTGAAAGCAATGTCGCAAGTGAGGTAATCTTCACACAACCCATGTAATACATAAGGGAAAGAGATACATAGTTGGCTTACAATCGCCACTTCACACAATACATGAGTAAAGCATTACATCATACAAATACAATCAAGGTCCGACTACGGAACCAAAATAAAAGAAGACTACCCCAAATGCTACACAGATCCCCGATCGTCCCAACTGGCTCCACTATCGATCAACTCAAACGAAACAACACAAAGAACAAGATCTTCATCGAGCTCCTCCTTGAGCTCGGATGCGTCACCTGCACGGTTTCATCGGCACCTGCAAACTGGTTTTGAAGTATCTGTGAGTCACAGGGACTCAGCAATCTCACACCCGCAAGATCAAGACCATTTAAGCTTAAAGGTAGGACAGGGTAGTGAGGTGGAGCTGCAGCAAGCGACTAGCATATATGGTGGCTACCATACTAAAATGAGAGCGAGAAGAGAAGGCAAAAGCACGGTCGAACAACTATGATCAAGAAGTGATCCTAGAACAACCTACGCCAAACATAACTCCAACATCCGTGTTCACTTCCCGGACCACGAGAAGAGACCATCACGTTACACACGCGTTGATGTATTTTAATTAAGATCAACTTCGGTTTTCTACAACCGACATTAACAAATTCCCATCTGCCTCATAACCGCGGGCACGGCTTTGAAAGATAATACCTGCAGGGTGTCCCAACTTAGCCCATTATAAGCTCTCACGGTCAACGAAGGATATTCCTTCTACCGAAGACCCGATCAGTCTCGAATCCCGGACTACAAGACATTTCGACAGCAATAAAACAAGACCAGCAAAGCCGCCGGATGTGCCGACAAATCTGATAGGAGCTGCACATATCTCGGTCTCAGGCACACCGGATAGGTCAGCCACGAGTAAAACCAGCCTCGAGTTGCCCGGGTGGCCCCCGCATCTGCCGTTTGGGCCAGCACTCAAGGAGCACCGTCCGGGGTTAAAATAAAGATGACCCTTGAGTCTGCAGAACCCAAGGAAAAAGGCTTAGGTGGCAAATGTTAAAACCAATGTTGGGCCTTCTTTGGAGGAGTCTTATTCAAAGCGAACTGTCAAGGGGGTCCCATAAATCACCCAACCGCGTTAGGGACGCAAAATCCGGGAACATAACACCGATATGACAGAAACTAGGCGGCAAGAGTGGAACAAAACACCTGCATAAGGCCAACCTTCCACCCTTTACCAAGTATATAGATGCATTAATTAAATAAGATATATTGTGATATCCCAACAAGTAAACATGTTCCAACAAGGAACAACATCTGCATGTTCCAACAAGGAACAAACTTCATCTTCACCTGCAACTAACAACGCTATAAGAGGGGCTGAGCAAAGCGGTAACATAGCCAAACAACGGTTTGCTAGGAAGGTTGAAAAAGGTTAGAGGCTGACATGGCAATGTGGGTGGCATGATAAGCAAGTGATAGGCATCATAGCATAGGCATAGCAAAAGAGCGAGCATCTAGCAAGCAAAGATAGAAGTGATTTCGAGGGTATGGTCATCTTGCCTGAAATCCCGCAAGGAAGAAGAACGAGTCCATGAAGAAGACAAACGGACGAAGTCGAACGAATCCTCACAACTCCGGAACGAAACCGAAGCTAACGAGAGAAGCAACCCGGAAAGAAACAAACAACATAGTAAACAACAAGAACAAACATGGCATGATGCACAACCAAATATGATGCATGTCCGTTTTAAAATAGCATGGCATGGCAATATGCACAAACAAAACTACAAGTTAAATGGAGCCCAATATGCAACGAGTTGCATATTGACGAAACACCACATTGACATATTTAGTTTAATCTCGTTTAAGCTACCAAACAATATTAAATGTTGTTAAACGTGGCAAGAGGTGAAGCATAAGTAAACTAACTATTTAGGCAAGTTTAAATGAGGCCGGAAACAACAACAACAATTCCGGAAAAATCCTCATGTGCATATTTATGGATTAGGTACTGTTCTGCCCTAAACACAATTTTAGAGTTGTTAAACATGCAAAGTAAGTACACCATGTTAAACTAGGCATTTTTCTACCCCATTTACATATATAAATTATTTAAATCCGAGCTACGGTTATTTAGTTATGAAATAAATCATTTTAGCATGGCATTTAAGCAAATTAATGCAAACAACAATTTTAAACATTTTAATTGTTGTTATCATGATGCGGATGACATGTGCAAGTTTTATGCAATTTTTAATAAAAGTTGACATGAGCATGTTTTGAAGCATTCGGTCACCATGGCGGAACGAAAAGGGTGCCACGGCGGCGAAACAAAAATGGTGCCACGGCAACATATCCGAAAATGATGCCACGGCAACATATCGGTTCCGTAGCTCACGGAGATATCGGTGCAAAAGAAAGTGTGACGGAAGCGAAGTTGAGCAAGATGGTGGGTGTTCCTGTTACGGGTTCCCACGAGACGATGGCATGGCAACGAGGAGGAACAAGCGAGCGACAATTCGGACACGGTGCAAACGGGCATCTCATACAACATATGCATTCGGTCCACGGCGGTCGTTCTCGGCGGTTATACCTTTGAAGCGTGCGTTCGGGCGGAATGCGTTTCGTAGAGGGAAGTAGACGTCCTCGCGATGATCGTCGAGGGAAGTAGTCGTACACGGCGTCGGTAGAGGTACTCGCGACAGTAGTGGTACACGTTTCGTGGATGTTTGAGTCATCGATGGCGGTACTTGATGAATCCCGAAACGGACTTGGATTCTTCATGCGTAGGGGTACTTGGCGTTTCCGGAGACGACGGTAGAGGTACTTGGCGTATCGTCGGGGTACTTGTCGCATCATCGTGGAAGTACTCGTTCACGGCGTATCCGTGTACTTGGCTTTCCGGTCCTGTAGTCGTACACGACATCCGGTGAACTTGGCAAAAATCCACGAAGGCGTCCTTGGGCGTTCCTGGTTGCCGCGGGAAGCCAACAGACGACAAGGGTCGAGGACGAGGTACAGCAACGAGGCGGCAAGGACGGGATCCGACAACATGCAGCTCCGGCAGATCGATGCAGAGGCACGGGAAGCAGCTTCCGGCGCGGGGGGGGGGGGGCGGAGGAGCTTGGGCGAGGGACGACGTCCTGGCGGCGTTGGCGCTCCTACCGGCGCGGAGGACGACGACCGCAGGCGCGAAGCAGGGGAGCAGCAGATGAACTTGGCGGCCGGAGGGAGCAAGGCGCAGCGGCGGCCATGTCCTCGGCGAGGGGGTCAAAAAGGGGCTCTGGAGGAGGGCACGACGGCGGGCGAGGAGGCCGACGGGCTCCGCCTGGTCGCTGACGAGGGCGACGGGAGGTCTGGAAGGTCCGGGCGGGCGTCGGCGAGAGGTGCAGCAGCTGCTGCTGCTGCCGGGCGGCGAGGTCGAGGCGGAGCGGCTCAGGGCGGCGGCGAGGAGGAGGTCGAGGGAGAAGACGCCGGGAGAGATGGGGATCGGGCAGGAGGCGCGCCGAGGGGGAGAGCGAGGGAGATGGGATCGGTCGAGAGATGAGGGTTCGGGATAGGGTTAGAGCAGCGCTATGGCTGGGCCTTGGGCCTCGGGAGACTAGGCCGGCCTGGTGGGGAGGAGAATGGCCAGGCCTGGCTGGCTCTCTCTTCTCTCTCTCTTATATTTACTAGCAGAAAAGAATTAGAGATAAGAAAAGAAGAGAAGGTTAGGGAAAGAGTTTTATGATGCGGACAATTTTCCTGGACTCATAAAAATAAGCATGACCACGAAAAATAGAAGTGGCAAGATTGTAAGATGTAATTCAAACTCATTTGAATTAAATTCAAATGATTTGAATAGGAAGTGAGGTTTGGGAAGGTCCAAAATGTTGAGGATTTCGTGGAGCTCGAAAAATGATGAAATAATATTGGCAAGGTTTTGAGGTCAACTCGAGCAGAAAAGGCATGGGATTTATTTTGCAAGTGGGTTATGGTGATTCCAAAACAATGGAATATTTTATAATATCTCCTAAATATCGGAGGGTATGTTATAAAGAGAAGTCACCCTTCCTCGATTTAAATGGACCAAGATCCATACGATTTTATTTAGTTGAGTTTGCAAAAGATTTATGAGATGATGGCATGATGACATGATGCAATGCAAAAATAAAAGGGGCAGGCACAAAAGAAACACACGGCAAAAACCCGGAATAGCTGGAAGTCTTCTGGAGCGTCGGTCTTGGGGCGTCACAACACTCCACCACTACGAGAGGATCTCGTCCCGAGATCTAGGATGGCACCGGATAGAAAAACGGAAGAAGAAAGAGGTAAAACTAAGTTGCTTCTTTGACGAACGAGTGAAACCACGAACCTTGAGAGGTTGAGCAAATTGAAAGAAAGAATACAATGGAATGAACGAGATTGCGAACAGTCCGTTAGAAAAGAGGAACACGGAACATTACGGGAACTTGAAGGTTGCAAAGACATGAATCAAGAGTTTAAAGGACAAAATAGAATTCGAAACCACTCCGGTTGAAACGAGATAAGAATGAACAAGAATGATATAATTTTGGCAGCACTGATTGAAAATGGAAGGAATTAGAATCATGAACTTGAGAAGATGGGATGATACTTGGTGAAATCAACAACACACTGCCTCTGAAACTATTGAAAGAATGGCACAAGGGGTAAGAAAGATTTCAGACAACACTCCAGTTGAGAAGGGGGGCAAAACTTGATAAGATGAGAGAGCTCGAATGAAAACACGACACTCCGGTTAAATGGATAATGCAAGAAAAAGAACATGATCTTGACAAAACGAGACGATGGGTCGAAGAGAGCAACATCACAATGCCTTCGAAACGAAAGAATAGAATCTAGATTGTTGGGATAAAGGGACGGAGAAGAAAATGACAACTTCTACCACAAATGAATTTGAATGAAGCATCCTTACAAAGAAGGATAGAACGGAGTTGTTTGAAAAACAACAACGGTAAGGATAAGCTTGTAGTGGGCTTATGAAAACATCTCAAAATTATGAGGTGAGCTTCTGCCACCAACGGAAACAATTGATTGGATTGAGAGCAACACGGAGATGAAAACTTCTTTCACCAAGAGGATAGGAGAAAACTTGGATCATTGATAAGCACCATAATTAGCAACAATCCTTAGGGAAAGCTTTAGGTGAAATATAGCCCAAGATAACTCCAATGAAGAGATTGATGGATTTAAATATCTCATTCTTGACAACAAGTGAATCATGAAGCACGAGGAGAAATTGCCAAGGATGACATAACACCATCTCAAAAGATAAGGTAGAAAGAATTGCACTTCGGAATGCAAGATGAAGAATGCTTGAACTCCTCAAGACAAAACAGGTGTTGAACACCATGTTTATTTTGAAGTATGGCTTGACGGATCATAGCTTCGAGAGGAATCTTGATGAACAATTGAAGAATGAAAAGAATCCTTGACGAACCACCATGTAGAGCCTCCATGATGAACTCCGGTAAACAAAAGGGTGAAAGAAAGAGAAGTTGAAAACACAAGGTGAAGCTTTGCAGTGATAAGAAGAAGCTTTGAAATGATATAACCGAGAAAAACTTTGAACTCCGGAAAGAAAGATGAACAAATGAAATCAAGAATTTTGATGAACCTCCGGAATAAGGAATTGAATTTACTAGTTGAAACAAGAATAAGAATTACATTATGCTCATCCTTCACCAATTAAATTGATGTCAAGCAATGGATTTGGCATACTACTTATTCTCGTAGAAAGGATTAAGATAGATATGGCGCAAACTTGGGAAGGTCTTCAAGGAACCCCCGGTAGGATTTGGGAAGAACGAATGAATCTATATAATAACGAAGGAAGAGAACTCTTGAACGAACCACGGTAAGAATTAAAATTGAACGTAGCAAAGGCACAATTCACCGGGAAGAATTGGAAAATGAATGAAGATATTTGAGGGGATTTAGATACAAGTGAACGAAGAGATCAAGAGCTGACTAGAGGATACCTGAACGATTCACCTGCAAGATTTGGAGAACGAGAGCTGAAAGCTGGAATGAATAATTCTGAGATGATGGGCTCCGGAGAATCAAACTGAAAAGACTCCTGAAATGCTCCGGATGGGTGAAAAGAATTCTCACAATCAAAACAATTCTGAGGATGGCACGAAGCTAGAACCATGAATCTTGAAGAGAATGGAGCAAGATTTACGAGAATTCAGTCTTCAAAATTCGAGAATGACGACGAGAAACATCACCATGAATTATTGAAGCACTCCGGAATGAAAATTAGAAAGGTTGACCCATCGATGAAAGAATCTGAAAGATCTTGGAGAAAGACATATGACTGATGGAATCCATTCTTACATCAAACTTAGAAAAGAATTTTAGAAGCTCCGGAAAAAAATTAGAAGAGTCAGGTAAGATCCTGGGAAAAGACCTGTGGGTTAGGGCCCACTCAAAAGAAACACTGTTGAACGATTGTTTGAAAAGAGAGATTGCACCGATTGAATTAAATGGCTTGAATGAGATAGCATCCTCAAAAGAACTTGAGTGAATTGAGGATGGAAAACTTGAATCTTCAGAAATATCTTCATCACTCCCAACCAAATGAATAGCGAGAAGTGAATGATTACGAGATACACCGGCATGAGAAAGCATTGTGAAAAGAGGAAAAAGGGATAAGATCAACACAGAAATCTTGAATTAAATCCACCGGAGAAGAAAATTAGAATGGAACAATGATAATGTTGAAGCTTCCTTAGCGTCTTCATGAGAAATCACCTGATAAAACATTAAAGGAAAAGAATGAAGAAACTTCACTCAATAAAATTGATACTTGATTAAGAAATCTGAGTCCTTGAAGAAAAAGGGTGGGAGGGCGGGAAAACAAAGGCAACTTAGGTCGGATGAAACAAGCACCGTTTCAAAGAACTGAGAATTGACCTCGCGAATGGGGATAATGATGGGATCATCTTGAAGAGAAGCGCACCGGTGAGAAGAAATTGAGATTACAAACTCGATGATCAAGAAGGATTAGTATTCACATAGAAATATGAGAACACCATTTAGGAAAGGTATGGAATCAACACTTGACATTGAAGCAACTCGAATACCACAAAACGGAACAAAAACAAAGGATTTGGCTTGCGGAATAAGCCGGAAACAAACATATGATAGATCCCATATCGTATCATGTGTCTGTTGGAAAGATATCCTACGAGATACTTGAATTCCCACCTATAAACTCCCGAACCTTTCTGGTTATGCAATCTGGTGTTGGGGATACAGGGGACACAAAATATATCACCCAAACTAACAATACCTAGATCCAGCTGTATCCATCCTTCAACACATAACCAAGAAACCTTCGGAAATAGTGTACCTCAACCTTCGAAAAGCATCCGTTATACGAGTTATGGCAATACTCTCGAGCTCGCCCCAGTACTGGGTTATCGAGGTTATCTCACCAACAACTGCACAAAAGAGATTTTGATGTCGGCAAAACTCGGTATTCCAGAATCGCAACGATAAAATTGTGACGACAACACCTCGAGCTCAACTCCCGGGACACCGCCACAACCCCTAAATGTCGAGGCACCAAGAACAATGTTCTCGTCACAAAACCATCGAACGATTCCAAGATACCAGCGTGATCCTAAAAAAATTTAGTGAAATTTGAGGAGAGGAAAGTCAAAACTCTACGTCGGGATGCCTCACCAGAGCGATTTAAGGACCGAGGAGTAAAAGAATCTACTCTCCGATATATATAATCCAAAGACTCAAAACATTTTCCGTTCTAGACTCAACAACGCCAAACAAACAATCAAGTAGGGGCTCCTAAGTCGGGAAGGCTCGATTACCAACTTGTAACGCCCTCGATGCGGCTATATCTCCCACGTGTCGAAGCACGACTTAGAGGCATAACCGCATTGAAAGCAATGTCGCAAGTGAGGTAATCTTCACACAACCCATGTAATACATAAGGAAAGAGATACATAGTTGGCTTACAATCGCCACTTCACACAATACATGAGTAAAGCATTACATCATACAAATACAATCAAGGTCCGACTACGGAACCAAAATAAAAGAAGACTACCCCAAATGCTACACAGATCCCCGATCGTCCCAACTGGCTCCACTATCTTGATCAACTCAAACGAAACAACACAAAGAACAAGATCTTCATCGAGCTCCTCCTTGAGCTCGGATGCGCCACCGCACGGTTTCATCGGCACCGCAAACTGGTTTTGAAGTATCTGTGAGTCACAGGGACTCAGCAATCTCACACCCGCAAGATCAAGACCATTTAAGCTTAAAGGTAGGACAGGGTAGTGAGGTGGAGCTGCAGCAAGCGACTAGCATATATGGTGGCTACCATACTAAAATGAGAGCGAGAAGAGAAGGCAAAAGCACGGTCGAACAACTATGATCAAGAAGTGATCCTAGAACAACCTACGTCAAACATAACTCCAACACCGTGTTCACTTCCCGGACTCCGCCGAGAAGAGACCATCACGGTTACACACGCGTTGATGTATTTTAATTAAGATCAACTTCGGTTTTCTACAACCGACATTAACAAATTCCCATCTGCCTCATAACCATGGGCACGGCTTTGAAAGATTATACCTGCAGGGTGTCCCAACTTAGCCCATTATAAGCTCTCACGGTCAACGAAGGATATTCCTTCTACGGGAAGACCCGATCAGTCTCGGAATCCGGACTACAAGACATTTCGACAGAATAAAACAAGACCAGCAAAGCCGCCGGATGTGCCGACAAATCCTGATAGGAGCTGCACATATCTCGGTCTCGTGGCACACCGGATAGGTCAGCCCACGAGTAAAACCAGCCCTCGAGTTGCCCCGGGTGGCCCTGCAGTCTGCCGTTTGGGCCAGCACTCAAGGAGCACCGTCCGGGGTTAAATAAAGATGACCCTTGAGTCTGCAGAACCCAAGGGAAAAAGGCTTAGGTGGCAAATGTTAAAACCAATGTTGGGCCTTCTTTGGAGGAGTCTTATTCAAAGCGAACTGTCAAGGGGGTCCCATAAATCACCCAACCGCGTTAGGGACGCAAAACCGGGAACATAACACCGATATGACGGAAACTAGGGCGGCAAGAGTGGAACAAAACACTGCATAAGGCCGAGCCTTCCACCCTTTACCAAGTATATAGATGCATTAATTAAATAAGATATATTGTGATATCCCAACAAGTAAACATGTTCCAACAAGGAACAACATCTCCATGTTCCAACAAGGAACAAACTTCATCTTCACCTGCAACTAACAACGCTATAAGAGGGGCTGAGCAAAGCGGTAACATAGCCAAACAACGGTTTGCTAGGAAGGTTGAAAAAGGTTAGAGGCTGACATGGCAATGTGGGTGGCATGATAAGCAAGTGATAGGCATCGTAGCATAGGCATGGCAAAAGAGCGAGCATCTAGCAAGCAAAGATAGAAGTGATTTCGAGGGTATGGTCATCTTGCCTGAAATCCCGCAAGGAAGAAGAACGAGTCCATGAAGAAGACAAAGGGACGAAGTCGAACGAATCCTCACAACTCCGGAACGAAACCGAAGCTAACGAGAGAAGCAACCCGGAAAGAAACAAACAACATAGTAAACAACAAGAACAAACATGGCATGATGCACAACCAAATATGATGCATGTCCGTTTTAAAATAGCATGGCATGGCAATATGCACAAACAAAACTACAAGTTAAATGGAGCCCAATATGCAACGAGTTGCATATTGACGAAACACCACATTGACATATTTAGTTTAATCTCGTTTAAGCTACCAAACAATATTAAATGTTGTTAAACGTGGCAAGAGGTGAAGCATAAGTAAACTAACTATTTAGGCAAGTTTAAATGAGGCCGGAAACAACAACAACAATTCCGGAAAAATCCTCATGTGCATATTTATGGATTAGGTACTGTTCTGCCCTAAACACAATTTTAGAGTTGTTAAACATGCAAAGTAAGTACACCATGTTAAACTAGGCATTTTTCTACCCCATTTACATATATAAATTATTTAAATCCGAGCTACGGTTATTTAGTTATGAAATAAATCATTTTAGCATGGCATTTAAGCAAATTAATGCAAACAACAATTTTAAACATTTTAATTGTTGTTATCATGATGCGGATGACATGTGCAAGTTTTATGCAATTTTTAATAAAAGTTGACATGAGCATGTTTTGAAGCATTCGGTCACCATGGCGGAACGAAAAGGGTGCCACGGCGGCGAAACAAAAATGGTGCCACGGCAACATATCCGAAAATGATGCCATGGCAACATATCGGTTCCGGTAGCTCACGGAGATATCGGTGCAAAAGAAAGTGTGACGGAAGCGAGTTGAGCAAGATGGTGGGGTGTTCCCGGTTACCGGGTTCCCACGAGACGATGGCATGGCAACGAGGAGGAACAAGCGAGCGACAATTCGGACACGGTGCAAACGGGCATCTCATACAACATATGCATTCGGTCCACGGCGGTCGTTCTCGGCGGTTATACCTTTGAAGCGTGCGTTCGGGCGGAATGCGTTTCGTAGAGGGAAGTAGACGTCCTCGCGATGATCGTCGAGGGAAGTAGTCGTACACGGCGTCGGTAGAGGTACTCGCGACAGTAGTGGTACACGTTTCGTGGATGTTCGAGTCATCGATAGTGGTACTTGATGAATCCCGAAACGGACTTGGCGTCTTCGTGCGTAGGGGTACTTGGCGTTTCCGGAGACGACGGTAGAGGTACTTGGCGTATCGTCGGGGTACTTGTCGCATCATCGTGGAAGTAGTCGTTCACGGCGTATCCGTGTACTTGGCTTTCCGGTCCTGTAGTCGTACACGACATCCGGTGAACTTGGCAAAATCCACGAAGGCGTCGAGAGATGAGGGTTCGGGGATAGGGTTAGAGCAGCGCTTGCGGCTGGGCCTTGGGCCTCGGGAGACTAGGCCGGCCTGGTGGGGAGGAGAATGGCCAGGGGCCTGACTGGGCTTACCTCTCTCTTCTCTCTCTCTTATATTTACTAGCAGAAAAGAATTAGAGATAAGAAAAGAAGAGAAGGTTAGGGAAAGAGTTTGCGCATGCGGACAATTTTCCTGGACTCATAAAAATAAGCATGACCACAGAAAAATAGAAGTGGCAAGATTGCAAGATGTAAATTCAAACTCATTTGAATTAAATTCAAATGATTAGAATAGGAAGTGAGGTTTGGGAAGGTCCAAAAATGTTGAGGATTTCGGTGGAGCTCCGAAAAATGATGAAATAATATTGGCAAGGTTTTGAGGTCAACTCGGAGCAGAAAAGGCATGGGATTTATTTTGCAAGTGGGTTATGGTGATTCCAAAACAATGGAATATTTTATAATATCTCCCTAAATATCGGGAGGGTATGTTATAAAGAGAAGTCACCCTTCCCTCGATTTAAATGGACCGAAGATCCATACGATTTTATTTAGTTGAGTTTGCAAAAGATTTATGAGATGATGGCATGATGACATGATGCAATGCAAAAATAAAAGGGGCAGGCACAAAAGAAACACACGGCGGAAACCCGGAATAGCTGGAAGTCTTCTAGAGCATCGGTCTTGGGGCGTCACACTTCGTTTGTCAATATGATCCTTATTATGAGGCAATGCGGGATGCTCATTCCGTTATAGCTCAGTTTCTTCCTTTCAGACCTCGTGAGGGCTTGGTGCTCTGCGCCGACAGGTCCCAGTCCCAAGGCGGCTTCAGCCGTCGCTGGTATGCCAGGTCGCGATGCCGTGGTCAAGGCCAGGAGGTGAGCGGCCCGAGGTCCGGTAAGAGCCTCTGAGTCGCGATGCTCAGGGGCTCCCCCTTGGCGCTCAAGCAGCCATCATTCGGTGAGAAAGGAGGGCGACGTAGCTAACACGGAGTTGCATTGAGTGTGGGGATGGTGTTGCGATGACTAGTGTGTCCGGAGGGTGACTTATCTCGAGGGTCAGGACAATGCTTCCTGGTGCGGCGCCAGGTCCGTGCCTTGGCCGGCGAGGGATTGCGCGGCGAGGTCGTTTCGTGCCTCTTGGAGGGACCCTGCAGGTTCACCACAAAAGGAACAAGAGCTCGCCGTGGCGATCGTTAGTCCTGTCGTTAGTTGCTTTGGAGAGGCACGAGGGGCCTCGCGAGGTGTGTCGGGGCACCCGTGAGCCAGCGCGGGACTCACGAGGCCCTACCTCAAGGCGGGTTGCGCCTGGCTCTGGGCCTCATCTTCGAGTGTGTTCCTGCAAATTTGGCCAGATGCCGGTGCTCTACGTCTTCGGGTCCCGGCTCTCGGGCTGGTCTCAGCCGTCGCTGTCAAGCCAGGTCGCGATGCCATGGACAAGACCAGAGGGTGAGGGCCGGAGAGCCGGTAGGAGCCCTGAGTCGCGATGCTCAGCGCCTTTAACGCTGCTAAGCTAGGTTAGATGACGCAACTCACGTCCTCGGGTCCCGGCTCGGCTGGTCTCAGCCGTCGCTGGCAAGCCAGTCGCGATGCCATGGACAAGACCAGAGGGTGAGGGCCGGAGAGCGGTAGGAGCCCCGAGTCGCGATGCTCGTGCACCCCCCTCTAATGCATAAGCTGGATTGGATGATGAAACTACGTCCTCGGGTCCCGCTCTCGGCTGGTCTCGGCCGTCGCTGGCAAGCCAGGTCGCGATGCCATGGACAAGACCAGAGGGTGAGGGCCGAGAGCCGGTAGGAGCCCGAGTCGTGATGCTCGTGCACCCCCTTTAACGTGCAAGATTTCGCCACCCAGAGAAGGCACCAAATAACTAGCATGGTGGAACGAGAGCATAATCCTAAGGAAAACGATGAAGGATACATGCCACTGGACTGGCCCGAAGCGGCTTGGGGATGATGCAGCCCGAGGCGCCCCAACAGGATAAGCTAAAGGCGTGAAATAAAAGGGATACATGCCGCAGGACGGACCCACGCGGCACTGGGAATAATGCGACCTCAAGGCGCCCCACCGGAAATAAAACTTAAAGATGTCACTGGTGATGTTGGGGATGAAGGGTTGTTGATGTAGCAGACTCGGTGGGCTGCGGGGCCGATCTCACGAGCCCCCAGGCCCGGGGGCCTCGGGAGGCTCCGGAGGCGCCGGCGGCTCCTCATGGGCCATCTCCATCTCCGCCAGGGCTGCGGCGTGCCTGACCTCTTGAGCCTCCAGGATGGTCCTCATGACATGCTGGTGTGCAGCAGCCGCGTTTGGCAGGCCATAAGGCATGCGTACGTAGCTGTGGGGCGGACCCTCGCAATGTCCCACTCGCGAGGGCCAGAGGCGCTCTTGAGATGCGGCTCGGTTGAGCCCTGATATGTCGATGCAGACGTGCAGCCCACCATCCTCGCCTGGATGGGGGGCCACAGCGGGTAGGCGGCGGCTGCCCCTCATGACCCTTAAGGTTCGAACTCTGGGGTGCGCGCGGAGATGCAACCCTCCACCATCTCGTGCCTCGCCGAATCGCAGGGACCTAAACTACTAGTAAGAACGGCACAAGAGACGCAAGATTTATACTAGTTCGGGCCACCGTTGTGGTGTAATACCCTACTCTAGTTTGTGGTGTGGTGGATTGCCTCTTGGGCTGATGAAGAACAGTACAGGGAAGAACAGCCTTGCGAGGGTCTGTTCTTGGCGGGTGTGATGAACTGCTAAGTGGGGTCCCGTCGCTCTAGCCTGAGGATCGGGCCTCTATCTCTCTCTGGATTCCCAATGCCGGATCTTTTTTCCTCTATCTAGTCGTCCTCCTCTACTATGGTGGCTGGCCCTACTTACATAGACGAAGGCCCTGGGCCTCTTCCCAAATATTGAGCGGGAAGGGCGCCAACAATTGGCCATTTTGAAGGGGAACAACGGGTACACTTATCCTGACTAAAGTTGGTCCTCGCCGCCAAAGGCTCGTGATGACGCCTTTGCTTGGGCTCCATGATGACTGCATTCCAGCCGTTGGGGCTGGTCTTGGTCTTGTTGCACCGAAACGGATGCCTTTGCTTGATGCTCTTGCCTGCGCTTGCTCCCTTTGCACCAAAGAGGAAAGGAGGACGCTGCGCGGGCTGGCGCCCGACTGGCGCCCTTGGTCTTCATGGCTTGCGTCATGGGCACCTCGCGAGGTACCCCGCCTTGAACTCTCCGGCCTCCTCGTGAGCCAGCCTGACGAGGCCGTGCCTGAGGAAGCTCCTGGTCGTCCGCCCCGCGAGGCTTGGCCCCTCGCGAGGGTCTTGAGCTTGTGTTGATGAAGATGGGCTGTCCTGGGCCTCCTTTGAGCCACGCCGCAGGCCGCAGGCAGGCAAGTCTGGGGACACCCGTTCCAAGAACGCCGACAGTGTCTGGCCATTTAACGGCCGGACTGGAGAACTGCCTAGAGAGGCTGCTTTGTACTTCCGCTGCGAGGGCCGCCGTGTGCTCCTCCGTTCGGAGGGAGCGTTTGGTGTTTCCATTGACCGTGATTACTCCTCGAGGGCCTGGCATCTTGAGCTTAAGGTACGCGTAGTGCGGTACCGCGTTGAATTTTGCAAATGCGGTTCGCCCGAGCAGTGCGTGATAGCCACTGCGGAACGGGACTATGTCGAAGATTAAGTCCTCGCTTCGGAAGTTATCCGGAGATCCGAAGACCACTTCAAGTGTGACTTAGCCTGTACAGTTGGCCTCTACACCTGGTATGACGCCTTTAAAGGTCGTTTTGGTGGGCTTAATCCTCGAGGGATCTATGCCCATTTTCCGCATTGTATCCTGGTAAAGCAGGTTCAGGCTGCTGCCGCCGTCCATAAGGACTCTTGTGAGATGAAATCCGTCAATAATTGGGTCTAGAACCAATGCGGTGAACCCGCCATGACGGATGCTAGTGGGGTGGTCCCTTCAATCGAAAGTGATCGGGCAGGAGGACCATGGGTTGAACTTTGGGGCGACCGGCTCCATCGCGTATACGTCCCGTAACGCACGCTTCCGCTCCCTCTTGGGGATGTGGGTTGCGTATATCATGTTCACCGTCCGCACTTGTGGGGGAAAACCCTTCTGTCCACTGTTGTTCGGCGGCCTGGGCTCCTCCTCGTCGTCGCTACGCAACCCCTTGTCTCTATTTTCGGCATTTAACTTGTCTGCCTGCTTGAACACCCAACAATCCCTGTTGGTGTGATTATTAACTTTTGGGTGCCATGTATCTGGCACAAGCGGTCGAGTATTCGGTCCAAACTGGACGAGCCCTGAGTATTTCTTTTGAATGGCTTTTTCCGCTGACCGGATTTGTAGCCTCTGAATCCGGCATTGACTGCCGTATCCTCGTTGATGTCGCTGTTAACGCGGCGCTTTTGCTTATTCCGACGCGACCTGCCACTTTTGTCCTTGGTATCCGAATTACCAGGGTTCTTGGTTAGGTTGTTACTGCGAGCTAGCCAGCTGTCTTCTCCCGCGCAAAAGCAGGTCATGAGTGTTGTGAGGGCTGCCACAGATTTTGGCTTTTCCTGTCCAAGGTGCCGGGCAAGCCACTCGTCGCGGATATTATGCTTGAAGGCTGCTAGGGCCTCTGCGTCCGGACAGTTGACTATTTGGTTTTTCTTTGTTAGGAACCGTGTCCAGAATTGCCTGGCCGACTCCTCTGGCTGCTGAATTATGTGGCTTAGGTCATCGGCGTCCGGTGGTCGCACATAGGTACCCTAGAAATTGTCGAGGAATATGGCTTCCAGGTCCTCCCAAGAACCGATTGAATCTGCTGGCAAGCTGTTAAGCCAATGTCGGGCTGGTCCCTTAAGTTTGAGCGGGAGGTATTTGATGGCGTGTAGATCATCGCCGCGGGCCATGTGGATATGAAGGAGATAATCCTCGATCCATACCGCAGGATCTGTTGTGCCATCATATGATTCGATGTTCACGGGTTTAAAACCCTCCGGGATTTTATGATCCATTACTTCATCTGTGAAGCATAGTGGGTGTGCGGCGCCTCTGTATTGGGCTATATCACGATGTAGCTCGAACGAGCTTAGTCTATTGTGTTCGGCCCGGCCGGATTTATTATATCCGGAGTGACGATCGCCGTCATGTGACATGGGGCGCCCACGCGATCCGTAGATCGATCTTGTTTGCCTTGCCTTGTCCTCCAGTATGTCTCGCAGGTCTGGCGCATTTTCCCGTGCCTTAGTATGTTTTGAGCGGCACCGGGGCACGGCTTGGGTGGAGGGCCGAGAGGCCTCTCTGTCGCGGCCACGAGGTGGCCGGTCGGCCATGTCATGCGCTGGAGATGTAGGTTTAGGTGCTTCCTCCTCTAATCGGGGTAGCAGCCTGCGCTTTGGGTAACTCTTGGAGGGGCGTTCGAGTTCATGTTCTTCGGCCGCAAGGACTTCAGTCCATCTGTCGGCTAGTAAATCTTGATCAGCTCTAAGCTGTTGCTTCTTTTTCTTGAGGCTGCTTGCCGTGGCTATAAGCCTGCATTTAAAACGCTCTTGTTCGGCGGGATCCTCTGGCACGACGAATTCATCGTCGTCGAGGCTTGCCTCGTCTTCGGAGGGAGGCATATAATTATCATCCTCAACCTCTCTGTCTGTCGCTCTCTCATGAGGGCTGGCTTCTCCGTCCTCCTGTGTTGAATCTTGCTGGAGGGGGTGTTCTTCGGCGCTATCCGGAGTATTATTATCTCCCGTGCCAGAATCACCGTTTTTGCTTTGGCGGGATTTAGAGCGGCGCCGTTGACGCCGGCGCTTGGGCTGTTTCTTGGAGGTGTCATCCCCCGTTGTTCCATCTCCATCTCCATATTTTGGAGCGTCCACCATATATATGTCGTACGACGAGGTGGCCTTCCAGTGCACTATAGGTGTTGGTTTTTGGTCGTCTCCTGCATCGTCGTCCATACCGTTGATGTCTTCGGAGTCAAAGTCGAGCATGTCGGTTAAGTCATCGACAGTGGCTACGAAGTGGGTGGTGGGTGGGCTTTGAATTTCTTCATCGTCCGTATCCCAACCTTGTTGATCGTAGTCCGGCCAGGGCTCTCCTGATAAAGAGAGAGACTTTAGTGACTTCAGAATGTCGCCGAAGGGCGAGTGTTGAAAGATGTCAGCAGCGGTGAACTCCATGATCGGCGCCCAATCGGATTCGATCAGCAGGGGCGCGGAGGGCTCGGAGTCCGGCCCCTCGGAGTCACGGGCCTTGCAGAGTGCGGGGCTGGTGTTCAGCTCAATCGCCTTTGGGATCACAGCCCTACGAGGCGGCGTCCAACCGCTCGTCCTCGATAGGCGCAGCCGGCTCCGAATTAAGGATCGGAACCAACACGTGTGCGGCTTCCAGGGCACTGTTCGGCGGCAGAGCTAGATCATGCCCATCGTGACAGTGCGGCGCGCTTGGCTGAGGCTCGAATCCGTTGAAGATCAAGTCCCCGCGGATGTCAGCCGTGTAGTTTAAACTTCCAAACCTGACCTGGTGGCCAGGGGCATAGCTTTCGATCTGCTCCAGGTGGCCAAGTGAATTGGCCCGCAGTGCAAAGCCGCCGAAGATGAAGATCTGTCCGGGGAGAAAAGTCTCACGCTGGACTGCATCGTTATTGATGATCGAAGGAGCCATCGGGCCTAAAAGCGATGACACAGAGGAACTCTCAATGAAAGCACCAATGTCGGTGTCAAAACCGGCGGATCTCGGGTAGGGGGTCCGGAACTGTGCGTCTAGGCGGATGGTTACAGGAGACAAGGGACACGAAGTTTTACCCAGGTTCGGGCCCTCTTGATGGAGGTAAAACCCTACGTCCTGCTTGATTAATATTGATGATATGGGTAGTACAAGAGTAGATCTACCACGAGATCAAGGAGGCTAAACCCTAGAAGCTAGCCTATGGTTTGTATGTTGTCTTACGGATTAAAACCCTCCAGTTTATATAGACACCGGAGAGGGTTAGGGTTACACAAAGTCGGTTACAATGGTAGGAGATCTAAATATCCGCATCGCCAAGCTTGCCTTCCACGCCAAGGAAAGTCCCATACGGACACGGGACGAAGTCTTCAATCTTGTATCTTCATAGTCCAGGAGTCCGGCTGAAGGTATAGTCCGGCCATCCGGACACCCCCTAATCCAGGACTCCCTCAAAGGCGGTAAAGGGGTAGTGCCTTTTCTCCCAAGCTGGAGATAAAGTAGCTTAGAGCCGCCACGCATCCGGTTAATTTTTGTATTTGTTTGAGGTCCTTTGGGATATCCAGTTGTGATAGAGCTCGGATCTTGGCTGGATTTGCTTCAATTCCTCTACCGGATACAATGAATCCCAAGAGCTTTCCGGCTGGTACGCCGAAAACGCATTTTTCCGGGTTGAGCTTGATGTCGTATGTTCGGAGTTATCGAATGTGAGCCTCAAGTCGTCTACTAGAGATTCGACATGTCTTGTTTTAACGACCACGTCATCTACGTATGCCTCCACTGTTTTGCCGATCTGGTTTGCCTGACATGTCTGAATCATGCGCTGATATGTTGCGCCCGCGTTTTTGAGCCCAAAGGGCATTGTGTTGAAGCAGAATGGGCCGTATGGTGTGATGAATGCCGTTGCGGCTTGGTCTGACTCTGCCATCTTGATTTGATGGTAGCCGGAGTATGCGTTGAGGAAACACAACGAATCATGTCCTGCGGTAGCATCGATAATTTGATCGATGTGGGGGAGGGGGAAGGGATCCTTTGGGCAAGCCTTGTTAAGGTCTTTAAAATCAACGCACAGGCGCCAGGATTTGTCCTTCTTTGGTACCATCACCAGGTTTGCTAGCCAGTCCGGATGTTTTATATCTCTGATGAATCCGGCCTCCAATAGCTTGGCTAGTTCCTCTCCCACGGCCTGTCTCTTAGGTTCAGAAAAACGCCGAAGAGCCTGTTTGACTGGCTTGAATCCTTTTAGGATATTTAAGCTGTGTTTGGCCAGCCTGCGTGGGATTCCTGGCATGTCTGAAGGGTGCCAGGCGAAGATGTCCCAGTTCTCACGTAGGAACTCTCGCAGTGCGGCGTCTACATCAGGGTTTAACTGTGCCCCGATGGAAGCTGTTTTATTGGGGTCCGTTGGATGGACCTGGAATTTGACTATTTCATCCGCCGGTTTAAAGGAGGTGGACTTGGATCTTTTGTCGAGTATCACATCGTCCCTATTCACCGTGGAGCGCAGCGCAGTCGGTTCCTCAGCCGCTAGGGCTTCGGATAGTGCCTCGAGGGCCAGTGCGGCTGTCTTGTTTTCGGCGCGGAGTGCTATGTCCGGATCACTAGCAAGAGTGATGATTCCGTTAGGCCTGGGCATCTTGAGCTTCATGTACCCGTAATGGGGTATTGCTTGGAAGATTGTAAACGCTTCCCGCCCTAGCAGAGCGTGGTATCCGCTAATGAACGGGGCCACTTGGAACATGACCTCTCGGACCTGTAATTATCCGACGTGCCGAACACCACATCTAGTGTGGTTTTTACTGTACAGCGCGCTTCCCGACTAGGAATTATTCCTCTAAAGGTTGTGCTGCTTCGCTCGATGCGGTTCCAGTCTATTTCCATTTTTTGAAGGGTTTCCTCATAAATGAGGTTCAATCCGCTGCCGCGATCCATGAGTACCTTGGTAACGCGAAATCCGTCCACTATTGGACTGAGGACCAATGCGGCTGGTGCTCGGGCTGTTCGGAATTTAGGTTCATCACTGGCATTAAAAGTGATATCCGTGTCACTCCATGGGTTTATTGTTGCTACTTGGTAGACTTCGGCAAGGCTGCGGAGTGTTCTTTTTCGCATATTATTTGATGTGAAAGTCTCGAAGACTGTTAATACCGTACTGGTGTCCCTGGGGTGGCTCTCTGTGGTTTTTGGAATCAGAAGATCTTTGCCGATTTTGGCCACCTACCGGAGTATCCAACATGCTCAAAGGCTGTGAGTTGGTGTGGCGCCCTCTGTACTGTGAATTTTACAGCGTCCATTAAGCCATCCTTCCAGTACGGTTCCATGCCCTGTAGAGGGTTTTTGCTTTTTGGTGTTTAACCCGGGTATCTGGCGATAATGCACCCTTTTATTTCGGACTGGATTTGTATTCAGGGCCGGATTGTCCCAAAATTTTATTTCGGTTTCCAGGCGCTTTCCATCGCACAGTACTTTCGTACTATGGGCGCCAAGTCAGAGAAGCGTGTAATATCGCGGCGACTTATGGCGTTGAGGATTCCCTTGTCCGTGCAATTATTGCAGAAGAATGAAATTGCGTCTTCCTCACGGCAGTCCTTTATCCTGTTCATAATCAGGAGGAATCTGGCCCAGTAATGATGTACTGTTTCTTCGGGCTCTTGCCTAATTTGGGATAGATCGCTTATGTTCGGGTGGGTGGGTGGAATTAAATCCGGAACCTCACCCAATCTGAGACTCGGGGGCCGAAGAGTTTCCGAACTCGGAAGTTCGGATTCTTGGATGTTGTCTAATGAATCGAGCCCGTTGCCTGACTCTAAGTTCAGGTCTTGAGTGACGTCCTCCCCTCCGCGGGTATCCGGCTTGGGGGGATCGGGAATCCGGACATAGCTAGTCCTTAAGATAGATGAAGGGTCGCCGCACTGTCCCTCTACCACTGCGGCGTGATGGGTGACCTGGGGAGAGTTAATCTCTCTCAGATCGGGTTTAGGCCCAATCAGGTCGTAGTCTGTAGCGACTCCCAGGGCGGCGATGCGATCCAAGACCTCGTTTAGGGAAGAGAGCTCCATTGGATCTAACTGCTCGGCGAGTTCCGAGTTGACGTGAAGATTGCTTTTGATGACCCGAGAGGTCATCGTCGGCGTAGCAGCCGAACGGGCGGTCATAAGAAAACCACCTAGCGGAGGCGTTTGGCGACGACGCCGAGCTCCCTTAGCAACGGGCGCCGTCTTTAAAAGCGGGACGAGGCATCCTTCCCGATGGCGAACGCACGAGGAACTCTCAATGAAAGCACCAATGTACGTGTCAAACCGCGGATCTCGGTAGGGGTCCCGAACTGTGTGTCTAGGCGGATGGTAACAGGAGACAAGGGACACGATGTTTTTACCTGTGTTCGGGCCCTCTCGATGGAGGTAAAACCCTACTCCTGCTTGATTAATATTGATGATATGGGTAGTACAAGAGTAGATCTACCACGAGATCAAGGAGGCTAAACCCTAGAAGCTAGCCTATGGTATGATTGTTCTTCGCCCTACGGACTTAAAACCCTTCGGTTTATATAGACACCGGAGGGGGCTAGGGTTACACAGAGTCGGTTACAATGGTAGGAGATCTACATATCCGTATCGCCAAGCTTGCCTTCCACGCCAAGGAAAGTCCTATCCGGACACGGGACGAAGTCTTCAATCTTGTATCTTCATAGTCCAGGAGTCCGGCCAGAGGTATAGTCCGGCTATCCGGACACCCCCTAATCCAGGACTCCCTCAGGCGGTCCGCAAGCTTTGGCTCCGACACCGCTACAAACGGAGATTAGCTCTTCCCCAAGGAAGAGTTAACTTTGGGTTAAAATCCGCGTCCTCGTCTCACTTGTGGTTAATCCTTTCCCACACCTTTCTTTGTTGTTGTATGCTTGTTGGCTTGCTATGTAGTTTGTTGCCTAGCTTATTTTTATCTTACAGCTTGCTTGTCATATAGATTGCATTCACCTAGTTGCATATCTAGTGAACTCTTTTATCCGCTAAGCCTTAAAATCTACAAGAAAGATTAAAATTTGTAGTCTCCTATTCACCCCCCCCCCCTCTAGTCGACCATATCGATCCTTTCAATACCGATGACAAAGGGAACAACGTATGTTGTTATGCGGTCTGACCGATAAAGATCTTCGTAGAATATGTAGGAGCCAATATGGGCATCCAGGTCCCGCTATTGGTTATTGACCAGAGAGGTGTCTCGGTCATGTCTACATAGTTCTCGAACCCATAGGGTCCGCACGCTTAACGTTCGTTGATGATATAGTACTATGAGTTATGTATGTTGGTGACCGAATGTTGTTCAGAGTTTTGGATAAGATCACGGATATGACGAGGAACTCCGGAATGGTCCAGAAGTAAAGATTGATATGTGGGTAGTAGTGTTTGATCTCCGGAAAGGTTCCAGAATCCATCGGAAGGGGTTCCGGATGTTCCCCGAAATGTTTGGGCGCGAGAACACTTTATCTGGGCCAAAGGGGAAATCCCACGAGGTTTTTGGAAAGCGCAAAAGGAAGTTTTGCGGAGTCCAGGGGCCAGACGCCAGGGTCCCTGGCGTCTGGCCCTGGAGTCCGAGAAGGACTCTTGCCTTTCGGGTGAAACCGACTTTGTGGAGGCTTTTACTCCAAGTTTTGACCCCAAGGCTCAACATATGAATAGAGGGGTAGGGCTAGCACCCAAGACACATCAAGAAAAACCAAGCCGTGTGCCGGCAACCCCGTCCCCTCTAGTTTATCCTCCGTCATAGTTTTCGTAGTGCTTAGGCGAAGCCCTGCGGAGATTGTTCTTCACCAACACCGTCACCATGCCGTCGTGCTGCCGGAACTCATCTACTACTTCGCCCCTCTTGCTGGATCGAGAAAGGCGAGGACGTCATCGAGCTGAACGTGTGTAGAACTCGGAGGTGCCGTGCGTTCGGTACTTGGATCGGTCGGATCGTGAAGACGTACGACTAGATCAACTGCGTTGATAAAACGCTTCCACTTACGGTCTACGAGGGTACGTAGACAACACTCTCCCCTCTCGTTGCTATGCATCACCATGATCTTGCGTGTGCGTAGGAATTTTTTTGAAATTACTACGTTCCCCAACACCATTAACTTCTCCTCTCGAAGGATTTCTCATCAAGGGGGTCTTTAAAAACCACAACCTTTTTTTCACACAGCCCTGTGTAAAACTTTCCCTTGTGTATACTCTCGGCATGTAAAATAGCCTTGATATTTATGGCATTATTTGTAATCACACGTCTTGACGTATTATATAGGATATAAAGGAAACAGACGCTCACCACTTTTGTTAGGTACTGACCTTTTTTTTTCACCTGTATTCCCTCCTTACTTCAGATTGTCGCGCGTGCGATAGTCCGGTCTTAACACCGGGGGCTGTATTTGGCTCTGCACGTTCAAGTCCGAACACCTATAGGGTACTTTTTGGCGTCCTGAATACTGATTTATATGCATCAGTTCCAAATCATGTCTTTGGTCTATAGGTGGGTTGCCCGGCTCCTGTGCTTACCACCTTTTGTTCCGCTCGTTCGGCTAAAGTGGTAAAGGGAGAACTACTGCGATTGTATTTCTGGTAAGTCCAGTCAAATACCTCAGTAGAGAAAGCCGAAAACTGACTGTCATGATAAGGTGAGAACTAGTCGGCGATTCGGTGACTTACTACAAAATCATTCGTGATTTGCATCATGTTATATGAGGGGCTGGTCTCAATCCACCCACGTGGGAAAGGCACCCTAATTCGGATTGCCGCACATGTACAAGGGGCTAATATTCAGCCCCACCTTCAAACTCTCATGGCTAAGTGAAAGTAATAAAGCTGCATATTCTGATTGCCTATTTCACCTCGTGTACACCTCCTTCACGGACCAAGACGTTGGATAAAGTGTGGTAACGCGCCATGCCAAACACCCCCGTAGTATCTATATGGGGGCCGAGGCCGACAACTGGCAAACTTTCAGAATTAAATGGACACACAGGAGTAAAATAACTTACAATCAAAGGCATCAATATATTACAAGCCTGGGTTCACAAACACAATTTTTACAACCCAGATACATCTACTCAAATATCACGTCCTTTGAGCATTGGCCCTCTACGATCCGGGCACCCGCCAGGACGTCTTCAAAGTATCTCTACGGCTTGCGGTGGTCCTTGCCTTCGGGTGAGCCTAAGGTCGCCACGTCGGTGGCCTTCATCTTTGCCCAATGCATCTTGACACGGGCGAAGGCCATCCGAGCACCCTCTATGCACGCTGAGCGCTTCATAGCTTCAACTCGAGGCAGCGCATCGATGAGTCGCCTCACTAAACCGAAGTAGCTGCTAGGAATTGGTTCGGCTGGCCAAAGCCGGACTATTAGATCCTTCATGGCCAAGCCGGCCAACCTATGCAGCTCCATCAGCTGCTTCATCTGGTCGTTAAGAGGCATCGGATGCTCCGGCGTAAGAAACTGCGACCAGAACAGCTTCTCGGTCGAGTTCCCCTCCTGGGCTCGAAAGAACTATGCGGCATCAGCGGCACTCATCGAAGATCCGCAAACGCGTCGGGAGAACTCCACAGCCGTGTGAGTAACACATAACGCTAACCTCCAAAAATACTCTGCGAAAGAAAGACCTTACCAGCCGCTATTTGCTTCGCCTGGTGGATCTCCTCGCGAGAATTTCAGGACTCGAGCCGTGCCGCCTTAGCATCTAGGAGAGCTTTGGCTAGTTTGGACGATTGGGTTGAAGCCTTCTTCTCCTAACCCTCGCACTTGAGGATGGCGTCCTTTAGCTCCTTCTCGACCTCGGCCACCCAAGCTTCATGTTGCCGGCGGGCAGCCTGTTCGGTCTTCAGCTCTACAGACGCTTTGTCAGCGGTTGCTTTGTTTGCCTTCGCCTCTTTTTGGGCTTGGGAAAGGGTGCCTTTGAGGGTCTTGACCTCGGCTGCACCAACTATGCCCATAAACAAAAGCATTACATGAGTTCATCTCTGCATATACCTATCGCTTAGGATATATAACCAAACTTTTAAATATGCATACCTTGCATCTCATCGAACCGCTTGTTAACACGGTCGATTTCTTCATTGGCCAACCTCAGTTTCCGATTGAGTTCGGAAACTTCGGCAGCCTGGGCGGTTGCCGCCAACAGGGAAGCCTGTTACAAAATAAACTAGTAGGTTAGCTCTTCCGAATACTATGTGAACCTACATACGGCTTTTCTCAAAACCAGGCAGAGTCTCAGGGGCTACTATCTATACACATGTATATTCCTTTATATGCAAAAAAAGCGTCTAGAACATTATGTCGCATACCTCGAAGCCTGTCACTAGGCTGGTAAAAGCTTCGTTCAGCCCGCTCTTGGCGGACTGAACCTTCTCTACTACCGCACCCATCAGGGTGCGGTGCTCCTCCACGATGGAAGCACGTTGCAGTGCTTCCACTAGATTGTTCGGCGCCTCCGGATTAGTGGAGGTCGCCGATGGAGCTGATGCCCCCCCTCCTTCGAAGGGGGCTGCACGCTCAATTTCGGAGCCACATTGGTCTCTGGGAGAGTGTCCGGCTGGGGCCTGGATTGTTTACGGTCCCCGCCGTCAGTTTCCATAGGGGTGGCCTCCCCCAGGTCTTCGGCGACCGAGGTTTTTCGGCCAGGAGAGGTCCTTCGGGATAACACCTCAGTGTCATCCGCGAGGAGGGGCGAGGGGGCTCGTGGCGATGTCTCGCTCTATGCCATCTCAGGTGGCAAAGAACTCCCCTCCGATAGTGAGGTGTTCTGGAGGTCGGGGGGAGGGGGTGGGCTGAAAAATGCATAGCATGATAACTTATATAATGAAAATAGGAATACTGAAAGATAAATAGTAAGTGTCTAGATACTTACATTTCGGCCAGGGGCTTCGCTCTGGGAGGTCTTTTGGAGACCAGTCCGGCATCTGAGTCCGAACTGTCCTGGAGAATCATCTTCCCCCTCTTGGGCACCTCCCCTTCGGGTCTTCAGAGGCACCCTCTTATTCTTCCTCCCCTTATGGGGGGAGTCACTTTCCACCACCTCCTCCTCCTCTTACTCTTCCTTGTCTCCCGAGGAGGGGCCTCAGTCTCTCCGGACATAGCGGCTGAAGGACCCTTATGGCAAGGGCCGCTCTTGGTCTCCTTGCCCTTCTTCTTCTTGGCCTTCTTCTCCGGCGCCTGATATGGCGTTGGGACCAGCATCTCCTTCAGCTGCGGCGTGGTTGGGTCTTCAGGCAGCGGTGTCGGACAGTTGATCCGCTCCGCCTTCACCGTCCAGCCCTGCATGAAAGACAGGCAATATGACTTAGGTAATGTTCACAATACTGACCGGACATGTCTTCGGAAAGGATATGTTTACCTCTGAGGCCGGATGCTCGATGTCGAGTCCGATGTCCTTGGTCTTCTTCGGCCACGTTTTTTGGGCCTTGAAGAGCTGCTTCCATATGTCTTTGTGCGTCGTGCCGAAGAAGCGCTTCAAGTTCCGTGTCCCCTCCGGATTGAACTCCCACATGTGAGAGGCCCGGAGTTAGCAGGGGAGAGTGCGGCGGAAAAGCATCACCTGGATCACGTTTGTGAGACCGGTGTTCTTGCCTATCATGTTGGTGATGCATTTTTGAAGCATCCGCACCTCCGCTGTGGATCCCCAGTACAGGCCCTTAGTGGTCCATGAGGTAAGCCTCGTAGGGGGTCTAGATCTGAACTCGGGAGTGGCCGCCCACTTGGCATCGCGGGTGCGGTGATGTAGAACCACTCCTGCTGCCATACCTTGACGGTCTCCACAAAGGCCCCCTTTGGCCAGACGCCGTTGGGGAGCTTGCTCACCATGGCGCCGCTGCAATCCTCATGCTGCCCATCAACCACCTTCGGCTTCAGATTGAAGACCTTGAGCCATAGGCCGAAGTGTGGGGGGATGCAGAGTAGCGCTTCGCACACGATGATGAACGCCGATATGTGGAGGAAAGAATTCGGGGCTAGATCATGGAAATCTAGCCCATAGTAGAACATGAGGCCCGGGATGAAGGGGTGAAGGGGAGGAAGTGAGGAATGAATACAACCCATTCACCGGGCTTTGGAGTGGGGATGACTTGATCCATGGCAGGGAGCCTGTGGACGATATCCGTGGACAGATATCCCACCCCCCAGAGCTCCTTGACGTCCTTCTCGGTGACGGAGGAGGCCTCCCACTTGCCCTTTGAACCAGATCCAGACATGGCCGGAGAGGCTGGTGGCGGTGGGAAAGATTGAGATTTTGGGCTCAGGTCTCAGAAGAGGGGAGGGCTGGAGAAGAAAGAAGGCGTGGGGCAAAAAGAGGAATCTTTACCTTCTTATATAGGCGGTGAATACCAAACGCCCCCCTCAAGCCTTAAAACTCGCCTGTTCCCAAGGGGATCTTGCGAATGGCACGATTGGACTACCCAAAACTGCATTGATGAGGATCCTGTAATGGGCGGGCACGATCTCTGATTTGACAAGACGTGCCAATGGAGGATGTGCCTCGAAATGTGAATCGGGAGGCGTGAAAACGGTTCAAAATGTTAAGAGCCCAGATGTGACGTTTCGCCAAAAAAGTTGTCAGTAAAAAGACATTGTTTTATTTGGATATCTTGCCTTCGTGGCTAAGGGTTGTAACAATTATGCAGAGCCGGATATAGTTCCTCTGTTCAAGGGATTGTTTCAAAGTGTTTTAGCGGGAGGAACCAGCCTTGCAATGACGAAGACAATCCGCGTGCCGAACACATTGTCAACAAAGACTAGTTCAGGGGCTACTGAGGGAGTCCTGGATTAGGGGGTCCTCGGGTGTCCGAGCTATTTGATATGGGCCGGACTGATGGGCCGTGAAGATACAAGCAGAAGACTTTCCCCTTGTGTCCGGGTAGGACTCCCCTATGCGTGGATGGCAAGATTGGTGTCCAGATATGTTATTTCCTTCCCTTACAAACCGACTCTGTACAACCCTAGGTCCTTCCGTGTGTATATAAACCGAAGGGTTTAGTCCGTAAAGGCTATCATAATTCTCATAGGCTAGACAACTAGGGTTTAGCCATTACGATCTCGAGGTAGATCAACTCTTGTAACCCCTATACTCATCAAATACAATCAAGCAGGACATTGGGTTTTACCTCCATTGAAAGGGCCCGAACCTGGGTAAACATCGTGTCCCACTTGTCCCTTGTTACCCTCGATCCTCAGACGCATAGTTCGGGACCCCTTACCCGAGATCGACCAGTTTTGACACCGACAGTCGTCCCCGTCACCGACCCCCTCTGACCTCTAGGTGAGACCAGCCAAATCTCCATGTCAATATGAGTCCTATAAGATATTTTGAAATGTTTTGTTCATATTTTCAACCATTGAAATGCAATGATCATCAAGTTTCAATGCTCATATGATGTAGATATAAACATGTATATCTTGTGTTGCTCAAATAGGATATGTGCTTGCCCAAGTGGTTGGCCATGTTTGCAGGTAACACCTCCGAGTGGCCTGTGTTTTGCCGAAGTGTTGATTAATTTCCGTTCCGGAAAATTTCAGGCGCTCGATATGTCCTTTTTTAACAAAGGTCATGCCGGATTTTCCGTGAATTTTGGCATGACTTGTGCTATAATATGTAGGAAATATCGATTGGCCTGGATTTTCTAGAAAGATCATTAAACGACTTTTCGGGTTGACTTTAAGTCTGTCGAGGCTCCATACATGACAATCAACAAATGAGTGAGGGAGAAAGTTTGCACCATATATAAGAGAAGAAGAATCCCGACTGTTGTCGTGGGGGTCGTTTTTCCTTCTTCTCCTTGTGCTAGACCTTTGTTATGCACTAGGGGAAGGAGGATAATGACCATCACTGACGGTCGAAAAATCAGTGAGGGAGTGTGTCCACCATATATGAGAGAGGACGAAGAATCCCAACTATTGTCGTGGGGGTCGTTTCTCCTTCTTCTCCTTGTGCTAGACCTTTGTTATGCACTAGGGGAAGGAGGAGTAACAACCATCACCGACGGTCGCAAATGTTAGAGAGGAATCCGTGAGGGAGAGTCTCCACCATATATGAGAGGACGAAGAATCCCGACTGTTGTCGTGGGGGTCGCTTCTCCTTCGTTCCCCTGTGCTAGACATTTTAGTGTGTAATGCACTTGGGGACGAAAGGAGGGGCGGCCATCACCAACAGTCGAATGTATACACCACGTGAGCTGAGAGTATTCAAGAAAACACTCAACAGACCGATAGTCAACCCATGATGAATAATAATGATCTAATTTAGTTTTTGTAGTACATATATTTAATTGTACAAGTTTAATCTTTGAATTATGAACATAGGAAATGTCGTCGATGTTGTCGTCGGACGACGAAAGTCTCATGGCGGAGTGCGACTGGTGTGGCGATGACCGGGGTCTGTGCGACAGACCTCACCTGGTAGAAGGTCGACGCCTCAGCATTAAGCTCCAGGAGACCTTCGATGTTGAAATGGTATGCAAGGACGACAAGTGTTTTTTCATAATTAAGCACGACTTCTGCTACTGCAACGTGTAATTTTCGTCTTCTACAATTCGACTAGCTTATCCCATGCCATGCAAGATGCTACGTCTTGGAGAGAATGGATTTTGAAGATCATGAAAGTATGGAAACAAAGATAATTCACCTAAGGACCCATCATGGTACGGATTTTGGTGTAAATCTATACAATCTGAGAGTGTAACCCATTTTGGTTGCTCGAATTGGGAAGCACTTTGTAAGATGTATGATTTTCATGAGGGTATGCTTGTCACCATGGATCTTGGTGATCCTGACATTGCCCAAGACAATATGGACATTCGGGTCCTTGTTGCTACGCTTCCAATTCTACCACTATGTGAGTTTCTCAAACATAGTTATTAAGTAATTTACATTGTTTATTTTAAAATAGTTGACAGCTTATTTCCATTGATAGCTTATTTTCATTCTTCAAATAATGTGTAGAAGATGGTAGACAAAACGTACTACACCGATGGCTCAGAATTAACTTATCAGGATAAAAATCATTTGATCTCATTTATTACTGATCTTGAGAACTACAACATCTATTATCAAACTCCTCCACATTATGGTCAATACGTTCCACTAGTGCACGTGTTGAACTACGGTAACATCCATGGAGTTGTCATGGTAAGATTTTTTTACTATTACAACATCGGTGCATCTTTTGCATAATTTTTTCTAAAACTCAACTACATTGCTAACTACGAAGTTATTACTATGTTTTTCAATAGGAAATCCCGAAGGATTGTGTGTCTCGTCTGATGTTTCCGAGTGGTCGCCTTGATGTTATGAACTTAAGGCCAGGTCATCCTACGCATCACTGATGTTCATACCGGATTTCTAAAACCGATGAAGACATGACAATAAAAGATTGGAAAAAAATGTATGGTCAATCGTAGGGAGCTACTTGGAAGCAACACTGTGCGAAACGCAAGAACTGGAGACGAGATAATCTCCATTCTCCATAATGGAGAGTGAGGGCCTATATTGTTTTATGCTATTTTACCTAAGAGAGGGTAGTAGGTCCTATGAGAGAGGAGTAGATCCTAGGTATAATGTGTTATTATGTGTTACAATGTGTTAGAGTTGATGATGAGGAGGAGGGGTTGTGATTATGACTAGTGACCAACTTGCTATATGATGTCTCATTGATGAAAATGATGATCATGAGGAGGTGTTATATTACAATGATGTATTATGATGATAAGTTGTTAATGATATGATGATGATGATTTATATCATTGGGTGAAAGAACCACGGATTAGTTTCAAGTGGATGGATCCATCCACTTGAACCTAGTCCACGGTTCTTTCATCCAGTGATGTAAGAACTCATTATGATGTAAAAACAGTCTCTAAATTGCTACTATATGAAAACATGTATAAAGGTGTATGAATACGACATAAAATAATAAAAGAAATAGAATACGAAATAATAGTAGTAGCACGGGCAGTGAGACGCGCTACTACTAATTACCAGTAGCACCTTTTGCAGGAAGCGATACTACTAAGTGGATATAGCAGTAGCGCGGGTAAACCAACGCTACTGCTAACCTTTAGTTGTAGCGTCGTAGCAGTAGCGCGGTCACCCGCGCTACTGCTAGGCCAAAAACTCGCGCTATTGCTAGGCTTTTCCCTAGTAGTGTGTAGCTCTTTGATGACTTGTCTCTACTTTCCGAATCCTTGCTTCTTCGAGAGGGTCTTCGTTCATAACGATCATCTCTACTCCTTCTCTCTCTTGGAGGTGATTCATCGCCTCTACTTCTCCTTTTTGGTGAGCTTCTATTCTCTTGTGGGGACCGTACACTCATTGGAGTAGTGTCTGGGTCTTCCACAATTGTAGCAATTAAGACCACGACTATAAGATCTCTTGTCATTATAGGACCTTGACTTGGAATTCTCTCTTTTCTTCCATTCTTATAGAATTTGTTGAAGTTTTTCACCATTAAGCTCAATTCTTCATTGGAGACTGGCTTGTCACTTGATGTTATAGGAGCATCACTTGTAGCTTTGTAAGCACCACTTGACTTGTTATGGATCTCATACTTATCCTTGAGTGACATATCATGAGCAACGATTCTACCAATGACTTCTGTTGGCTTGAGATCTTTGTAGTTGGGCATCATTTGGATCAATGTGCACACGGTATCATATTTTCCATCCTCTAAGGATCTTCTTGATGATGAATTTGTCGGTCATATCTTCACTTCCTAAGCCGGCAATCTCATTTGTGATGAGAGCAAGCCTAGAGTATATTTTGATGACTCCTTCACCATCCTTCATCTTGAACTTGTCAAGTTGACTTTGGAGCACATCCAACTTGGATTCCTTGACGGACTCGGTAACTTCGTGCATATCAACCAAAGTATCCCAAATTTCCTTTGCATTCTCAAGGCGGCTGATTTTGTTGAATTATTTGGGGCATAATCCATTGAAGAGAATATCACAAGCTTGAGCATTGTATTGCAACATCTTCAATTCATCCACGGTCGCTCCACGATCCGGTTCTCTACCATCTTCAAAGTATTCATCTTGCAAGCCAACACAAACAATAGCCCAAACAGTGGGGTTATGACCACGAATATGCATTTTCATCTTATGCTTCCAACTAGCAAAATTTGTACCATCAAAGTAAGGACCTCTACGGTGGTAATTTCCCTCGCTAGATGTCATACTCTCCTAGGTTGTGAAACCAAGGCTATGATCACCAAAGCTATGGAAATCAAGGATAATGGATACCAATGCTCTGATACCATTTATAGGATCGAAAGTATGTCTAGAGGGGGGTGATTAGACTACTTGACCAAATAAAAATCTCTCATTTTCCCAATTTTAGTTGTGGGCGGATTTTAGCTATTAGCACAAGTCAAGCAATCAACCTACACATGCAATTATAAGAGTATAGTAGCTGAAAGTAAAACATTGCATATGAAGGTAAAGGGAAGAGTTTGAAGAAGGCAAACACAATGGAGACACGAAGATTTTGGGCGTGGTTCCGATAGGTGGTGCTATCGTACATCCACGTTGATGGAGACTTCAACCCACGAAGGGTAACGGCTGCGCTAGTCCACGGAGGGCTCTACCCACGAAGGGTCCATGAAGAAGCAACCTTGTCTCTCCCACCATGACCATCGCCCACGAAGGACTTGCTTCACTCGGGTAGATCTTCACGAAGTAGGCAATTTCCTTGCCCTTACAAACTTCTTGGTTCAACTCCACAACATGTCGGAGGCTCCCAAGCGACACCTAACCAATCTAGGAAACACCACTCTCCAAAAGGTAATAGACGGTGTGTTGATGATGAACTCCTTGCGTGTGCTTCAAATGATAGTATCCCCAACACTCAACTCTCTCTCACAGATTTGGCTATGATGGAAGAGGGATTTGAGTGGAAAGCAACTTGGGGAAGGTTGGAATGGAATCTCTTGATCTCAACACATGAGTAGGTGGTTCTCTCTCAAAAAATGAATGATGGAAGTGTAGGCACGTTCTGATGGCTCTCTCCACGAATGAAGAGGGGGTGGAGGGGTATATATAGCCTCCACACAAAATCCAACCGTTACACACTTTTGACTCATCTCGATGGCGTCGATATGTAAACTCGGTGGCACCGACCAGTTCAAAAATATGAACGTTAGGAATCTCGGTGGGTCCGACTGGAACAACTCAATGGGACCGATGTGCTAGGGCTTAGGACAAACTTCATCTCGGTGGCGCCAGTTGCATCAACTCGGTGAGGCCGAAGTGAAACAATAAGCAGTCAGAGAATCTGTCAAGCAAACTCAGTGAGACCGATTGCAACCTTTCGATGAGACCGAAATAATTACAACAAGACACGGGGAGTTTGAAAGGCCATCTCGGTGAGACCAAGATCCATATCGGTGTGACCGAATTGTTAGGGTTTCTGGCAGTGGCTATGTCAAATGAACACGGTGGGTCCGGGTGGAATGAAACGGTAAGGCCGAGTTGGTATTTGGGTTTTGGACATATTTGGATGGAGAAAGTGGCTGAGAGTTTTGGAGAACTATCACTAAGCGTTTTTGCAAGTAGACCATTAAGTAACACCTCATCCTCTTTTAATAGTATTGGATTTCCTATGGACTCACTGTGATCTTGGATCACTAATATATAAATGAAGAGTCTTGAGCGTTTGCCAATCTTTATCCTTAGAATTTTGAGGGTTCCTATCGGATTTCGGGTTCCGACAGACCCTTGAGGTTCGAACACTGGGGTGCGCGCGGAAATCTCTCCCCTACCGATCTACGTCCGGTCTCCTAGCGTGATCCAAGCTGGAAACGATGAACAACACAAAGGACACGAGTTTTATACTGGTTCGGGCCACCGTTGTGGTGTAATACCCTACTCCAGTGTGTGGTGTGGTGGATTGCCTCTGGGGCTGATGATGAACAATACAGAGGAAGAACAGCCTCGCGATGGGTGTTCTTGAGCTGGTGCGGTGTGTTCTACTTGGTCTGGATCTCTCTCTTTCCTAGGGCTCTAGCAGATTTCTCCCCCTCCTACTCTGTGGTGGCTAGCTCTATTTATAGAGGCCCTGGGCCTCTTCACAAATAATGAGCGGGAAGGGCGCCAACAATTGGCCATTTTGAAGGGGAACATCTAGTACAAGCTATCCTGACAAAGGTGGTCTTCGGCTGCCAAAAGCACTGGTGATGACGCCGTCTTGGGCTCCATGGTGACCTCCGTCCTACCATCCGGCTGGTCTTGGTCTCGTTGCACCAGAATGGTAACCTTTGCCTGATGCCTTGCCTGTGCTTGCCCCTTTGCACGAAGGAAACAAGGACCTTCTTGAGGCGGCGCCCTTTGGTCTTGATTCGTCATGGCTTGCGTCATCGGCTCCTCGCGAGGTACCCCTGCCTTGATATCTCCGCCTCCTCGCGAGCCTGCCTGATGAGGCTGCCTCTGAGAAGCTTCTGTCGTCCGCCCATGAGGCTTGGCCCCTCGCGAGGGTTCTGAGCTTGAGCTGATGAAGATGGGCCGCGCTGGGCCCCCACTTGAGTCACGCCGCAGGCCGCAGGCAGGCAAGTCTGGGGACCCCCGTTCCCAAAACGCCGACAGTAGCCCCCGAGCCCAAGGAGCGCCCGGGCTTGGCCTAGCAGAGAAGCGAAGGGGCAAGCGCAAAGCGCCATGGGCCCCAAAAGCCTGCAGCCTTGGGCGCCGCGTGGCGATTGATTGGACGTGGGCGACTGCGCTTCCCCACGACGCCTCGGCGACCGCATGACTTGACAAGTCCCTGCATGCAGAGAAATGGGTCATGATTACCTCTGATCGTGGTGCTCGGCGGTTGGCCTTCTCCGGCTATAAGTACGGGACTGCGTGAGCCCCTGCGGTCCATTCCTTCCTGCTACTCTTTTTCTTCTTATTGGCTACTCGCCGTTCCCATGGCTCTGAAGAGATTCTCGGCCGCGGAGAAAGGAAAGGCCCTTCAGGCAGAGCCTGACTTTCCCCACGACCAAGCGCGGCTGAGGCCGCCCTCGCAAGCATCTCGCGGCCCCCGTGGTGGCTTCCCGCGGCCATGGAGGCGGCACCCTGCTTGATGGTGAGCGTCCGACTACCGAGGGGAGGCATGTCGTGACTGCGCGGCCCCCCAGGCCGCGCTTTCGCTCGGCGGAGGTGTTGCCGGAGTTCGTCGTGTGGTCGGCGGACCCGACCAGCACCTGGCTCCAACTCCCCCGCTTCTTCGTGGGTGAACTGCCGGCCAGCGCCCGATGTGGCTTCTGGCTCCAGGCAGATGGCTGCTGTAGCAGGGCCTCCTGGGCTTCGCTGGAGGTCTCCGCTTCTGGGAATGGGGCCTTGACCCGCGGCTGGCAGACGTTTGCCCGTGCAAGCGGCCTGCACCAGCGGTGCACCCTGCACTTTAAGTTCGATGGCGACGCCACCCTCTACGTGAGGGTGTTTGGTGAAGACGGTCGCCGTGCTGGGTGCTGCCCCGAAGATGATGACCGCGGCCGCCCGCCCAGCCCCGGTACTGACCAGGACGAAAATGGCGATAGGCGCACGGGCGGCGGCGCTCGGGGTTCGCCAAGCTTCGGCGACTCTCTCTCAAGCAGCAGCTCCTCCAGCGGGGGACGCGACCAGCCCCCGCGCCGTCGTGCTAGCCTGGGTGAAGGTAGCGGGTCAGCCCACCGTCGCGCCCTGGTGAAGCGAGAGAAGGGATCCGCCTGAGCCCCTGAAGCAGCTCGATCTTTAGCCGCAAGTTGGTGCCGGACAAGTTGTGCCTATTTTGTTTTTCTTCTTTTCCTGCGCAAAAAGGGAAGGTAACACAGGGCCCCGTGAGGGCGTGTAAGAACCGTTGCTGTTAAGTATCGCGCTGCCTTGCTATTTCTGTGATGTGTTTCCGTGCCGTACGCCCGTGTGCGGGGATTATTTTAGCTTGGTGGGGCTTGATGCGGTCCTCGCCTCCCGAGGCCGAGGCCTCGCCGTGCGCTTCATGTCCTGCAAAGATCAGCAGGAGGGGTAACTTACGGTCTCGGTTGTGGAGGCGATCGGCCCAGGTTCTGCGCTCGCGTCGCGATGCCCGTGAGGCACGGACTGGGAGGGGTGCTCCCACAGAGGACTCGGACAGGAAAGACTCCAAACGATCGGGGCAGAAAACACTCGCGAGGGCGCCCACAAACCTCCCTCGCGAGACTCGTGCAAGAGAAAACAAGGCAAGCGAGTGAAAAAGACAAAGAGTCGCAAGCCTGGGACGGCAACAACTTAAGTAAAACTTCAAACAAGAACGAACAAGCCAACTACAGAAAGCAAATGAAAAAGCCGCGTCCGGCACCTATTCTAGTCTTCGACATCTTCTCACCGGTGGCAGAGCTAAGTGCTGCCATCAGGCGTGGCGGGAGCCCCGAGGCCAGGCGGCACTCCGAGATTCAGGCGTGTACAGCCCCACTCATTATTACGTGAGAGTGTCACAGGCGGCGAGCTTCACAGGCATTGGCCTTCTTCACAGGCACCAGGCCTTTCTAAAAATGCGACGGCTTCACAGGCATTCACCTTCTTCACAGGCACTGGGCCTTTCCCAAAATGCGACAGCTTCACAGGCGTTCGCCTTCTTCACAGACACCGGGCCTTTCCCAAAATGCGACAGCTTCATAGGCGTTCGCCTTCTTCACAGGCACCGGAACTTTCCCAAAATGCCACAGCTTCACAGGCGTTCGCCTTCTTCACAGGCAGCGGGCCTTTCCCAAAATGCCACAGCTTCACAGGCGTTCGCCTTCTTCACAGGCACCGGGCCTTTCCCAAAATGCCACAGCTTCACAGGCGTTCGCCTTCTTCACAGGCACCGGGCCTTTCCCAAGCGTTAGGCCTCGCTCAGGGATAAAACCTCCGAAGATGCTGAATGTTCCACGCGTTCTGGACAGGTACCCCCTCCGGGGTCTCCAAGCGCGCGGAGCCAGGCCTGGAAACATGAACAACCTTGAATGGGCCCTCCCACATGGGAGAGAGCTTGTGCAGCCCCTCCCAGGAGAGAACCCGCCTGAGCACGAGATCCCCTACCTCGAGAGTTCTGGGGCGGATGTTGCGGCAGTGGTATCGTCGCAGCGCATGTTGATACCTTGCCGCTCGTAGTGCGTCTTCTCGACGGCGTTCCTCCCCCAGCATGAGATCCGTCCCCCACATGGCGTCCTGCTGCGTTTCGTCGAACGCCAGGACCCATGCGGAGCGACGCCTGACCTCGTGAGGGATAACAGCCTCTGCACCATAGACGAGGAAGAACGGGCTCTCGCCAGTCGGCTTGGTCGCGGTTGTGCGGATTGACCACAGCACGGACTGGAGATCGTTGTACCAGCCCCTGCCACAGGCCTCCAGCTTCTTCTTGAAGGTCCGGGCCTTGAGGCCCCTCAGGACCTCCGCGTTGGCTTGCTCGGCCTGACCATTACTCCGGGGGTGTGCCACTGAAGCGTAGCATATCCGCGTTCCAAGGTTAGCACAGTACGTTTTGAAGAGGTTACTGGTGAATTGCGAACTGTTGTCGGTGATGACACGGTTAGTGCTACGTCTCGAGCTTGCGTTGGTTTTCCCCGAAGAGGAGGGGGTGATGCAGCACAGTAGCGTAAGTATTTCCCTCAGTTTTTGAGAATCAAGGTATCAATACAGTAGGAGGTCACGCGCAAGTCCCTCGTACCTGCACAAAACGGTAGCAACTCGCAACCAACGCTTAGGGGTTGTCAATCCCTTCACGGTCACTTACGAGAGTGAGATCTGATAGAGATAATATTTTTGGTATTTTTGATATAAAGATGCAAAGTGAAAAGTAAAAGCAAAACAAGTAAAATAAAGTAAGGGAGATTGATATGATGAGAATAGACCCGGGGGCCGTAGGTTTCACTAGTGGCTTCTCTCAAGAGCATAGATATTCTACGGTGGGTGAACAAATTACTGTTGAGCAATTGATAGAATTGAGCATAGTTATGAGTTTATCTAGGTATGATCATGTATATAGGCATCATGTCCGTGACAAGTAGACCGACTCCTGCCTGCATCTACTACTATTACTCCACTCATCGACCGCTATCCAACATGCATCTAGAGTATTAAGTTAAAAACAGAGTAACGACTTAAGCAAGATGACATGATGTAGAGGAATAAATTCATGCAATATGATAAATACCCCATCTTGTTATCCTCAATGGCAACAATACAATACGTGCCTTGCAACTCTTTCTGTCACTGAGTAAGGACACCGCAAGATTGAACCCAAAGCTAAGCACTTCTCCCATTGCAAGAACTACCAATCTAGTTGGCCAAACCAAATGGATAATTCGAAGAGACTTGAAAAGATAACTCAATCATACATAAAATAATTCAGAGAAGATTCAAATATTATTCATAGATAAGTTGGATCATAAACCCACAATTCATCAGTCTCAACAAACACACCGCAAAAAGAAGATTACATCGAATAGATCTCCACGAGAGAGGGGGAGAACATTGTATTGAGATCCAAAAAGAGAGAATAAGCCATATAGCTACTAGCTATGGACCCGAAGGTCTAAAGTAAACTACTCACACTTCATCGGAAGGGCTATGGTGTTGATGTAGAAGCCCTCCGTGGTGGATGCCCTCTCCGGCGGAGCTTCGGAACAGGCCCCAAGATGGGATCTCGTGGATACAGAAGGTTGCGGCGGTGGAATCAGGTTTTTGGCTCCGTCTCTGGTCTAATGGGGGTACGTAGGTATATATAGGAGGAAGGAGCACGTCGGTGGAGCTCCGAGGGGCCCACAAGGCAGGGGGGCGCCCTCCACCCTCGTGACCTCCCCGTAAACTTCTTGGAGTAGGGTCCAAGTCTCCTGGATTACGTTCGGCGAGAAGATCACGTTCCCGAAGGTTTCATTCCGTTTGGACTCCGTTTGATATTCTGTTTCCTCGAAATACTGAAATAGGCAAAAAAAACAGCAATTCTGGGCTGGGCCTCCGGTTAATAGGTTAGTCCCAAAAATAATATAAAAGTGGAAAATAAAGCCCAATATAGTCCAAAACAGTAGATAAAGTAGCATGGAGCAATCAAAAATTATAGATACGTTGGAGACGTATCAGGCATCCCCAAGCTTAATTCCTGCTCGTCCTCGAGTAGGTAAATGATAAAAAGAGAATTTTTGATGCGGAGTGATACTTTGGCATAATTTCAATGTAAATCTTCTTAATCATGGTATGAATATTCAGATCCGAAAGGTTCAAGACAAAAGTTCATATTGACATAAAAATGATAATACTTCAAGCATACTAATCAAACAATTATGTCATCTCAAAATAACATGGCCAAAGGAAGTTCATCCCTACAAAATCATATAGTTAGGCTATGCTTCATTTTCGTCACACAAAGATGTTCCCAACTTCTATACCCCCGATGACAAGCCAAGCAATTGTTTCATACTCAAATAATCTCAAACTTTTTCAACCTTCACGCAATACATGGCGAGCCATGGACATAGCACTATGGGTGGTATAGAATATGATGATGGGGATTGTGTGGAGAAGACAAAAAACGAGAAAGTCTCACATCAACGAGGCTAATCAATGAGCTATGGAGATGCCCATCGATTGATGTTAATGCAAGGAGTAGGGATTGCCATGCAACGGATGCACTAGAGCTAAGAATGCTCAACAAAAGAAAACTAGTGGGTGTGCATCCAACTTGCTTGCTCATGAAGACCTAGGGCATTTTGAGGAAGCCCATCGTTGGAATATACAAGCCAAGTTCTATAATGAAAAATTCCCACTAGTATGAACAAGACAACTTATGAGACTCACTATATGAAAATCATGGTGCTACTTTGAAGCACAATATATGAGACTCACTACATGAAGAACAAGGTGCTACTTTGAAGCAAAAGTGTGGAAAAAGATATAGTAGCATTGCCCTTTTTATTTTCTCTCTTTTTTTTGGGCCTTTCTTTTTTTTTCTTTTTGGCCTTTCTCTCTTTTTTTTTCTTTTTTTTGATTGGGCAATGCTCTAATAATGATGATCATCACACTTCTATTGATTACAACATAATGATTACAACTCGATACTAGAACAAGATATGACTCTATATATGAATGCCTCCGGCGGTGTACCGGGATGGTGCAATGAATCAAGAGTGACATGTATGAAAAATAATGCATGGTGGCTTTGCCACAAATACGATGTCAACTACAAGATCATGCAATGGCAATATGACAAAAGTAATGTATGTCATGATGATGATGATGATGGTGGAAGTTGCATGGCAATATATCTCGGAATGGCTATGGAAATGCCATGATAGGTAGGTATGGTGGCTGTTTTGAGGAAGATATAGGGAGGTTTATGTGTGAAAGAGCGTATCATATCATGGGGTTTGGATGCACCGGCGAAGTTTGCACCAACTCTCAATGTGAGAAAGGGCAATGCACGATACCGAAGAGGCTAGCAAATGGCGGAAAGGTAAAAGTGCGTATAATCCATGGACTCAACATTAGTCAAAAGAACTCATATACTTATTGCAAAAATTTAGAAGTCATCAAGAATCAAGTACTACGCGCATGCTCCTAGGGGGATAGATTGGTAGGAAAAGACCATCGCTCGTCCCCGACCGCCACTCATAAGGATGCACAAGCCAGGTACACTTCATGCTTCAAATTTGTTACACAACTTTAACCATACGTGCATGCTACGGGACTTGCTAACTTCAACACAAGTATTTCTCAAATTCACAACTACTCAACTAGCACGACTATGATATTATCACCTCCATATCTCAAAACGATTATCAAGCATCAAACTTATCTTAGTATTCAACCCACTAAAAGGAAAGTTTCACATATCTTGAATACCAAGTATATTAACATTAAGCAAATTAACATGCTATTAACGACTCTCAAAATAATTTATGTGAAGCATGAGAGATCAAGTTTCTTTAAAACAATCCACCACCGTGCTCTAAAATATCTAAGTGAAGTACTAGAGCAAAAATTATCACGCTCAAAAAGATATAAGTGAAGCACATAGAGTAAACTATCAAGCTCAAAAGATATAAGTGAAGCACATAGAGTATTCTAACAAATTTCAATTCATGCATGGCTCTCTCAAAAGGTGTGTACAGCAAGGATGATTGTGGTAAACTAACAAGCAAAGACACAAATAATACAAGACGCTCCAAGCAAAACACATATCATGTGGTGAATAAAAATATAGCTCCAAGTAAATTACCGATGGAAGTGGACGAAAGAGGGGATGCCTTCCGGGGCATCCCCAAGCTTTGACTTTTTGGTGTCCTTGGATTATCTTGGGGGTGCCATGGGCATCCCCAAGCTTAGGCTCTTCCACTCCTTGTTCCATAATCCATCAAAAGAATTCACCCAAAACTTGAAAACTTCACAACACAAAACTCAATAGAAATCTCGTGAGCTCCGTTAGAGAAAGAAAACAAAAGACTACTTTAAGGTACTGTAGTGAACTCATTATTTATTTGTATTGGTGTAAAACCTACTGTATTCCAACTTATCTATGGTTTATAAACTATTTTACTAGCCATAGATTCATCAAAATAAGCAAACAACACACGCAAAACAGAATCTGTCAAAAACAGAACAGTTTGTAGTAATCTGTTACTAACGCAAACTTCTGGAACCCAAAAAAATTCTACCAAAATTAGACGACCTGGGCAATTTGTTTATTGATCAGCAGCAATTGGAGTCACTATTTTATCACGTTCTGGTGATTTTTAACAATTCGGGCACTGAGCACAAAGATTCTGGAAATTACAGCAAGATCAAATAACTATCTTCCAATAAGATCTAATAGGTTTAACTTGGCACAAACACTAATTAAAAGATAAAACCACATATAAACATAATCTAGATGGATTATTTATTCCTAAACAGAACCAAAAACAAAAACACAAAATAGAATTGGGTTGCCTCCCAACAAGTGCTATCGTTTAACGCCCCTAGCTAGGCATAAAAGCAAGGATAGATCTAGGTATTGCCATCTTTGGTAGGCAATCCATAAGTGGCTCTCATGATAGACTCATATGGTAATTTTATTTTATTTCTAGGAAATTGTTCCATGCCCTTCTTTAAGGGAAATTGGAATTTAATATTCCCTTCCTTCATATCAATAATTGCACCAATCGTTCTAAGGAAAGGTCTACCAAGAATAATAGGACATGAAGGATTGCAATCTATATCAAGAACGATCAAATCTACGGGCACATAATTCCTATTTGCAACAATAAGAACATCATTAATTCTTCCCATAGGCTTTTTAATAGTGGAATCCGCAAGATGCAAGTTTAGAGAGCAATCATCAAAGTCACGGAGATCTAGCAAATCACACAAAGCTTTGGGGATAGTAGAGACACTAGCACCCAAATCACACAAAGCATGAAACTCATAATCTTTAATTTTAATTTTAATTGTAGGTTCCCATTCATCATGGAGTTTTCTAGGGATAGAAACTTTCAACTCAAGTTTTTCTTCATAAGATTGCATTAAGGCATCTACAATGTGTTCGGTAAAGGCCTTATTTTGACTATAAGCATGAGGAGAATTTAACACGGATTGCAACAAGGAAATACAATCAATTAAAGAGAAATTTTCATAGTTAAATTCCTTGAGATCCAAAATAGTGGGTTTAGCAATATCTAGATTTTTATTTCTTTCAATCCCTTTTTTATCAATTTCATCATCAGGATCTAAAAACTCAGAATTCTTAGAACGCCTTCTAGGTAAGGGAAGATCATAATCAGATTCATCAAGATTCATATTGCAAAACAAAGATTTAATAGGGGACACATCAATAACTTTTAGATCTTCATCTTGATTTTCATTAGAAGAACACGCTTTAATAAAGGCATCTTTGTAAGCACGCATCCTAGCGGTTCTTTCTTTGCACTCATCAATGGAAATTCTCATCGCTTTGAGAGACTCATTGATATCATGCTTAGGAGGAATAGATCTAAGCTTTAAAGAATCAACCTCAAGAGAAATTCTATCAACGTTCCTAGCCAAATCATCAACTTTAAGCAATTTCTCTTCAAGCAAAGCATTAAAATTCTTTTGTGAATTCATAAACTCCTTGACACTACTCTCAAATTCAGAGGGCATCTTATTAAAATTTCCATAAGAGTTGTTGTAGGAATTTCCATAATTATTAGAAGGATTACTAGGATAAGGTCTAGAATTAAAATTCCCTCTATACGCGTTGTTACCAAAACTATTCCTACCAACAAAATTTACATCCATAGATTCATTATTATTCTCAAGAAAAGTAGATAAAGGCACATTATTGGGATAAGAAGAAACACTCTTAACAAATAAATTTCTAAGTTCATCCATCTTTTCACTCAAAATATTGATTTCTTCTATAGCATGAACCTTTTTATTAGTAGATCTTTCAGTATGCCATTGAGAATAATTGACCATAATATTATCTAGGAGTTTAGTAGCATCTCCTAAAGTGATTTTCATAAAAGTGCCTCTCGCGGCCGAATCTAAAAGATTTCTAGAAGCAAAATTCAATCCAGCATAACATTTTTGTATAATCATCCATAAGTTCAAACCATGAGTAGGATAATTACGTAGCATTAATTTCATTATCTCCCAAGCTTGTGCAACATGTTCATGATCAAGTTGCTTAAAATTCATAATATCGTTCCTAAGAGAGATAATCTTAGCGGGAGGAAAATACTTAGAGATAAAAGCATCTTTGCACTTGTTCCAAGAATCAATACTATTTTTAGGCAAAGATGAGAACCACGCTTTAGCACGATCTCTAAGCGAAAAAGGAAATAGCTTCAATTTAACGACATCATTATCAACATCCTTTTTCTTCTGCAAATCACATAAATCAACGAAGCCATTCAGATGAGTAGCGGCATCTTCACTAGGAAGGCCGGCGAATTGATATTTCATAACAAGATTCAGCAAAGCAGTATTGATTTCACAAGATTCAGTATTGGCAAGAGGAGCAATCGGAGTGCTAAGGAAATCATTGTTATTGGTATTGGTGAAGTCACACAATTTGGTAGCATCTTGGGCCATCACGACAAACAAGCAAACTAACACACGAGCAAACAAAGGACAAAGGGAAAAAGAGGAAGAGATTGGGAAAGAGAGGGCGAATAAAACGGCAAGGGTGAAGTGGGGGAGAGGAAAACGAGAGGCAAATGGCAAATAATGTAATGCGAGAGATAGAGATTGTGATGGGTACTTGGTATGTTGACTTTTGCGTAGGCCTCCCCGGCAACGGCGCCAGAAATCCTTCTTGCTACGTCTCGAGCTTGCGTTGGTTTTCCCCAAAGAGGAGGGTGATGCAGCACGATGGCGTAAGTATTTCCCTCGGTTTTGAGAACCAAGGTATCAATCCGAGAGGAGGTCATCGCAAGTCCCTCGTACCTGCACAAAGCGGTAGCAACTCGCAACCAACGCTTAGGGGTTGTCAATCCCTTCACGGTCACTTACGAGTGAGATCTGATAGAGATAATATTTTTGGTATTTTTGATATAAAGATGCAAAGTGAAAAGTAAAAGCAAAACAAGTAAAATAAAGTAAGGAGATTGATATGATGAGAATAGACCCGGGGCCATAGGTTTCACTAGTGGCTTCTCTCAAGAGCATAGATATTCTCGGTGGGTGAACAAATTACTGTTGAGCAATTGATAGAATTGAGCATAGTTATGAGGTTATCTAGGTATGATCATGTATATAGGCATCACGTCCGCGACAAGTAGACCGACTCCTGCCTGCATCTACTACTATTACTCCACTCATCGACCGCTATCCAACATGCATCTAGAGTATTAAGTTAAAAACAGAGTAACGCCTTAAGCAAGATGACATGATGTAGAGGAATAAATTCATGCAATATGATAAATACCCCATCTTATCCTCGATGGCAACAATACAATACGTGCCTTGCAACTCTTCCTGTCACTGAGTAAGGACACCGCAAGATTGAACCCAAAGCTAAGCACTTCTCCCATTGCAAGAACTACCAATCTAGTTGGCCAAATCAAACGGATAATTCAAAGAGACTTGCAAAGATAACTCAATCATACATAAAATAATTCAGAGAAGATTCAAATATTATTCATAGATAAGTTGGATCATAAACCCACAATTCATCGGTCTCAACAAACACACTACAAAAAGAAGATTACATCGAATAGATCTCCACGAGAGAGGGGGAGAACATTGTATTGAGATCCAAAAAGAGAGAAGAAGCCATCTAGCTACTAGCTATGGACCGAAGGTGCAAGTAAACTACTCACACTTCATCGGAAGGGCTATGGTGTTGATGTAGAAGCCCTCCGTGGTGGATGCCCTCTCCGGCGGAGCTCCGGAACAGGCCCCAATATGGGATCTCGTGGATACAGAAGGTTGCGGCGGTGGAATTAGGTTTTTGGATCCGTCTCTGGTCTAATGGGGTGCGAGGTATATATAGGAGGAAGGAGCACGTCGGTGGAGCTCAGGGGCCTGACGAGGGGGCGCGCCGAGGCGCGCCCACCTCGTGACCTCCGGAAACTTCTTGGAGTAGGGTCCAAGTCTCCTGGATCACGTTCGGCGAGAAGATCACGTTCCCGAAGGTTTCATTCCGTTTGGACTCCGTTTGATATTCTGTTTCCTTGAAATACTGAAATAGGCAAAAAACCAGCAATTCTGGGCCGGGCCTCCGGTTAATAGGTTAGTCCCAAAAATAATATAAAAGTGACAAATAAAGCCCAATATAGTCCAAAACAGTAGATAAAGTAGCATGGAGCAATCAAAAATTATAGATACGTTGGAGACGTATCAGTTAGGCACCCCAAATCGGCTCACGAGGCCCTTGATGAACCTGACTGCGGAGCCTGCCGGGATTGTGCGGACAGCTTCCACCTCAGCCCACTTGGTGAATTTGTCCACGTCGACATAGAGGTAGCGATAGCCCCCTGGTGCCCGAGGAAACGGTCCCAGAATGTCCAGCCCCCAAACTACGAACGGCCATGAGAGGGGTATAGTCTGCAGACCCCCCGCGGGCTGGTGGATCTGCTTAGCATGGAACTGGCAGGCCTTGCAAGCCTTCACCAGATCAACGGCGTCGCTGAGTGTTGTGGGCCAGTAGAATCCGCTACGGAACGCCTTGACGACAAGGCTTCGTGACGACGAGTGGTGCCCACGTGTATGTCCGCCAGCAGCTCCTTCCCTTGCTCCCTGGAGATGCAACGTAGGGACACGTCATTTGGTCGCTTCCTGTAGAGCTCACCATCCTGGATGCAATAAGCCGTGGCCTGCCGCGCCACACGCTCCGCTTCCTCCTCGTTCTCCGGCAGGATCCCTTGCATCAGGTAGTTCTTGAGCTCCGGGATCCAACATCCTTCCTGAGGCTCCAATACCAGGAGCAGGCGTGCCCCTGAAGCCGGGCCGCAGACCGGAGCTCCTGAGGTAGGCGGCTGAGGGAGCTCCTCCCTTGGTTGCGCTGTGCTCGATAGTGACGGCACCGCCGAGGGTTTGAAGAGCCGCTCCTCGAAGACGCCAGGCTCCTGAGGCAGCCGCCTAGATGCCCTCTTGGCGATGTCATCAGCCTCCTGATTGGTGCCGCGAGGCACATGCTGCAACTCCAACCCCCAGAATTATTTCTCCATCTTGCGAACCTCAGCGAGGTAGGCTTCCATGTGCTCGTCCTTCGGCTCGTATACCTTGTTGGAGAAGTTGACGAGGAGCTGCGAATCACCCTTTATCGTGAGGCGCTTTACCCCTAGGGCAATTGCGGCCTTCAAGCCCGCTATTAGGCCTTCGTACTCCGCTATGTTGTTGGAGACCTTTTCCCCGTGCTGAAAGCAGAGCTGTACGACGTAGTAGCGTTTGTCCTGAGTAGGGGATACGAGCACTGCGCCAGCCCCAGCACCGTGTCGGGAGAACGCCCCATCGAAGTACATGACCCAGTCGTCCGGTGCTTCACTTCCAGGGGAGAGTGATCGGTCTTCGCCTGCCTCGAGACCCGGCGCTTCTGCCCATTCTGCCACGAAATCTGCCAGTGCGGCTCCCTTGATGACTCTGGTCGTACTGAATTCTAGCTGAAATGCCTGTAGTTCGATGTTCCATTCAGCAACCCTTCCAGCTGAGTTGGGGCTCCTGAGTACCCTTTCCAAGGGGTATGTCGAGACGACTTTGATGGGATGGCCTTGGAAGTAGTGCCGCAGCTTGTGTGAGGCCACCAATAGCGCCAGGAGGAGTTTCTGAGGCATGGGATACCGTGCCCTTGCGTCCCGCAGCACCGTGCTGACGAAGTACACGGGATGCTCGACGAGGTTGAGGGTGCTGGCGCAGCTTGCGTCCTCCAGAGGTCGAGGCGTCTCCTGAGGCGACGGAGCCCCTAGTGCTTGGTCGCCGGAGGAGGCCTCTCCTACCCCAGGTGCGTTCTCCTGCTGCGGCTGTTCCTTTCCGGTTGCGGTCGTGGCCTTCGCGAGGCCCTCCTGGCTTTGCTTTGCTTCAGTTCGGACAGCCGATGTGCCCTTGGCACGGTGCTCCTCTCTGACCGCCACCAGGGCTGCGCTAGCGGAGTAGGGGGTGGCCGCACGGTAGAGCACCAGGGGCTCCTGACGACGCGGAGCTACCATCACTGGCGGGCTGGTGAGGTACCTCTTGAGGTCTTGGAATGCCTTGTCGGCCTCTTCGGTCCATTTGAAGGGGACCTTCTTCATCAGCTTGAAGAAAGGCAGCGCTCGTTCCCCCAACTTGGAGATGAAGCGCCCCAGCGCAGTTACACGCCCAGTGAGCTTCTGCATTTCCCTGAGGGTCCTTGGCGGGCTCATGTCCTCGACCGCCTTGACCTTCTCCGGGTTGGCCTCGATGCCCCTGTGGGACACGAGGAAACCCAGGAGCTTGCCTGAGGGGACACCAAACACGCATTTCTCTGGGTTGAGCCATAGGTCCACTTCATTGAGGCTCGCAAAGGTTTCTTCCAGGTCCTGTATCAGGGTTTTTGCCTCTCGAGACTTCACCACAATGTCTTCAACGTAGGCTTCAGCGTTCCTCCCGAGCTGCCGGCCCAGGGCGATGTGCATCAGCCGCTGAAAGGTTTCCCCTGCATTGCGCAACCCGAATGGCATGCACGTATAGCAATACACTCCACATGGGGTCAGGAAGGCCGTCTTCTCCACGTCTTCCACCGCCATCTTGATCTGGTGATAGCCCGAGAAGGCATCTAGGAAGCACAATAGGTCACACTCTGCGGTGGAGTCAACTATCTGGTCAATGCGGGGGAGCGGAAATGGATCTTGCGGGCAGGCCTTGTTGAGGTTGGTGAAGTCGACACACATGCGCTCCTTTCCCCCCTTTTTCGGCACAACGACCGGATTGGCCAGCCAATCAGGGTAGCGGACCTCGCGGATAACCACTGTAGGCTTCCAGTTTCCGGGTTTCTTGAACGATGAAAGCTTGTTTCTCAGTGGACTGTCGCCTCACCTTTTGCTTCACGGGGCGCACGTTGGGGCACACGTTGAGGTGATGCTCAATCACACTCCTCGGGACCCCTGCTAATTGATCAGGTTCCCACGCAAACACCTTCTTGTTCGTGTGCAGGAACCTCACCAGGGCCTTCTCCTGCTCGGGCTCGAGGTTGGCTCCTATGGTGAAGGTGGCGTCAGTGGACCCGTCCTCGTCGACCGGTACTTTCTTGGTTTCAGCCTTGTCTTGGGTGAATAGCTGCTTCTTTTTAGCTGGCGCAGCCCCCTTGGGCTCAAGGGCGTCGGTGCTGGCGGGCTGCGCCACCGCGGCCGTCTTGAAAGCGAGTTGGAGCGCCTGCAGCGCATCCCTTGTATCTCCTGACACGGTAAGGACGACGCTGCTCCCGGGCATCTTCATGAGGTTGTACGCTGGGTGAGTTGCTGTCATGAACCGGGCCAAGGCCAGATAGCCAAGGATGGCGTTGCAGGGGAGGCCGATGGGGGCGATTTCAAAGTCGATCAGCTCCGTGTGGAAGTTGTCGTAGGTGCAGAATGTCACTGGGAGGCGGATCTTTCCCAGGGAGGTGGTGGAACCGACTCCGACGCCCGAGAAAGGCCTGCTGGGTCGGAGCCGCTCTAGCGGTACGTGGAGGAGGCTGAAGGCCTCCACCGAGAGCATGTTGAGGCCGGCGCCACCGTCGATGAGGGTCCTGGTGACGGCCACTTGGCAGATGGTGGGGGTGCACAGCATCGGGAGCGCGCCCGAACCGGCGGGGTTGAAGGGGTGATCCCTCGAGTCGAAGGTCAGATCGGCCTCGGGCGCCACCCAGCCCGGGGGGCTTCTTGGCGCTTGGAGGCGGTGCCGATCTGGCGGGTGAATGGCTTGACATGATGGCTCGAGGGTGGTGCCTGGGAGCCGCCCAGGAGAGCTGCGACGACGGGCGGCGCCGGTGCGGCAAAACGGGCGAGGAAGAGGTCACGCAGCTCCTCCCAGGAGGTCACAGAAGCCGTCGGCAGGTTGAGGAGCCACATGCGCGGGACGCCGGTGAGGGCCATGGGTAGCCGGTTAGCCATTACCCGCTCGTCGCCCCCAGCCCTAAGGACGGCCTCCTCGTACGCCAGCAGGAAAACCAGCGGGTCCGTCGCGCCATTGTAGCGCGGCGGCATCTCGGGCTTGAACTTGTGCGGCCACTGCACCTGTCGCAAGGTGGAGGCCAAGGCCTGGAGCCCCCTGGCCCCGGCGCCGGCATCTGTTGCTGGAGCGGGCGGCACGTTGCCCGCCATGGGGACGGGGCGCGATGTTGGTGAAGAGTTGGTCGTCGGAAGGGAGAACTCCGGCGCACCCCTACCTGGCGCGCCAAATGTCGGATTTCGGGTTCCGGCAGACCCTTGAGGTTCGAACACTGGGGTACGCGCGGAAATCTCTCCCCTAACGATCTACGTCCGGTCTCCTCGCGTGATCCAAGCTGGAAACGATGAACAACACAAAGGACACGAGATTTATACTGGTTCGGGCCACCGTTGTGGTGTAATACCCTACTCCAATGTGTGGTGTGGTGGATTGCCTTTAGGGCCGATGATGAACAGTACAGAGGAGGAACAACCTCGCGAGGGGTGTTCTTGAGCTGGTGCGGTGTGTTCTACTTGGTCTGGATCTCTCTCTTTCCTAGGGCTCTAGCAGATTTCTCCCCCCTCCTACTCTGTGGTGGCTAGCTCTATTTATAGAGGCCCCGGGCCTCTTCCCAAATAATGAGCGGGAAGGGCGCCAACAATTGGCCATTTTGAAGGGGAACATCTAGTACAAGCTATCCTGACCAAAGGTGGTCTTCGGCTGCCAAAAGCACTGGTGATGACGCCGTCTTGGGCTCCATGGTGACCTCCGTCCTGCCGTTTGGCTGGTCTTGGTCTCGTTGCACCAGAATGGTAACCTTTGCCGGATGCCTCGCATGTGCTTGCCCCCTTTGCACCGAAAGGGAAACAAGGACACTGCGCAGGCCGGCGCCCGCCTGGTCTTGATTCGTCATGGCTTGCGTCATGGGCTCCTCGCGAGGTACCCCTGCCTTGATCTCTCCGCCTCCTCGCGAGCCTGCCTGATGAGGCTGCCTCTAAGGAAGCTTCCTATCGTCCGCCCCGCGAGGTTTGGCCCCTCGCGAGGGTCTTGAGCTTGAGCTGATGAAGATGGGCCGCGCTGGGCCCCCACTTGAGCCACACCGCAGGCCGCAGGCAGGCAAGTCTGGGGACCCCCGTTCCCAGAACGCCGACAGTTCCACATCTCTAGTCCATGCCATGCCAATCACTGAACATCCTGAAATATTTATCTTGAATGGATATTAGTTCAATGAGCTATATGTTGTTATGAATTACCAAAACCACTCTGGAATGTTGCACTTTCAATATAGCATACAGTTCACCACCAACGTCGGTGGTGCCGAACTTGGATTCAAGTCAACCCATAGTTCTTTGAATTCTGCACATGTAAATATGCACCAACCAGCCTATCACCCAACACACTTATGAAGGCACCCACAAAGATTACAATGGTCTCGAGAATGCTTTCTCCTTATCAGAAGTAAGCAGTCCACTCGGAATGCCTGCCGAAACCCAACACATGTTTGTAGCGGTGAGCCTTAGGGTGGTTTTGGGCTGCCATCTCTTGAAGTGAGTACCTAGGCTCGATTTGATAGCATTAGCAAACCATTTAAACAAAAATTGCCTAAACATATATGGTTTTTGGACCGTTAGGGAACTATCCATATTTTGTTTAAACTTATTCCAGATTTGCATCACCAAAAGTTTACTGGCATGGCAAATCACATACAACGGACTAGGAACATCTAGAACATACACATATGGACCAATGGTACATGGAGAGGAGAGAGAGCATACGAAGGCACCAAAAAATCTAGTACGACACCGTCTTCGAGCATGGTGGTGAAAGGTGGTCGTTCGCCGTAGAGGAAGTACTCGAAGCAGAACAGGCAGTTCCACTGAGACACCCACAAAAAACCTTATCGTCCCTCACCAGGTGTAGGTTCTCAAGGGACGCGGTTTTGGAGGTGTACTCTCCCGGACGGTTGTGAATGCAGTCGTCGGAATGGAGTCGCCCGAAAAGCATCTCAACAAAGAGGAACTCGGCATGTGTGTGTGTTTTGTGTTGTGCAATGCGTAGCCTCTCCTTTGTATCTCCTCTACATAGAGGGATGCTTGGGAAGAGAGAAGAGATGCAACTGACGGTTGCGGAAGCACTCTAAGGGTAGAAACATGTCCAAAATGAACTCAAGTATTGACAGGTATATCCAGAACTAGGTAGTGCACTGCCGAGCAAAAATTTAAAATTTTACTGCAAGGCACATAACATTAGCCTGAATTCAAATTTGATTCACCAAATGTGACACGCACGCGTTGCGTTGTGTGGCATGGCGTAAAGTGAGTGAGCGCACACGTTATTGCCCTCTTTTCTCATACTACAAGGAGTGGTCGAACATCTCAGCATTTTATATTGATGTTTCTTCCACTTCACTAGTTGTATGAAACTAAATTAACACACTTACCATGCAACTCAAATGGGCATTTTGCACCATGATTTGCCACCGCTCTAGTGTCGAACTGACTTCATCGAACTATTAATATTTGTACGTTGGTGTAGACAGTTTTTTGATACTTACTAGCAATGTGACTGTGTGTTGTAACGGATTCAAAGTAGAATAATATTTGTTCACAAACATAAAAAAAAACACTCTAGTCTTGATATACATATATCACTAAAATATATTATGTTTCACTCAAAATATATCCTCGGGTTGTTTTGATGAGGTGGGAGGGGGATGTAGTTGGTTTCAAGATAATAAGGGGTTTTCTGCAGACTGGAGCAGAGAAGTGGGCTATTGTTGCAAAAAAGGCACAACTTATCTCACAGTTGTTAGATGCAGATCTAATGGTCAGAAATGATAGATGGCAGACACACCATCATCATCAACTGAGTCTTTTAATAGAAGTAGAGAAACGAAAATCCAATTCTATAATTGGGAGTAATTCACATGCATGAATTAGCCATGTTGGGCATGGAGCTTAGTAGGCAAATCAGTTCAGATAATGGCTTATAGTCGAAGCATAGTTTTTGAGCTCGAGCTCAAATGAGCTCGGTGAGCAGTAAAATCCGGAAAAATGGAAAAAATTCTGAAATGTTTCTGAGGCAAGCATTGATAAAAGTTTTCAGTGCTTACAAAAATTAATCAAAGAATCACATTTGTGGAAGCCGTGGCAAAAAAAAATCAATGCTTCAAAAGTGTTATTTTCGAAAGCATTTTGAAGCCCTGATTTTTTTTGCCATGACTTTCACGAATGTGATTTCACGCTGAAATTTTACAAGCACTTAAAACATTTATCAAAATTCATCATAAAAGAAATTCGGAGTTTTTTTATCTTTTTTCCTTTTTTATGATTTTACTGTTTATCGTGAGCTCAAATGAGCTCTCGCGCAGAACATGACTTTCGCTTACAGTCAACATTCCATCTGTGTTTCTCTTTCTAGTGCTGCTACGACTTGCTTAGGTCTACTGGCTCCATCTTTTGGGCACGAACTTCACCGGCTAGTTTGCTCTTGCCGTTGACACCGTAAAGTTCCGTGACAAATCGCTGGAAAGATGGAGGGGCAAAAGTAATGAATTGGAAAAAAAAAGGGGCAAACCCGTACTCAAAGCATGCAGTACACTCGGTATTCCACGCAATAGAGTCCTTCGATGCAGATGTTAATGTTTCGAGGCGAGCGCTGGCCGGCCCACCGCCCACAAGACGAGATCATGTGCTGCCTCCCTCTAGAGTTTGTCCATGGTCACTTCTTTACCAGTGTTCATTCACGTGACTGAGAAGTGAGACAGCCCTCAAAAAAAAAAAAGAAGAGGGAAGTGAGAAGTGCGAAAGCATACGGGAAAAGGTTCTCATCACGCCCGATACAGGCACATGATCTTGCTACGGCAGGCATCAGGGTGAATCGATCTAAGTCAACGGGGCGACTCAAACGGACATCGATTTTATCCGTTTTTTATCCGTTTAGATCACCCGCCGGGCGTCTGTCCGTTTTTTTATTTGGGTCTGCGAGTGCGCCCAACCGTAGCCAGACCTATTTTTGACATGTCCGTCCTGACATTTTCTCAAACAGTAGCACGCAGGGCAGGGGAGCTCGCAGCGCTCGTGGAGGCCGATGGGCGAGCTCGAACCCCACGGCGGGGGCGGCACGGCGAGCGCCACGAGCATGGTGCGGCGGGCGAGGCCGGGCCAGCGCCGCCGGGTCGAGGCGTGGGGAGGCGGGCTGGCTTTGGCGCAGCGCCGGGCGCCACGACCAGAGGGCGGGCGCGCGCGCGGGGAGCAGTACGACCGAGGGAAGCGAGGACCGCATGGCCGCACGCAGCGAGCACGGCGAGGATCTTAATAAGGCCGCCACGTCAAGACGAAGCCTGGGAAGCCGAGGCGGCTGAGGAGGCGCGCGAGAGTGAGGCCGAGACGAAGCGAAGCGGAAGCGGCGGCAGGTGAGGCGAGGCCGAGGCGAGACGCGGAGGCAAGGCAGCGTCGTCTCTGTCTTGCGGTGGCGTCGTCTGTCTTGATAGCGGTGGCGTCCATACTTCTGCTAGCTAGCTAGCACGCGCGCGACAACTCGCGGCGGCTGGCTAGCTAGCTAGCTAGCATGATGGGCGACTAGCTAGCTAGCACGAGTGCGGCTCCGGCAAGTAGGTGCGGATGGACGGCGGCGCGTGTGCTCCGGCGAGGAGGCGTGGTGGACGGGGGCGTGGATGCGGTGCGGTGGGCGGCGCCGAGCCAGATGAGCACGAGCCCACCACGGCGGAGCACCGGCGCCGGAGAAGGATGAGCGGGGTGGGTGGGTGGGAGGGAGAAGAAAAAGGAGGAGAGAGACGGGATGAGACAGATGGGTGGATGGCAAGTGGGCCAGTCGGCACATGCATTCGGACAGAAGGGACGAAGAGGGCACAAAGAACGTCCGCTTTTGACCCAAATTTTCCTAGATTTGAGCCTAAAATAGGTCCGAGCGAACACCAAACGGACAGCAGGCGAACACTGTGTCCGTTTGGGTCGCCCCGTTGGGAGGGTTTTTTGGTGGGCGAAAGTAGTCAAGAGCGGGTGTGGTAGGCTCGAACGCCCGCAAAGGCGTCTCCGGTTCGAAAAAAGCATGTTTAGACCGACCTATGAACCGAAACAAACCAGCATTAGATTGCTAAACACTTTCGGACCACACTATCGCATGGTCCAGACGGTTGCGAGTGATTTAAGGGTTCATGATTGAAGATGGCCTTTGCAGTCAACATTTCATCCGTGTTTCTTTTCTAGTGCTACTACGACTTGTTTAGGTCTACTGGCTCTCCATCTTTTTTTGGGCACGACCTTCACCGGCTAGTCTGTTCTTGCCGTTGACACCGTAAAGTTCCGTGACAAATCGCTCGAAGAACGGAGGGGCAAAAGTAATTAACTAGAGAAAAGTGCAACGTACACAATGCATAATAGACAGAATGCAGGACTCATGCTGACATGCACCGTACTACTCCAAAACAAACACCCTGTGTTGCACACAACACAATACGAGCCCTTCCTTCGACGCGGATTGTGGCGAGCAGCCGCCGGCCCACCGGCCACGAGATCATGTGCTGCCTCCCTCTAGAGTTTGTCCACCCCCAGTGCGTGCACCGCCCACGTGACACCGAGAACCGAGAAAGCATATGGGAAAAAGGTTCTCGTCACGCCTGATCCGGCCACATGATCTTGCTACGGCGTTACGGTGACCGATCTAACCTACTCCTGTCTGCGTAGTTGTTGGATCTTGAAGCTGTGCTGCAGTAGTACGGACCACGTAACGCAACGGCTGCATTTCGCCTCCGAAAAAGCTCCGATCCGGTCACGTGCTTTCTCTCTCGATAGCTCCTCTTCCTTTCAGTACAGCACCACGGTTCGATCAAAAAGTTAAACCAACCACTGCGTCACGATTCAAACCAGTACTACCACTGCAACGATCACCTGTAACAAAGCGAGTAGGAGTACCACGGAGATCCTCGTGATCTTTGCTGCGCAAGTAGTACTACGTGCAATGCAGGTGCGAGGCACGCAGCACTTTCAAGTTTGAACGGTAACATTTGGCAGTGGCTCCAGGGCTGTTCAAAATTGATGCGCCTGCTCAGGAAAGCGGAGAGCAGGCAAAAGCTGGAGTGATTGCCAGCCCGTCGGTCGCGACAACTTTCAGCAGAGGATCCTATGATCCATAACTGCAGCGTGAATGCTGGAGTACACTCTACTGGCTGTAGCCGTGGACTCCGGTTAGTAGAGGGCAGGCAGGAGTGAGGGTGAAATGAATGAGGTGAGCTTTTCAGCTCGTAAACTCTTTCGAGCTTCAGATTCCAGATTATCTGCAAATATTGATGAGTATGTATACTGGTATTTCTTCAGGACTTTGTTTCTTCAGCGTTTCTTCGGAAATTTATACGGCTTTGTGAGGAAGACTGTAGAAGAGTCGCTGCATTTTGCGGAATCCAAGCATCCAACGAGCTTTTGCTCCATCCAGCGGAGTACAAACTGGAGTGTGTTACCACAAGGAGTGGGTGCCTCGAATCCTTCACGTCCTCGATTATGATGATGTTCCGTGACAAAAGCTCCCTCCATACCTAGTGCGGCGCACTGCACGACGCCCCGTACGGACGACAGTCGTCTTCACCCAAGGAAAGGAGCAGTGCCCACTGCTGAAAATGTTCAGATCTGAAAATCACTTTTTAAAGTACAGCGCTCAAGCATTCAGATCTGAACGATCAAGAAATCTATCCAAGATGTAGTATACTAGTAGCAATGCAGGAAAAATGAATGAATGCAAGCACGTACGCTCGAGGACACACGAGGGACAGAATCAACCGGGGAGTCCAATTCCAAATGAAAAATATAAGTAGTTCGATCTGCATATACTGCCATTATACCCGACCATTCTATTATACCCACCCGTCCAGCCCTACCACGAACCATCACAGGTTCACTTCACTGCCACTACCACTATTGTTATTATCGATCCCGGCACTAACACAGGACACGCAACGACAGCAAGAACCTAAGAACAACACAGCAACAACGCCTCAACTGAATCAACATACTGCCACTGTCTTCAGGTTCGGACCAGGATCCGTGGCGGTGGCATGGTCTAGCGGCGGTGGGGGCAGAAGGTGACGACGTAGGAGGTGCCGGCGGCGCAGGTGAGGATGGAGGTCTTGTCGTCGTACGCGTAGGAGTACGCCTTGGGGCAGGCGCGCTTGAACAGCCGCGAGTAGGTCGTCGGCTTGCACTGCTGCGGCCCGCCGAACTGCCCCGTGCAGCAGTACTCGGCGCTCCCGAACGCCGCGCAGGCGCTGCGGCAGCCCACGACCCGGTTGCCGCCGCCGCCGCGGACGGCGAGCCCGGCGGGGCACACGCTGTTGAGGTCGCTGACGCAGCCGGCGGGGAGGCAGTTGGCGCCGGACCCGTGGTAGGGCCGCATGTCGATGGCCACGTTGTAGCCGTCCACCAGGCTCACGTCGTAGAAGTCGAGCGCCGCGGCGGACGCGCCCAGCGTGATCTCCGCCAGCGTGGCCGGGGGCTCGCCGCCGGCGCCGTTGCAGTAGAGGGCGCCGCCGCAGTCGCCCGTGGCGCACTTGCCGCGCCCCGCCGCGTCGAAGCGGCAGCCCTGCCGGCCCCACACGCGGCCCGACCAGCCGGTGGGGAGGCGGATGGAGGTGGCCCGGTTGGGGAGCAGCTGCAGCCCGCCGCGGGCAAGGATCTCCTTGCCGGCCCCCGGCTGGATGCCCGGCCACACCGTCTCCCCGCACTTGTTGTACAGCGCCAGCGTCGCCGCCGACGCGCCGCCCGCGAGGAGCAGGAGGAGCGACGCCGCGGCCACGAGGCCGGTGGTCACCGTCGCCATCTCCTGTGTGCGCTTCTTGGCTGCTTGCTCGCACACTCGCTGGAATGGACTGGAGCGGAGTGGACAGTGGAGTGAGCTTGCGCAGAGGCTTGGAGTGATTTTGTGGGGTTCGTGGGGGGTGTATTTAACGAGGGTTTTGGGGGGTGAAAAAGCTGGATGGGGGGTGGGTTTTGGCTCCGAGTGAAAGGCTGGCTGTAAAGTCTGGGATCGGTCATCGATCAACCAACCATCATCAGCAGTACCTTTTGCCATGTGAGGTGGTACAGAGCGAGATGGAGTGCTACAAAAATGCACTGCTCGTAAAAAATCGATAATATCCGCTCCGAATGGAAAAACTTGTGAACGAGAGAAACTTTCGCCTTCACCGACATTTTTGGACGGCGTTGCGCACAAGTGGAAAGATAGGATGGGCGGTTCACGCCGTGGCACACAAAAATGGGAAGATGATGCGGAGGCGCGAGCGGCCGTGGCTTGCGTGCTGACAAAAACCATGTTTAGACACGTTGTTGTATTGAATGCGTGCGCCACCACGCGCGTGAGCGTGCATGCGAGTTTGAGTCTTGTTGTCGCGGCCCAGTGTTGGATTGATTGCTCCTGGACACTTTGCATAGAAGGAACATGGCGGTACAGGCCACATGCCCGCTATGTGGCTGTGTTGACTCATGGAGGCATGCACTGGTGTCATGCACAATGTCACGCTGTGTTTGGGCTTTATCTGATGAGGTACTTGTCTCCAAAATGTCGGAAAACTTAGAAGCCAACGCGAGGATTTGGTTATTCCAACTGAACGAATCTCTGGACCATGCAAGTTTTACGAGAATGGTAATTACTTTATGGTCTATCTGGTATGCAAGGAGGAAGGCTATATATGAGTCAATTTTCCCTAGCCCACAACACACCACATCCTTTGTGAATAATTATATACAGGAGTTGGGACAGATACATGAGAAGAAGGTGCATGAAATAACGCAAAGGGGGCCGGTTGTGCAGAAGAGGTGGCTTCCACCTCCGAGTGGTACGGTAAAATTGAATGCAGATGGGGGCTGTGGCAGGTCTCGGCGTGGAGGAGCTGCGGCAGCAATTTGCCGCGATCGGGACGGCAATTACAGGATCATCGGCGGTGGTTTATCATGGAGTTCTTGATCCGATGATGCTCGAGACTTATGCTTGCAGAGAAGCGTTGGCTTTGGCGGAAGATCTCGCGACAATGAATATATGTGTGGCATCGGATTGCCAAGAAGTGGTCAATGATATCAACAAAGGGACAGGAGGTCCCAACGCTGCTCTTATACATGAAATAATGCTTCGATGTAATAGTTTTAATTCTTACTCTTTTGTTCATGAGTGTAGGAACCATAATTATAAGGCTCATAATCTCGCCAAGTTTGCATGTACTCTTGGACTAGGTAGACATGTGTGGTTGGGCAACCCTCATGACCCAAACCGTGTACCTATGTCGCTTATCTTTGAATGAATAAAGTTGGGCGAGAGTTCTCAAAAAAAACTAGGGGGTGTTTGGTTTAGAAGTCCTAGGACTTTTTCTAGTCCCAGGGACTAATCTAAGGGCCTGTTTGGTTTCAAATAAGTCACCAACTTATAAGTCGAAAAGTGAAAAAAGTGACTTATTTTGCCAAACAGACCCGATTTATAAGTCACCCCAACTTATAAGTCATAAGTTGCTCCACCCCAACTTAAAACTTATAAGTCACCTCCTTTTGCATGGGTCCCACCACCTGCATGACGTTGATTGGTGTGAAAAGGTGTGTCAGATGATAACCAAACAGGCGTGACTTATAAGTCACTAGTTTTAAGTCACCTGACTTATAAGTCAGGTGACTTATTGAAACCAAACAGGCCCTAAAAAGACTCTGTAGTAGAGTCTTTTTTTAGTCCCTGTAAAAAAAGTTCTTTTCGTTTGGTTTCTTGAGACTTTTTAAGGACTTTTTCTAGTCTCTGGGACTAAAAAGTTCCTGAACCAAGCACCCCCTAGTCTGGTGCGCGCACGTGATATGGCCAGCCCGGCCAGCTTGTGTCGCACCTTCACTCCACTGCCCCAAAAAAGTCCTCTCCTTCCCGGATCAGTGCATGCGAGCGAGCTGGCAAGTCAACTCAACCTACTCCTACTGGGACCAACGTCAAACAGGAACAGAATGCCCTTATTTATTTATTTTGCCAAAGAACAAACAAGTTACGCTACAGTATTTGACTGATGCACTACTACTACACGGCCTGAATAGGAGCTGTGTTTAAAAAAAAATCCTCTCTCAACCCCTCGTGGGATCTGGGTCTGGTAGTGCACCGAGCAGGTGAGAAGGAGCCAGAGAGAGAGAGCGCGGCATGTGAATACGGTGTTGGGCGAACGGTGGTCCGGAGGAAAGCAGGTGGGCGGGGAGCGCCGCAGAGATTCGCTGGGCTCCGGCTGGGCAGCAACGTGGACGTGGTGGTCGTATGCAGGCATGTCTCGCCCCGCGTGCACGCGAGGGGCGCCGTGTCGGTGGGATGCGCATCCTGAGCTCTCTTCTCGCTTCGCTCCGCGGGCCGGACGTACGGGCGCGCCTGAGCCTGACTTCGGCGGGCAAAATTTCGTGTTTTGACCTTTTTTAACAAATTCTGGATCTGACCCTATTCAAAAATATTTCGGGATCTGACCATTTTGCTTACCGCCAGGGGGTTGGCGGTAGGTTTGCACGTCCTACCGCCATAAGCTCTGGCGGTAGGCACTTTGACGGCGACTGACGGCCGTCGGCCCGTGCTGACGTGGAAAAGGGCTTACCGCCATGGACTCTGGCGGTAGGGTACCGAAGCCTACCGCCAGCGGAGCTGGATATTTTCTACCCCCTTCTCAATCACTCATTCAGGCCACTTCACCTCTCCACCGAGCTCAAGTCTCACCCCCCCCTCCCCTCTCTCTTTGAAGCACAAGAGCCTCCCAAATCTCTCTGATTTGTTTGAGATTTCTTCGGTGGATTCTTACCATTTTCATCACCCAAGGTAGCTCTCTCATTTCCCCTCATTTTGATTGGCTGGTATCTTTGTTTAGTTTGCATTTGCTCATTTGGTTGCAAACCTAGCTCATGTGGTCAAATCAATTCATATGATCCATTTAGGTTTATGTTTGTGATTTACTTATGTACGTATGATGTGCTTAGAATTGCTTGTATAATAGTTTGTGTACCTAGATCTAGTGCTAGTCTTAGTACATAATTGGGGGTTGGGCCAGGCTTAAGAAAGCAATTAAACCTAAGTTAGTTTAATAGCAACTTCTCGAAATGTAGGATGGCACCGTTCGTTTTCTTTGAGGCTTCTGCTGAGGCGGCGGCGAACAGTGAACGCGAATTGATTGAAGAAAAGATGAACTTGTGGATGGAAGTCATTGATGCGTTGAATGCGGAGTGTAGAACCTTTTCACATTATTATTTCAATAATGACCGTTCCGAAAATTTTATAAAAAAAGAGGCGCAAGAACAAGCTCAAGACGGCGGAAAAAATTGTAGGCGTGATCTTGCAATGCAAATTGCATTGTGTGTGACAAGGGGAGAATATGCTGAGATAGACATGGAAAATCATGGTCAGGTCATTGATTGGTTAGTTCGCCAACCATTCTCGTCAGACGAGAAGAGGGCTTCTCGTTGTGCATGGGTCAAAAAAAGAAATGGTGTTATTTGTTGCAACCCGGGACCGTACGCCACATAGAATTGCATGAGGCTATGTAATCTTTGTCATTTGTACTTTAATGACATGTACCCTTTGTTTGGTCGTCATTTGAACTACTATGACTTGTACCCTTAACATTTAAACTCATTAAGAACTTGGTGTTGTATGTCATATCAAGTAACCAAGTGTTGTACTCTATTGAATTTATTTTGTTTTGTTCTATGTCATCTTAAACCCGTTTATTCATGTAGGATGGACATTTGATCCATGACTATGAATATAGCGCGTGAGAAGCTCATGTCGGAGCGACACCATTGCTTGAAGAGGGAACGTGAAGCATGGTTGAAGAGTTGTGATGAGGCAAATGCGGCCATGAAGGATTTTAGAAAGTATTATGTTATCGAGGAACCTTCTGATGCTAAGGAGAAAAAAGCTTTCTGAAAGCTTGTGAACGAGAAAGAGAGGATGCTTGATGAGCTGCAAGACCGGGAATATGCTTGCAGACACGCTTTGGCAATTGAGATTGCGTTCACTGCAAGCAAAGAAGAATTCCTTGATATGAACTTGAGGAAACCCGGCCAGGTCATAGGATGGGCAATCAAACAAGGCGTGTTAGAGAATTCCGCCCGCCGTGCTGCATGGGCTTGGTTCCGTGAAACGAATGGTGTGTTGGGGCATTGGGCAGGATCCACTGACTTTCAACTGAAGCATAATCAAGCGCGTGACGATCAAATTGAACGTCTGATAAGTATGAGAAATACGTTACCTGTTTAGAAAATGTGTCGTTGATCTTGAGCTATTAGTTTTAACTAATGTCATCCGAACCGGGTCATGTTTTAATTAGTTTGAACACGTGTTATTCGTGGATGTAATGAACTATGTTTGAGTTGAGTTATGTATGTGCTTGCGAGATGATCATACTAATATTTGATAGAAGTGTATTATTCTAAGACAATCTTCATATTGGTCCTTTTGGAAAGGGAGAGGAGAGGGTTCAAACCGTACCGCCATGGTCTCTGGCAGTAGGTTGCAGGATCCTACCACCAGGGACCATGGCGGTAGGGTGGGTAAACTTTCTGTGACGGAAAAAACGAGCACCCTGGCGGTAGGGTTGACCCTACCGCCACAACCTATGGCGGTAGGCTTCTCACCCTACCGCCAAGGTTCTCATTTTTCTCGTCACAGAAAGTTTACCCCCCTACCGCCATGGTCCCTGGCGGTAGGATCTTGCAACCTACCGCCAGAGGCTGTGGCGGTAAGGTTTGATCCTACAGCCAGGGGGTTTATTCTCTTCGTCACAGCAAGTTTACCCCCCCCCTTCCGCCATGGGCTCTGGCGGTAGGGTCCAGCAACGTATCGCCAGGGCCTGTGGCGGTAGGGTTAAAAACTTAGAAACAGAGCAATCAATCCTCTGTTCTATCCCTCTTCTCAGCACAACAGTTTTTCAATAAGAATCATGACAAATCACAGAATATGCTGACAAAGTGAAGTTCTCACGACACCTTGCAAACATCTGCACACCAAATTCAATACAAATGGAAAATTCATTCACGACAAGTTCACGACACATGGCTTCTTGCCTTAGTACTACATAGTTCATGATAAATTTGGCATGGCTTCATCCGGTTACATGACGAGTCAACCGAAGCGAAGGCTTTACTGAGTCATACGGGGCCATTTCCCCTTCTTGTCTCGTGCCGCATCCTCCTCTTGTGCCTTGCGAGCTTTTGCAAGGTTTCTTACCCTCTCCTCCTCACGAGCAAGCTTCGCTTGGCGTGCCCTCTCCTCCTCGCGTTGCTTCCGCTCCATCCTCTCTTTCTGACGACGCTCTTCCTCCAAGCCTCTTTGTAACCTTTCTTCGAACAGCCGCTGGCGCCTAAGACAATTTTCATATTGGTCCTTTTGGACATCTTTTGGCACTTCATGATCTATCCAGGTGAAGTACTTGCATAGAGGAGGCGGTGACACCATATAAAACGGATGTTAGTGTTGACACACATTTTGGAGTAACATGCTAGTTCTCTAGCGTACCGGTGGAAGGTCATAGGCGTTAGTTGGAAGCGCACGATCGTAAGCATAGTTGCGGCAAACAAAATATCTCCTTCCTTCCGTCCATGACTTCTTTCGGTCGGTGGACTCCTTCACCTTGCAAACATCTCCACACCAACATGGCGGAATCTTCACATCTTTCTCCTTCACCTTGTCCAAATATGCGTCCTTCCACTTGTGCGGCATGTCTTATTGGTTAGCACACGGTGGCCTCGTCATGGAACCGGATGAAGCCATGCCTACAACAGATAAAGATGTTAAGTCAAAATATGAACACATTGACATGTAAAGAGGCAAATATATCAACACATGAACATATTAAAAGAAGTACCATTCACATTATTTCAACCATCCGGATTGAGCAACACGTCGATAGGCCTTCCCCTATCAACCCGACGTGTCCTAGAACCACCGGATCCACGGCCACGGCCCCCCTCCAAGGCTAGTCCTTCCTCCACGGCCACGACCCCCTCCAAGGCTAGTCCTTCCTCCACGGCCACGGCCCCCTCCAAGGCTACTCCTTCCTCCACGGCCACGGCCCCCTCCAAGGCTAATCCTTCCTCCACGACCACGGTCACCTCCAAGGCTAGTCCTCCGTCCACGTGTTTGACTAGTGCCCGTGTTGGTTCTAGGTTTCTTTCATGTCCTAACGTTGTGTCCCGTGTCGTTGCATTCTCCACAATTGTTGTTCTTCGGTGCCTCCATGAAATGACCACTACCAAATTGCTTCATTCCGGTGTATCCAGCTAGATCATCCATGTCACTCCGGAATCTCTTCTTTCTTCTTCCTCCTCTCATAGGCACCATGAGTGCAGGATCTGGCACAATGTCTGGCCCAACATACTCAGGCCACTGTGAGGCATCAAGGAAAGGATTGAACCGAGGCGCCCACGTCAACCTTGTTCGTTCCAATGTGAACTCGTGCAACCGCACTGTTGTGCCATCGGATATGGGCAAGTTTCTCGCCCGTGTTGCGGTCATCAAATGCGAGCAAGGCCAATGATACTTGTGTGGCCTCTCACACTGGCACCAACGGTTTTTGAGGTGCACCTCGTAAGCAACTCCACCATAAGATCTACCGTCCCTTGTTGTCCCACCCGACTCATCGATTTGATAGATCATTTCTTTTTCATTATATTTGATCACTTGTTGTTTGGAAGACTTGCGCGCTTGATGCAACAACCAATCCTGAACCTTGAATGGATAGTCCATCTTTTCGCCAATCCACTTGGCCGTGCTTTCAGAATGCTTTAGGAAGTACTCATTGAGCTTGATGAAAGTGTACTTGAGTATTGCGGTCACCGGCAAGGAGCGGACACCCTTCAACACATTGTTGAAGCATTCCACCATGTTGCTTGTCATGTCCCCATATCGCATACCTCCTTCATCGTAAGCGCGTGACCACTTTTCTTTATCCGGCTCGTGCCTAAGCAAGAATTCTTTCCCCCCTTTGTTCTTCTCCAAAGCCTTGAGGAGTTTATCATATCGACTTTTGAATGTGTCGGTGTTGAATGCAACACAAACAAGGGTAAGGTCTTTGCAAAACTCCTTGCTCTTGCATGCTCGGTAAAAGTTTGCAACAAAGTGTCTCATGCACCAACGGTGTTGAAGCTTTGGAAGACCGGGAATATCAATGTCTATTGCTTTGAGAATCTCATGATGGCGATCCGATATAATGCATACCTCTCACTTGCCTATAACCTTGGTTCTCACATGCCCCATGAACCACTCCCAATTATCATCGTGCTCCGAAGGCACCAAGGCAAATGCCACCGGCAACACGTTATCATTTGAAGAGTGGGCCATCGCCACCATCAATGTGCCCTTGTATTTGCCAGTCAAGAATGTACCATCTATAGACAAGACCGGACGACAATACGTGAATGCCTTAATGCATTGTCCAAAACTCCAGAAGGCACGACGAAACACTCCGTCAGTTGACTCCACCCAATGGCGCATTCTCGGTTTCCATGAGCAATGGCTACCAACATCTTGGGTAGAATGTTATATGCGGCCTCATAATCACCATGCAACATCCTAATAGCGTTTGCCTTCGCCATCCATGCCTTCCCATACTTTACCGGGTATCCGAATAGTTCCTCAATCAAAGTCATGAGAAACTTGACCTTCACGGTTGGATCATGTGCTATTTGATTCAACAATTTGTATCCTAGATACTCAGACGTGAGTTGACGGTGTCCTTTGCTTCGGTCGGCCTTGTCCGGGGGTTCGCATGACTCTTCAACACCCATTGCCCGGTTTCTTTGATTTTTCTATTGCGGACCATCCATTTGCAACCTTCTTGGTCACATTTGACTGTGTACCGAACTTTTTGATTTGAATGACCAACAACAAACGGCCTATGGTTCCTAATGGCATAGTCACACAACCATATCTTGAACTCTACCAAAGAACCAAACTTGATGCCTTTCTTCAAATGAGCATTCTCATCCTCATTTTCTGGCCGAGGATCACTGAATTTGGGGCACGGTGTTGGCTCAGAAAACCCGAATCTCAGCCCACCGTCAACAACGACATTGTCCGCAAGACTCACATCCCTAAACAACGGCGACCCTCTCTCCTTGCCGGTCACCTTCTTGTAGATTTCATTTTGTTGAGCAGTCAACCCATCCTCATCCAATTCTTCCTCTGGACCCTCGTCATCCGAGTTATACCCACACATACGGTTATAAGGGAGGGTACGGTCCATGTCTTGTTGCCGCACAATGACATCCAAGTTGCCAATTGGACTGTAATGGATCTCTTCATTCTCCACGTAAGCATCCTCTTGAGAAACAATAGCATCATCATCAACATGACCACTAGCATCTTCTTCAACATGAGGAATAGCATCATGACGGAGTACTATGGCGCTAGCATTGATATGATCTTCATTGGGTTGGCTACTTGGTGGTTGGCTAGAACAATTGGGGATATACACCTCGGCACTATCATCATGTATTAGGGAGGATGCATTGCAGTTGAGATCAATTTGCAAGGGAGGAGGAGGATGAACCTTTGTGGCAAAGATCTCAAGAGACTTGTCTTGTGATGCGTCTACTTTTTCCTTGTACACATTCCAATGCAATTGGGAGGTGAAGGGCATACTCTTTAATTGGGACTTTACTCCCAATCCAACGTCATACCTCCCGATAAGCTTAACCTCGGCATTTGGGTCATTCCAGACGCTTCTCACTTTAACTACAAGATCATCAAAGCTTGGACTTGTATCAAAAACCATAGCCTCTTCCCCTTCATCGTCATTTCCAAGCATAAATGTCGTCTTGTCCAAATAATGAACATTTACGAGCTTATGCATCTAAGAAATTGGAAACAATTTAATCAATCCATATATGTCATCCAACCAACTCAAATGGACAAATAAACTAAATTTTGCACAAATTGGACAAATAACTACTATTCATATTCAAGCTAACCTAACCCTAACCCTAACCATAACCCCCAACATAACCACTATAACCCTAACCCCCAACATAACCACTATAACCCTAACCCTAACACTAACCCATAACATAACCATAACCCTAGTCATAAATGCATCATAAATGCACACAATAAGATCAACACCTAGGGTTTGCAATAAATTGACCAAATCAACACAAAACAATGATCTCAACCAATCAAAAGGAGGGGAAACGGGGGAGGTACCTTGGGTGATGAAAATGCTCAGGATCCACCGGTGAAATCTCAAGCAAATGGAGGGGATCTAGGGGGGTTTGTGAGGGGGGAGAGGGGGGAGAGGGGCTGAGCACGGGGAAGAAGGTGAGTGGGGAAGAAGAGTGGTGGTGGGCCCCACAAACCAGCCCCTCCCCACCTTATCCACAACCCAGGACCCTACCGCCAGGTGTGAGGCAGTAGAGCTGATTCTCATCGCTGTGGGCCTGGCGGTAGGCCCTTTTCCACGTCAGCACGGGCCGACGACCGTCAGTCGCTGTCAAAGGGCCTACCGCCAGAGCCTATGGCGGTAGGACGTGCAAACCTACCGCCAACCCCCCTGGCGGTAGGCAAAAGGGTCAAATCCCGAAATATTTTTGAACGGGGGTCAGATCAAGAATTTGTTACCAAAAAGGGTCAAAACACGAAATTTTGCCACTTCGGCGCGATGGCAGCCCACCGACGCCGTTGGACACACCCGGCACGATCGTATTTGGTAGTCCCGGTCGCGCGAAACGGCCACTGTCATGTGCTACCACGGGAGGGGAGCAGAGCGGAGTGCCGGCCGGCCGGCCGGCGGGCGTCCCAGGCCAACTCGAACTCCAACGCACGACCCCAAGCGGACATCTGTTTTGTCTGGATTTCTTCCGTTTGAGGGTGGTGATGAGGTCATGTCCGCCCGAATTTGTAGGTGTGATGGTCGTGTGCCCAACGCACAACCACATTTCAGCCGCATCTCGCCCGCATACTTTTTTGCAACACATATATCTTTATTTTCATCATTGATTTTTGATACATTGAAGCACATCACCAAATTTTGACTAGAATAGCAAGATAAAAAAAACAAGAACCACAAGAAGACATCTTAGAAGATATCCAGCTTTCATAACTGCTCCCGTAAGTTGGGTTAGTGTCTTCTGGATGCATTCATTGTTGATCTGTGAAGTCTCGATCTTGCGTGCTTCTTTCTTCTTCGAGCCTAAAGAAGTAGACATTGCTTCTTCGCATTTAGTCTCATCTCTAGCCCCTATTCTAGCTACGAGTGCACGAACATCTATTAAATTATGCTCTATCAATAGATCAATGTATTCTTCTTCCTAATACCGAAAATTGCATCCTCCGACACAATAAAATATTTGAGTGTAAGCAAAACGAGCTGAATCCGAAAGCATAACCGAAGCTAAACTAGCACATGCTCCATCGTTTGCGCACTTGACAAACACCATCCAAGATGTTTCAACATTGTACACACAGGGTGCAAGACCTTACGTGGGAAGTCATCGCACTTTATGAGCGCCAACGGTGCGCCGACGAGTCTTTAGGCCAGCACGAAGCCCGGAGCCCGGACGATGGTCGTTCGTGTATTTGCCGGTGAACCAGCGACGGGGTCGATCCGAGCGCCTAGAGGCAGAGTTAGTACCTGCGGGCGTTGTCGGGGCTTTGTGGTCCAGTACCCGGCCAGTCCATGGCAGGGCGTGGCCTCCGAGAGCCGGGGTAAGCTTAGACCCGGCCGGATCCACTCCAAATCCGATCGCCGGATGCGCTAAAATCAGGCGGCCGGGATTGGACAGCTCCGGGTGTCGAGGAAACGGGGGCTACGAAAGAGGGGGGACGGGCTTCGTGGCCACGCTGGACAACGCACGACCGAGGAAAAATGGTGACGATGGCGGCAGCTATGGTGGGGCGATGAGTGGATGGAGTTGCGGCTGGAGAGGGGGGAGGTGAATAGAAAAAAGGGGCGCATGTGTCCCCGACGGGCGGGCCAAGGGAGGACATGGGCATGCGTTACACTCCGACCGTGTGTGTCCGTTCGACCACAAACGTGGCCCAATTTTGGGCCAGGGATAGGTCAAAAGCGGACAAAAACGGACAACGGTACATTGCTTTCGCGCATTGGACAGCATGTCTATCCATTTATCTTCAAACGGATGTGGGCGGACCATTTGAGGGCGTGCGTTGGAGTTGGCCTTATGTCTCGGTCGCATCGTTGCACTCGGAGAATATCAATGATACCACCCCTTAGGATATCATGATACCATTTCAAAAAATTCAATTTATATGTTTCAAAATATTCTGGAAAAAATTAAGGATGTTCACATCACATGGATGTACAATTTCTAAGAAATTCTGGTCCAAATTCTAAATACACATTGAGAAACGAAAAAGACAAATCCAACATAAAATAGTGTTAAAAAAGACAAAAGTCAAAATGGCACTATTTATATTCGAATTTGTCTTTTTTGTTTCTCAATGTGTATTTAGAATTTGAACCTGGAATTTTTAAGGGTTGTATATTCATGCAAGGTGAACATCCACAATTTTTCCAATTATTTTTGAAATGTTATCGTGGGAGCATTTGGGAGATGGCATCACCTAAGAGCATCTATAGCCGGGTCTCTCATACCCGTCTCAAACGCCCGGGCAGGCCGTCCGGTCACTGCCCGGTCACAAAAATTCAACCCAACCGGACCTCTCAAACGGGTCTCAAACGCTCGGGCTGACCGGCACCCTCATATCTAGCCCAAATATAGGACGGATATGGGGCGGCCCAGGCACGCCCGGCGCGTCTGCTTGACAGGCCCGGCCCACCACGGACCCCACAAAAAACCCCAATCAGGGCGGCGAGCTCAAACCCTAGCTCACTCTCTCCCTCTCTCGCTTCGTCCGTCCACTCTTCTCTCTCTCTCCGGTTTTGATCCCATCCACCACCATGAGCCGCTCCAACAGCGACTACGGCTCGGAACTCGACTACGAGGAGGAGATGGCCCTCTCCATTACGTCGGAGCGCCAAGGTCGAGACCGGCGGCAGCTCTGGATCTTGAGCGTCGCCGCTGTTGGGGAACGTACCATGCAATTTCAAAAACTTTCCTACGATCACACATGATCTATCTAGGAGATGCGTAGCAACAAGAGGGGGAGAGTGTGTCCACGTACCCTCGTAGGCCGAAAGCGGAAGCGTTAGGTTAACGTAGTTGATGTAGTCGAACGTCTTCGCGATCCAACCAATCAAGTACCTAACGTACGACACCTCCGAGTTCTACACACGTTCAGCTCGATGACGTCCCCTGAGCTCTTGATCCAGTTGAGGACGACGGAGAGTTCCATCAGCAGGACGGTGTGGCGACGGTGATGATAGAGTTACCGGCGCAGGGCTTTGCCTAAGCACTACGACGATATGAGCGAGGTGTTAAACTGTGGAGGGGGGCACCGCACACGGCTAAGAGAAGACTTGTTGTGCCTTTGGGGTGCCCCCCTCCCCCATATATAAAGGAGGGAGAGGGAGGAGGCTGGCCCTAAGGGGCGCGCCATAAGAGGGGAGTCCTACTAGGACTCCTAGTCCTAGTAGGATTCGGCCCCCTCTTCTTTTCCTTCTCATGGAGGTGGAAATGGGGAAGGAGAGGGAGTAGGAGTAGGAGAAGGAAAGGGGGGCGCCGCCCCCACCCCTTGTCCAATTCGGACTGGCAAGGGGGGGTGCACGCCACCTCCTATGGCCGGCCCTCTCTTCTCCACTAAGGCCCATGTTGGCCCATTACCTTCCCGAGGCGGGGGTCCAGAACCTCCTAAGACTCAAACTTATCCGAAACTTCCCGAAACCATTCCGGTGTCCGAATGTAACCTTCCAATATATGAATCTTTACCTCTCAACCATTTTGAGACTCCTCGTCATGTCCGTGATCTCATCCGTGACTCCGAACAAACTTCGGTCATCAAATCACATAACTCATAATACAAATCATCATCGAACGTTAAGCGTGCGGACCCTACGGGTTCGAGAACTATGTAGACATGACCGAGACACATCTCTGGTCAATAACCAATAGCGGAATCTAGATGCTCATATTGGTTCCTACATATTCTACGAAGATCTTTATTGGTCAAACCGCATAACAACATACATTGTTCCCTTTGTCATCGGTATGTTACTTGCCCGACGATCGTCGGTATCATCATACCTAGTTCAATCTCGTTACCGGCAAGTCGCTTTACTCGTTCCGTAATGCATCATCCTGTAACTAACTCATTAGTCATATTGCTTGCAAGGCTTATAGTGATGTGCATTACCGAGAGGGCCCATAGATACCTCTCCGATACATGGAGTGACAAATCCTATTCTTGATCTATGCCAACCCAACAAACACCTTTGGAGACACATGTAGAGCATCTTTATAATCACCCAGTTACGTTGTGACGTTTGATAGCACACAAGGTGTTCCTCCGGTATTCGGGAGTTGCATAATCTCATAGTCAGAGGAACATGTATAAGTCATGAAGAAAGCAATAGCAATAAAACAAAACAAAGCTAACGGATGGGTCTTGTCCATATCCCGTTCATCAAATGACAACACATGTCCATGGCTAGGAAACTTAACCATCTTTGATTAACGAGCTAGTCAAGTAGAGGCATACTAGGGACACTCTGTTTGTCTATGTATTCACACATGTACTAAGTTTCCAGTTAATACAATTCTAGCATGAATAATAAACATTTATAATGATATAAGGAAATATAAATAACAACTTTATTATTGCCTCTAGGGCATATTTCCTTCACTCTCCCACCTGCACTAGTCAATAATCTAGATTACATAGTAATGATTCTAACACCCATGGAGTCTTGGTGTTGATCATGTTTTGCTTGTGGAAGAGGCTTAGTCAACGGGTCTGCAACATTCAGATCCTTATGTATTTTTCAAACTTCTATGTCTCCCTCCTTGACTAGATCGCGGATGGAATTGAAGCGTCTCTTGATGTGCTTGGTTCTCTTATGAAATCTGGATTCCTTCGCCAAGGCTATTGCTCCAGTATTTTCATAAAATATTTTCATTGGACCGGATGCACTAGGTATTACACCTAGATCGGATATGAACTCCTTCATCCAGACTCCTTCATTTGCTGTCCGGAAGCAGCTATGTACTCCGCTTCACACGTAGATCCCGCCACGACGCTCTTCTTGGAACTGCACCAACTGACAGCTCCACCATTCAATATAAATTCGTATCCGGTTTTCGACTTAGAGTCATCCGGATCAGAGTCAAAGCTTGCATCGACGTAACCATTTATGATGAGCTCTTTGTCACCTCCATAAACGAGAAACATATTCTTAGTACTTTCCAGGTATTTTAGGATGTTCTTGACCGCTTTCCAGTGATCCACTCCTGGAATACTTTGGTACCTCCCAGCTAAACTTATAGCAAGGCACACATCAGGTCTGGTACACAACATTGTATGCATGATAGAACGTATGGCTGAGGCATAGGGAATGACTTTCATTTTCTCTCTATCTTCTGCAGTGGTAGGGCATTGAGTCTAACTCAACTTCGCACCTTGTAACACAGGCAAGAACCCTTTCTTTGACTGATCCATTTTGAACTTTTTCAAAACTTTATCAAGGTATGTGATTTGCGAAAGTCCAATTAAGCGTATTGATCTATCTCTATAGATCTTGATGCCCAATATTTAAGCAGCTTCACCGAGGTCTTCCATTGAAAAATTCTTATTCAAGTATCCTTTTATGCTATCCAGATATTCTATATCATTTCCGATCAACAATATGTCATCCACATATAATATCAGAAATGCTACAGAGCTCCCACTCACTTTCTTGTAAGTACAAGCTTCTCCAAAAGTCTGTGTAAAACCATATGCTTTGAACACACTATCAAAGCATATATTCCATCTCCGAGAGGCTTGCACCAGTCCATAAATGGATCGCTGGAGCTTGCACACTTTGTTAGCACCTTAAGGATCGACAAAACCTTCTGGTTGCATCATATACAACTCTTCTTTAAGATATCAATTAAGGAATGCATTTTTGACATCCATTTGCCAAATTTCATAATCATAAAATGTGGCAATTGCTAACATGGTTCGGACAGACTTAAGCATCGCTACAGGTGAAAAGGTCTCATCGTAGTTAACCACTTGAACTTGTCGAAAACCTTTTGCAACAAGTCGAGCTTTGTAGACAGTAACATTACCGTCAGCGTCAGTCTTCCTCTTGAAGATCCATTTATTCTCTATGGCTTTTCGATCATCGGGCAAGTCAACCAAAGTCCATACTTTGTTCCCATACATGGATCCCATCTTAGATTTCATGGCCTCAAGCCATTTCGTGGAATCTGGGCTCATCATCGATTCCTCATAGTTCATAGGTTCATCATGGTCTAGTAACATGACTTTCAGAACAGGATTACCGTACCACTCTGGTGCGGATCGTGCTCTGGTTGACCTACGAGGTTCAGTAGTAGCTTGATCTGAAGTTTCATGATCATCATCATTAGCTTCCTCACTAATTGGTGTAGGAATCACTGGAACTGATTTCTGTGATGAACTACTTTCCAATTTGGGAGAAGGTACAATTACCTCATCAAGTTCTACTTTCCTCCCACTCACTTCTTTCGAGAGAAACTCCTTCTCTAGAAAGGATCTATTCTTAGCAACGAATATCTTGCCTTCGGATCTGTGATAGAAGGTGTACCCAACAGTCTCCTTTGGGTATCCTATGAAGACACATTTCTGTGATTTGGGTTCAAGCTTATCAGGTTGAAGCTTTTTCACATAAGCATCGCAGCCCCAAACTTTAAGAAACGACATCTTAGGTTTCTTGCCAAACCACAGTTCATACGGTGTCGTCTCAACGGATTTAGATGGTACCCTATTTAACGTGAATGCAGTTGTCTCTAATGCATAACCCCAAAACGATAGTGGTAAATCGGTAAGAGACATCATAGATCGCACCATATCTAATAAAGTACGGTTACGATGTTCGGACACACCATTACACTGTGGTGTTCCAGGTGGCGTGAGTTGTGAAACTATCCCACATTGTTTTAAAATGAAGGCCAAACTCGTAACTCAAATATTCACCTCCGCGATCAGATCGTAGAAACTTTATTTTCTTGTTACGATGATTCTCCACTTCACTCTGAAATTCTTTGAACTTTTCAAATGTTTCTGACTTGTGTTTCATTAAGTAGATATACCCATATCTGCTCAAACCATCTGTGAAGGTCAGAAAATAACGATACCCGCGGTGAGCCTCAACACTCGTCGGACCGCATACATCGGTATGTATTATTTCCAATAAGTCATTGGCTCGCTCCATTGTTCTGAAGAACGGAGTTTTAGTCATCTTGCCCATGAGTCATGGTTCGCAAGTATCAAATGATTCATAATCAAGTGATTCCAAAAATCCATCCATATGGAGTTTCTTCATGCGCTTTACACAAATATGACCTAAAAGGCAGTGCCATAAATAAGTTGCACTATCATTATTAACCTTGCATCTTTTGGCTTCAATATTATGAATATGTGTGTCACTACAATCAAGATTCAACAAAAATAGACCACTCATCAGGGGTGCATGACCATAAAAGATATTACTCATATAAATAGAACAACCATTATTCTCTGATTTAAATGAATAACCATCTCGCATTAAACAAGATCCAGATATAATGTTCATGCTCAACGCTGGCACCAAATAACAATTATTTAGGTCTAAAACTAATACCGACGGTAGATGTAGAGGTAGCATGCTGACTGAAGGAAATATGCCCTAGAGGCAATAATAAAAGTTATTATTTATTTCCTTATATCATGATAAATGTTTATTATTCATGCTAGAATTGTATTAACCGGAAACATAATACATGTGTGAATATATAGACAAACAGTATGTCACTAGTATGCCTCTACTTGACTAGCTTGTTAATCAAAGATGGTTATGTTTCCTAACCATGAACAAGGAGTTGTTATTTGATTAACAAGGTCACATCATTAGTTGAATGATCTGATTGACATGACCCATTCCGTTAGCTTAACACTTGATCGCTTAGTATGTTAATGCTTTCTTCATGACCCATACATGTTCCTATAACTATGAGATTATGCAACTCCGTTTACGGAGGAACACTTTGGTACTACCAAACGTCACAACGAATCGGGTGATTATAAAGGAGTACTACTGGTGTCTCCAAAGGTACTTGTTGGGTTGGCGATTTCGAGATTAGGTTTTGTCACTCCGATTGTCGGAGAGGTATCTCTAGGCCTTCTCGGTAATACACATCACTTAAGCCTTGCAAGCATTACAACTAATGAGTTAGTTGTGAGATGATGTATTACGGAACGAGTAAAGAGACTTACCGTAACGAGATTGAACTAGGTATTGGATACCGACGATCGAATCTCGGGTAAGTAACATACCGATGACAAAGGGAACAACGATGTCGTTATGCGGTTTGACCGATAAAGATCTTCGTAGAATATGTAGGAACCAATATGGGCATCCAGGTCCGCTATTGGTTATTGACCGAGAATGGTTCTAGGTCATGTCTACATAGTTCTCGAACCCGTAGGGTCCGCACGCTTAACGCTTCGATGACAGTTCATTATGAGTTTATAAGTATTGATGCATCAAGTTTGTTCGAGTCCCGGATGTGATCACGGACATGACGAGGAGTCTCGAAATGGTCAAGACATAAAGATTGATATATTGGAAGCCTATGTTTGACTTGGAAGGGTTCCGAGTGAAAACAGGATGTTACGGAACACCGGGGTTACGGAACCCCGGGGTATATGGGCCTTCATGGGCCATAGGAGAAAAGAGGAAGGGCGGCCAAGGTGGGCTGCGCCCCTCCCCTTCCAGTCCGAATAGGACAAGGAGAGGGGGGGCGGCGCCCCTTCCCTCTTTCCCCCTCCCCAATCCTACTCCAACTAGGACAGGGGAGTCCTACTCCGGTGGGAGTAGGACTCCTCAAGCGCGCCTCCCAAGGCTGGCCGCACCCCCTTGGCTCCTTTATATCTGAGGCAGGGGCACCCCATGACACACAAGTTGATCTACGGATCTTTCCTTAGCCGTGTGCGGTGCCCCTTCCACCATATTCCACTTCGTCATATCGTCATGAGCTTAGGCGAAGCCTCGCGCTGGAGAAGTCATATCGTCGAGCTTAGGCGAAGCTCTGCGTCGGTGGAGCATCAACATCGTCACCACGCCGTCAGGTTGACGGAACTCATCCCGACACTTTGCTGGATCGAGTCCGGGATCGCCATCGAGCTGAACGTGTGCGAACTCGGAGGTGCCGACGCTCGGTCCTTGGATCGGTCGGATCGTGGAGACGCACGACTACATCAACCGCGTTGTTATAACGCTTCCGCTTTCGGTCTCACGAGGGTACGTGGACGGACACTCTCCCTCTCGTTGCTATGCCATCACCATGGTCTTGCGTGATCGTAGGAAATTTTTGAAATTACTACGCTACCCAACAAAGGGTATCGAGCCTGGTTTTATGCGTTGATGTCATGTGCACGAGTAGAACACAAGTGAGTTGTGGACGATACAAGTCATACCGCCTACCAAGCATGTCATACTTTGGTTCAGCGGTATTGTGAGATGAAGCGCCCGGACCGACATTACGCCAGACGCTTACGCGAGACTGGTTTCACCGCCCGAGCACTCGTTGCTTAAAGGTGACCGGCGGTGTCTGTCTCTCTCACTTTAGTTGAATCGAGTGTGGCTACGCCCGTCCTTGAGAAGGTTAAACGGAGTCTATTTGACGAAGTATCGTTGTGGTTTTGATGCGAGGTAAGAACGGTTCTTGCTCAGCCCGTAGCAGCCACGTAAAACTTGCAACAACAAAGTAGAGGACGCCTAACTTGTTTTTGCAGGCATGTTGTGATGTGATATGGTCAAGACGTGATGCTATATTTTATTGTATGAGATGATCATGTTTTGTAACCGAAGTTATCGGCAATCGCGAGAGCCATATGGTTGTCGCTTATTGTATGAAATGCAAACGCCATGTAATTGCTTTACTTTATCACTAAGGAGTAGCGATAGTCGTAGAAGCAATAGTTGGCGAGACGACAACGATGCTACGATGGAGATCAAGGTGTCGCGCCGGTGACGATGGTGATCATGACGGTGCTTCAGCGATGGAGATCACAAGCACAAGATGATGATGACCATATCATATCACTTATATTGATTGCATGTGATGTTTATCCTTTATGCATCTTATCTTGCTTTGATTGACGGTAGCATTATAAGATGATCTCTCACTAAAATTATCAAGAAGTGTTCTCCCTGAGTATGCACCGCTGCGAAAGTTCTTCGTCTTTGAGACACCACGTGATGATCGGGTGTGATAGGCTCTACGCTCAAATACAACGGTGCAAAACAGTTATGCACGCGGAATACTCGAGTTAAACTTGACGAGCCTAGCATAACAGATATGGCCTCGAACACGAGACCGAAAGGTCGGCGTGAATCATATAGTAGATATGATCAACATAGTGATGTTCACCATTGAAACTACTCCATCTCACGTGATGATCGGACATGGTTTAGTTGATTTGGATCACGTAATCACTTAGATGACTAGAGAGATGTCCGTCTAAGTGGGAGGTTTTAATATGATTAATTAAACTTAAACTTATCATGAACTTAGTACCGATAGTATTTTGCTTGTCTATGTTTATCTGTAGATAGATGGCTCGTGTTGTTGTTCCGTTGAATTTTAATGCGTTCCTTGAGAAAGCAAAGTTGAAAGATGATGGTAGCAATTACACGGACTGGGTCCGAATTTGAGGATTATCCTCATTGCTGCACGAGAAAAATTACGCCCCGGAAGCACCGCTGGGTGACAGACTGCTGCAGATCCGAGCCGAAGTTGTGAACGTCGGCAAAGCAGAGTGATGACTACTCAATAGTTCATGTGCCATGCTTTACGGCTTAGAACCGGGTCTTCAACGACGTTTTGAACGTCATGGAGCATATGAGATGTTCCAGAGTTGAAGTTAATATTTCAAGCAAATGCCCGGATTGAGAGATATGAAGTCTCCAATAAGTTCTATAGCTGCAAGATGGAGGAGAATAGTTACATCGGTGAGCACATACTCAAAATGTCCGGGTATAACAATCACTTAATTCAGCTGGGAGTTAATCTTCCGGATGATAGTGTCATTGATGAATTCTCCAATCATCGCCACCAAGCTACAAGAGCTTCGTGATGAACTATAATATGCAAGGGATGACTAAGACAATTCTCGAGCTCTTCGCAATGCTAAAAGCTGCGGAGGTAGAAATCAAGAAAGAGCATCAAGTGTTGATGGTCAACAAGACCACTAGTTTCAAGAAAAAGGCAGAGGGAAGAAGAAGGAAACTTCAAAAGAACAGCAAGAAAGTTCTTGATCAAGAGAAGAAACCCAAGTCGGACCTAAGCTGAAATCGAGTGTTTTTACCGCAAGCAAACCGACACGGAAGCGGAACTGCCCCAAGTATTTGGCGGATAAAAAGGATGGCAAGGTGAACAAAGGTATATATGATATACATGTTATTGATGTGTACCTTACTAATACTCGCAGAGTACTGGTATTTGATCTGGTTACATTGCTAATATTTGCAACTCAAACAGGAACTACGGATTAGCGAAGATTGGCTAAGGACGAGGTGACGATCGCGCGTTGAAATGGTTCCAAAGTCGATGTGATCGCGGTCGGCACGCTACCTCTACATCTACCTTCGGATTAGTTTTAGACCTAAATAATTGTTATTTGGTGCCGCGTTGAGCATGAACATTATATCTGGATCTTGTTTAATGCGAGACGGTTATTCATTTAAATCAGAGAATAATGGTTGTTCTATTTATATGAGTAATATCTTTTATGGTCATGCACCCTTGAAGAATGGTCTATTCTTGTTGAATCTCGACAAGAGTGATACACATATTCATAATGTTGAAGCCAAAAGATGCAGAGTTGATAATGATAGTGCAACTTATTTGTGGCACTTGCCGTTTAGGTCATATCGGTGTAAACGCATGAAGAAACTCCATACCGATGGGCTTCGGAATCACTTGATTATGAATCACTTGGTACTTGCGAACCGTGCCTCATGGGCAAGATGACCAAAACGCCGTTCTCCGGAACTATGGAGCGAGCAACTGATTTGTTGGAAATCATACATACCGATGTTTGTGGTCCAATGAATGTTGAGGCACGCGGGTATCGTTATTTTCTCACCTTCACAGATGATTTGAGCAGATATGGGTATATCTACTTAATGAAACACAAATCTGAAACATTTGAAAAGTTCAAAGAATTTCAGAGTGAAGTGGAAAATCATCGTAACAAGAAAATAAAGTTTCTACGATCTGATCGTGGAGGAGAATATTTGAGTTACGAGTTTGGTTTACATTTGAAACAATGTGGAATAGTTTAGCAACTCACGCCACCCGAACACCACGGAGAAATGGTGTGTCCGAACGTCGAATCGTACTTTTTTACTAGATATGGTGCGATCTATGATGTCTATTTCGATTTACCGCTATCGCTTTGGGGTTATGCTTTAGAGACGGCGCATTCACGTTGAATAGGACACCGTCAAAATCCGCTGAGACGACGCCTTATGAACTGTGGTTTGGCAAGAAACCAAAGTTGTCGTTTCTTAAAGTTTGGGGCTGCGATGCTTATGTAAAGAAACTTCAACCAGATAAGCTCGAACCCAAATCGGAAAAATGTGTCTTCATAGGATACCCAAAGGAGCTGTTGGGTACACCTTCTATCACAGATCTGAAGGCAAGATTTTCGTTGCTAAATTCGGATCCTTTCTAGAGAAGGAGTTTCTCTCGAAAGAAGTGAGTGGGAGGAAAGTAGAACTTGATGAGATAATCAGATCGCTCCCTTATTGGAAAGTAGTTCATCACAAGAAATGGTTCTGTGACAAACTACACCAATTAGTGAGGAAACTAATGATGATGATCATGAAGCTTCAAATCAAGTTACTCTGAACCTCGAGGTCAACAGAGTGAAATACGCACAGAGTGGTACGGTAATCTTATTCGGAAGTCATGTTACTTGACCATGGCGAACCTACAAACTATGAAGAAGCGATGGTGAGCCCAGATTCGCAAAATGGCTGGAAGCCATGAAATCTGAGATGGGATCCATGTATGAGAACAAAGTATGGACTTTGGTTGACTTGCCGATGATCGGCAAGCCATTGAAAATAAATGGATCTTTAAGAAGAAGACCGACGCTGATGGTAATATAACTGTCTACAAAGCTCGACTTGTTGCGAAAGGTTTTCGACAAGTTCAAGGAGTTGACTACGATGAGACTTTCTCACCAGAAGCGATGCTTAAGTCTGTCCGAATCATGTTAGCAATTGCCGATTTTATGATTATGAAATATGGCAAATGGATGTAAAACTGCATTCTTGAATGGATTTCTAGAAGAAGAGTTGTATATGATGCAACCAGAAGGTTTTGTCGATCCAAAGGGTGCTAACAAAGTGTGCAAGCTCCAACGATCAATTTATGGTCAGTGCAAGCCTCTCGGAGTTGGAATAAATGCTTTGATAGTGTGATCAAAGCATATGGGTTTGTCTGGACTTTTGGAGAAGCTCAGATTTACAAGAAAGTGAGTGGGAGCTCAGAGCATTTCGATATTATATGTGGACAACATATTATTAATTGGAAATGATATAGAATTTCTGGATAGCATAAAAGGATACTTGAATAAAAGTTTTTCAATGAAAGACCTCGGTGAAGCTGCTTACATATTGGGCATCAAGATCTATAGAGATAGATCAAGACGCTTAATTGGACTTTCACAAAGCACATACCTTGATAAAGTTTTGAAAAAGTTCAAAATGGATCGAGCAAAGAAAGGTTTTTACTGTGTTGCAAGGTGTAAGATTGAGTCGACTCAATGCCCACCACAGCAGAAGATAGAGAGAAAATGAAAGATGTTCCTATGCTTCAGCCATAGGCTCTATCATGTATGCAATCTTGTGTACCAGACTGGCGATGCTTAGCTGTAAGCTTGGCAGGAAGGTACCAAAGTAATCCAGAGTGGATCATCTGGACAGCGGTCAAGAACATCCTGAAATACCGAAAAGGACTAAGGATATGTTTCTCGATATGGAGGTGACAAAGAGCTAGTCGTAAATGGTTACGCCGATGTAAGCTTTGACACGATCCGGACGATTCTAAATCGCAAACCGGATACGTGTTTTTATTAAACGGTGGAGCTGTCGGTTGGTGCAGTTCTAAACAAAGCGTCGTGGCGGGATCTACATGTGAAGCGGAATACATAGCTGCTTGAAGCAGCAAATGAAGGAGTGCGGATGAAAGAGTTCATTTCGATCTAGGTGTCATACCTAGTGCATCGGGACCGATGAAGATCTTCGTGACAATCTTGGTGCAATTGCCTTGGCAAAGGAATCCAGATTTCACAAGAGGACCAAGCATATCAAGAGACGCTTCAATTCCATTCGGGACCAAGTCCAAGTGGGAGACATAGAGATTTGCAAAATACATACGAATCTGAATGTTGCGACCGTTGACTAAGCCTCTTCCACGAGCAAAACATGATCAGCACCAAGACTCCATGGGTGTTAGGATCATTACTTTGTAATCTAGATTATTGACTCTAGTGCAAGTGGGAGATCAAGGAAATATGCCCTAGAGGCAATAATAAAAGTTATTATTTATTTCCTTATATCATGATAAATGTTTATTATTCATGCTAGAATTGTATTAACCGGAAACATAATACATGTGTGAATATATAGACAAACAAGATGTCACTAGTATGCCTCTACTTGACTAGCTTGTTAATCAAAGATGGTTATGTTTCCTAACCATGAACAAGGAGTTGTTATTTGATTAACAAGGTCACATCATTAGTTGAATGATCGATTGACATGACCCATTCCGTTAGCTTAACACTTGATCGCTTAGTATGTTAATGCTTTCTTCATGACCCATACATGTTCCTATAACTATGAGATTATGCAACTCCGTTACCGGAGGAACACTTTGGTACTACCAAACGTCACAACGAATCGGGTGATTATAAAGGAGTACTACAGGTGTCTCCAAAGGTACTTGTTGGGTTGGCGTATTTCGAGATTAGGTTTTGTCACTCCGATTGTCGAGAGGTATCTCTAGGCCTTCTCGGTAATACACATCACTTAAGCCTTGCAAGCATTACAACTAATGAGTTAGTTGTGAGATGATGTATTACGAACGAGTAAAGAGACTTACCGTAACGAGATTGAACTAGGTATTGGATACCGACGATCGAATCTCGGGTAAGTAACATACCGATGACAAAGGGAACAACGTATGTCGTTATGCGGTTTGACCGATAAAGATCTTCGTAGAATATGTAGGAACCAATATGGGCATCCAGGTCCCGCTATTGGTTATTGACCGAGAATGGTTCTAGGTCATGTCTACATAGTTCTCGAACCCGTAGGGTCCGCACGCTTAACGCTTCGATGACAGTTCATTATGAGTTTATAAGTATTGATGCACGAAGTTTGTTCGAGTCCGGATGTGATCACGGACATGACGAGGAGTCTCAAATGGTCGAGACATAAAGATTGATATATTGGAAGCCTATGTTTGGACTTCGGAAGGGTTCCGAGTGAAAACAGGATGTTACCGGAACACCGGGGGGTTACCGGAACCCCCCGGGGGGTATATGGGCCTTCATGGGCCATAGGAGAAAAGAGGAAGGGCCGGCCAAGGTGGGCTGCGCGCCCCCCTCCCCCTTCCAGTCCGAATAGGACAAGGAGAGGGGGGGCGGCGCCCCTTCCCTCTTTCCCCCTCCCCAATCCTACTCCAACTAGGACAGGGGAGTCCTACTCCCGGTGGGAGTAGGAATCCTCCAAGGCGCGCCTCCCAAGGCTGGCCGCACCCCCCTTGGCTCCTTTATATACGGGGGCAGGGGGCACCCCATGACACACAAGTTGATCTACGGATCTTTCCTTAGCCGTGTGCGGTGCCCCCTTCCACCATATTCCACTTCGGTCATATCGTCGCGGAGCTTAGGCGAAGCCTCGCGCGCGGAGAAGTCATATCGTCGCGGAGCTTAGGCGAAGCTCTGCGTCGGTGGAGCATCAACATCGTCACCACGCCGTCGTCTTGTGGAACTCATCCCGACACTTTCTTTGGATCGAGTCCGGGATCGTCATCGAGCTGAACGTGTGCGAACTCGGAGGTGCCGTACGTTCGGTGCTTGGATCGGTCGGATCGTGGAGACGTACGACTACATCAACCGCGTTGTTATAACGCTTCCGCTTTCGGTCTACGAGGGTACGTGGACGGACACTCTCCCCTCTCGTTGCTATGCCATCACCATGGTCTTGCGTGATCGTAGGAAATTTTTTGAAATTACTACGTTACCCAACACTGACGACGATCACATCGATCTTGGAACCATTTCCCACGCGCATCGTCAACTCGTCCTTAGCCAATCTTCATATAATCCGTAGTCCCTATTTCGAGTTGCAGATATGAGCAACAGAACCTATATCAAATACCTAGGCGCTACTACGAGCATTAGTAAGGTACACATCAATAACATGTATATCAAATATACCTTTCACTTTGCCATCCTTCTTATCCGCCAAATACTTGGGGCAGTTCCGCTTCGAGTGACTAGTCCCTTTGCAGTAGAACCACTCAGTGTCACGCTTAGGTCCAGACTTGGGCTTCTTCACTTGAGCAGCAACTTGCTTGCCATTCTTCTTGAAGTTCCCCTTCTTCCCTTTGCCTTTTTTTGAAACTAGTGGTCTTGTTAACTATCAACACTTGATGCTCCTTCTTGATTTCTACCTCCGCAACTCTTAGCATCGCGAAGAGCTCGGGAATTGTCTTAGCCATCCCTTACATATTATAATTCATCACGAAGCTTTTGTAGCTAGGTGGCAGTGATTGAAGAACTCTGTCAATGACACTATCATCAGGAAGATTAACGCCCAGTTGAGTCAAGTGGTTATTGGTACCCAGACATTCTGACTATATGTTCACTGACAGAACTATTCTCCTCCATCTTGCAGCTATAGAACTTATTAGAGACTTCATATCTCTCAATTCGCGCATTAGCTTGAAATATTAACTTCAACTCCTGGAACATATCATATGCTCCATGACGTTCAAAACGTCGTTGAAGTCCCGATTCTAAGCCGTAAAGCATGGCACACTGAACTATCGAGTAGTCATCAGCTTTGCTCTGCCAGACGTTCATAACGTTCGGAGTTGCTCCTGCAGCGGGTCTTGCACCTAGCAGTGCTTCCAGGACGTAATTCTTCTGTGCAACAATGAGTATAATCCTCAAGTTACGGATCCAGTCCGTGTAATTGCTACCATCATCTTTCAACTTAGCTTTCTCTAGGAATGCATTAAAATTCAAAGGAACGGTAGCATGGGCCATTGATCTACAACAACATAGACATGCAAAAAACTATCAGGTACTAAGTTCATGATAAATTAAAGTTCAATTTATCATATTACTAGAACTGCCACTTAGATAGATAGCCCTCTAGTCATCTAAATGATCACGTGATCCATATCAACTAAACCATGTCCGATCATCACGTGAGATGGAGTAGTTTTCAATGGTGAACATCACTATGTTGATCATATCTACTATATGATTCACGCTCGACCTTTCGGTCTCAGTGTTCCGAGGCCATATCTGCATATGCTAGGCTCGTCAAGTTTAACCCGAGTATTCTGCATGTGTAAAACTGCCTTGCACCCGTTGTATGTGAACATAGAGCTTATCACACCCGATCATCACGTGGTGTCTCGGCACGACGAACTATAGCAACGGTGCATACTCAGGGACAACACTTATACCTTCAAATTTAGTGAGAGATCATCTTATAATGCTACCGTCGTACTAAGCAAAATAAGATGCATAGAAGATAAACATCACATGCAATCAAAATATGTGACATGATATAACCATCATCATCTTGTGCCTTTGATCTCCATCTCCAAAGCACCGTCATGATCTCCACCGTCACCGACTTGACACCTTGATCTCCATCGTAGCATCGTTGTCATCTCGCCAACTATTGCTTCTACGACTATCGCTACCGCTTAGTGATAAAGTAAAGCAATTACATGGCGATTGCATTTCATACAATAAAGCGACAACCATAAGGCTCCTGCCAGTTGCCGATAACGGTTACAAAACATGATCATCTCATACAACAATTTATATCTCATCACATCTTGACCATATCACATCACAACATGCCCTGCAAAAACAAGTTAGACGTCCTCTACTTTGTTGTTGCAAGTTTTACGTGGCTGCTACGGGCTTTTAGCAAGAAACCGTTCTTACCTATGCATCAAAACCACAACGATTTTTCGTCAAGTGTGCTGTTTTAACCTTCAACAAGGACCGGCCGTATTCAAACTCGATTCAACTAAAGTTGGAGAAACAGACACCCGCCAACCACCTGTGTGCGAAGCACATCGGTAGAACCAGTCTCATGAACATGGTCATGTAATGTCGGTCCGGGCCGCTTCATCCAACAATACCGCCGAATCAAAGTAAGACGTTGGTGGTAAGCAGTATGACTATTATCGCCCACAACTCTTTGTGTTCTACTCGTGCATAACATCTACGCATAGACCTGCCTCTGATACCACTGTTGGGGAATGTAGCATGCAATTTCAAAAAATTTCCTACGATCGCGCAAGATCTATATCTAGGAGATGCATAGCAATGAGAGGGGGAGAGTGTGTCCACGTACGCTCGTAGACCGAAAGAGGAAGCGTTAGGTTAACGCAGTTGATGTAGTCGAACGTCTTCGCGATCCAACCGATCAAGTTCCGAACGTACGGCACCTCCGAGTTCTGCACACGTTCAGCTCGATGACGTCCCTCGAGCTCTTGATCCAGTTGAGGACGAGGGAGAGTTTCGTCAGCACGACGGTGTGGCGACAATGACGATAATGTTACCGGCGAGGGCTTCGCCTAAGCACTACAACGATATGACCGAGGTGTTAAACTGTGGAGGGCGGCACCGTACACGGCTAAGAGAAGACTTGTTGTGCCTTTGGGGTGCCCCCTTCCCCGTATATAAAGGAGGGAGAGGGAGAAGGCCAGCCCTAGGGGGTGCGCCATAAGGGGGGAGTCCTACTAGGACTCCTAGTCCTAGTAGGATTCGGCCCCCTCTTCTTTTCCTTCTCATGGAGGTGGAAAGGGGGAAGGAGAGGGAGTAGGAGAAGGAAAGGGGGCGCCGCCCCCACCCCTTGTCCAATTCGGATTGGCAAGGGGGGGATCCACCTCCTATGGCCGGCCCTCTCTTCTCCACTAAGGCCCATGTTGGCCCATTACCTTCCGGGGAGGGTCCGTAACCTCCCAAGACTCAAACTTATCCGAAACTTCCCGAAACCATTCTGGTGTCGGAATGTAACCTTCCAATATATGAATCTTTACCTCTCGACCATTTCGAGACTCCTCTTCATGTCCGTGATCTCATCCGGGACTCCGAACAAACTTCGGTCATCAAATCACATAACTCATAATACAAACCGTCATCGAACGTTAAGCGTGCGGACCGTACAGGTTCGAGAACTATGTAGACATGACTAAGACACATCTCCGGTCAATAACCAATAGCTGAACCAGGATGCTCATATTGGTTCCTACATATTCTACGAAGATCTTTATCGGTCAAACCGCATAACAACATACGTTGTTCCCTTTTTCATCGGTATGTTACTTGCCCAAGATTCGATCGTTGGTATCATCATACCTAGTTCAATCTCATTACTGACAAGTCTCTTTACTCGTTGAGGAATGCATCATCCTGTTACTAACTCATTAGTCATATTGCTTGCAGGGCTTATAGTGATGTGCATTACCGAGAGGGCCCAGAGATACCTCTCCGATACACGGAGTGACAAATCCTATTCTTGATCTATGCCAACCCAACAAACACCTTCAGAGACACCTGTAGAGCATCTTTATAATCACCTAGTTACGTTGTGACGTTTGATAGCCCACAAGGTGTTCCTCCGGTATTCGGGAGTTGCATAATCTCATAGTCAGAGGAACATGTATAGGTCATGAAGAAAGCAATAATAATAAAACAAAACGATCATTATGCTAAGCTAACGGATGGGTCTTGTCCATCACATCATTCTATAATGATGTGATCCCGTTCATCAAATGACAACACATGTCCATGGCTTGGAAACTGAACCATCTTTGATTAACGAGCTGGTCAAGTAAAGGCATACTAGGGACACTCTGTTTGTCTATGCATTCACACATGTACTAAGTTTCCGGTTAATACAATTCTAGCATGAATAATAAAAATTTATCATGATATAAGGAAATATAAATAACAACTTTATTATTGCCTCTAGGGCATATTTCCTTCAGCAGCACCTCCCGCGCCGGCGCAGCGCACACGACGGAGCTGGACCCTCCCGGCCCGCGCAGCGATGCCCGGTTAGCACATTCTGTGTCGACCCCGCGTCATCTCCTTCCCTCATCGTGCGCTCCTGCACATGGCCCCCGCTGGTTGCTTGTGCACGCGCCTCCGGCTCGCGCGCGCACTTCGGAGTCAGAGGCGCGCGCCGCGAGAGGCAGCGTGCACGGGAGAGGGAGGCGGCAGAGCAATCCGCGCGCCGCCACCGCGGGATGGAGCCGGACGCCGACGATGACACACATCTCCTCGCCTGGGTGTATCGCCGCTCCCTCACGACGGCGGAGACGGACACTCGCCACCTCCAACGGAAGAACGCCAAGGCGCTCCGGCTAGCCATAGAGCAGTCGGAGCGCGAGGCGAAGGAGGCAGCGGCGGAGAAGGCTTAGGTGTCAAGGCTGAAGCGGGAGCAGGACAGGACGGGCCGTCGGATGAAGGGGCTCATCGTCCTCTCTGACTCCGACGGCGGCGACAGCGGCACCTCGTCGTCCGACGACCAAGACCCTCCACCAGCCTCGGACGCCTACAGTTGCGCCGGCGACCGGAAGGGCAAAGGCCCGGCGAGGAAGTGGTGATTCTGGCCCCCCTCCTCCTCAATGTTTATATCGTTTTAGTGGTATAAGTTTATGAACTTGTCCGTGAATGAACTGTAAGCTTTTGGATGTGGTGAAGTATGTTTATATCCGTTTGCAGCCGATATTATGTTCTTTTGCAGTTCAATTTTGTTGTCCATCGTCTGATCACGTATGATAGATCAACGTGTGCATGGGTGGTATGGATATAAGACGCCAGATATGAGATACGCGGATGCAGGACGGCAAATTTGAGGTGTGCCCGATCACTACCTGCGGACGCGCCGGATTTGCCATATGTGGCTATAGATGCTCTAGCACTCTCCCGCCTTGCACTGTTTGTTCCAAGACAACACTGTGACTGCCGGCGCAAACAGTTCGCTCAAATAACGAATCACCCAGCTCTGACCAGCGCAAATTCAGTCTAGGGAACGGATTCTTAGGCCCCCTTTGATTTGCATGATTCTCAAAATATAGGAATAAGAAATAGTATATTGGATTGGAATGGCATGCTCACTTGATCCCGATAGGGTTTGCACAGAATATTTAACACCGCAAGAAGATAAAAGAAACTGCAAAAAGGCATTTGAGTGGATCCTGGATTTTCAGTGAAATACAGTACACATGATTTTATAGGAAACATTTCTATAGGATACTACTAGCACATATGACCGTGCGTTGCAATGACAAATAAAATAGTATGCATTTAAAGTTAGTGAGAATTATATGTGCAAGTAAACCCTGTGTGTATGTGAAAAGGAACATTTAGCTTCTCGGTTTCACCGAGTGTGATGTAACCAATCCGCTTTCATTCATTGATCGAGGTTTTTTAAGAGTTTTGTTACGTTATCATACACCGGAGAAGCCCCATGAATTATTCAATCTACTTTTCCTTTCAATCGAGGAGATTTTAAGGTATGAAGTTACTGAATATTGTACGAAACATGAATCATTTTTTAAGTCCGGAACTATTGTTTAAAAGTTATGTACACTTTCAGAAAACGAGAACAAAATTTGAAACAGGAACATCTTTAAAAATTCATAAACATTTTTTGAAAATACAATATTTTTAGAAAAACATAAACATTTTTTGATTTTGTGAACATTTTTTGAAAACGGGAACATGATTTGAAAATTCATTACATTTTTAAAATGTGCATCTTTTAACATTATTTTGAATTGTGAAAAATTCCTAAAACAAGAATATTTTCAAATTTGGAGCAATTTTAAAATTCCATTTTATTTTAGAAATCTCGAACAATTTTGAAAACAATAAAATATTTTGAAAAAATAGGAAACTTTTTTCAAGTTCCGAATATTTTTTCAAAATAGCAACAAAATTTTGGAATTCTGAACATTTTCTATAATTTGATTTTTTTGAAATACCGAATGTTTTTTGACGATTTTTAATTTATGAAACAAATCCTATGAGAAAAATAAACTTGAAAGGGAAAAAAGAGATAGTGGAAGGAGAATAAAAATAGAAGTAAAACGCAGAAACAAAGGAAAATTGGCGAGCCAATTATTGTTTGTCCTGTGCGAAGCTCCGACTTTTTGTCGCACCATGCAAAAAATAGAGTTTTCCTAGCTGCATGGGCAGAAAAAATAAGTGGGCTGGCTTTGGTGGGCCACAGCGCGACCCACGTACAAATTGAAAAAGCCTTTTTTTCTAGCGGACGAACGCATCAGAATTTTGTACCACCTCGAATAGTAAAAAAAATCGACGGTGAAGGAATAAAAAAATTAATGAAACACACCTTACTTTATTAGTATTAGTAGGTACTTCCTCCGTCTTGGTTTATTGGGCGTACCAGCACAAACTCAGGTACCAAGGAAAACAATTAAAGTTGATGGCACGTGATTTAACGTTGAGAACACATTATTCGGAGCATGCAATGGCCAACCAGAGCAGCGCGTAGTTAAGGCATGCAGCTGGTGGCACGCTTCGCCTCTTCATGTAGCCAATGACGCCCTAGTGGATAGTTATGGCATGGTGCATGCAGCTAATAAGGCGGATGTGTAACCAATCCTGCGCGTATGCAGTGGAGTTAATCGAGGGAAATTAAGTGCGTCCTGTTTAGAGGCCTTACAAAATTGGTACACGGTTAGTTTGCTTAAGGGCCCAATAAATCCGGACGGAGGGAGTATAGATGAATGCCAATCTCTATTACCTATCTCTACTACCTACAAAAAATGTAAGGTTCCCTCTCCCCTCTTACGTCAATTGTTTCGTCCAACCTTGCATCAACGAGTGATCCCATGCCTAATAAAAGGAAACACAATCAAGCATTGACAAAAAAAAAAAAAATCAGGCGCAAGAATCAGGTGCGAGAAATTATAGGACGTAAAAATAGGACGCAATCCCATGCTTTCCCTCATAGATTATCTGGACGAAGGTGAGGTGGGGCGCCGGTCACCTTCCCCATCGACGCGTGCGGCCGCCGCCTGCCGCTCCACCAGCAGTCGTCGTCCTTCCGGGGCACGTCGGGGGTCACGGGCGCCATGGTGTGGGACAGCGGCGTTGTGCTCGTGAAGTTCCTCGAGCACGCGGCCGACAGCGGCCTGCTGCCGGTGCGCGGCGCGCGCGCGCGGTGGACCTCGGCGCTGGGTGCGGGCTCGTAGCCGTCGTGGCGGCGCTGCTCGGCACGCGCATCGTGGCCACCGACCTGTCCGACCGCGTCCAGCTGCTCCGGAAGAACCTCGAGGAGAACGTCGGGGGTGGTGGGGATGTGGGGTGTGGGTCGGCGACGGTGGCGGAGCTGGTGTGGGGCAACGAGAACGAGCTCGACCCCGAGCTGCTGGACCCGCCGCCGGAGCTCCTGCTGGGGTCAGACGTGGGTGTACAGCGAGGAGGCCGTGGGCGACCTGCTGGCCACGCTCACTCGGCTGGCTGGGCCGGGCACCACCGTGCTGCTCGCCGGCGAGCTCCGCAACGGTGAGTGATGCAATCCCATCCGATGCGATGCTGAATGCCTTGCTGAAGGAATGATGAAGTGTGAATGAAGGAGCAGACGTAGTGGTGGAGTGCTTCTTGGAGGCGGCCATGGGGGAGTTCGAGATCGGGTGCGTGGAGCAGGAGCAGTGGCACCCTGACTTACGCACCAACCGTGTCGCCATCTTCATCCTCCTCAAGAAGACACCGTCGCCGCTCCCCGTCTCACTGCCATAGCTGCTCTGCAGAAGTAAGTCGCTCAGTACAGGCAAGAAGGGTTGTCTGGTGCAGACTCATTGTTGTAACATTATTATTATACCGAAGCCAGTGCACACTTTGGCTGCAGCTCTGAGTGGTAGACATCAATCATCTATGATTCTCTAGCTATATGTCTCATGATGTACGTGATGCCGTCAGTCCACATAATATGTTTCACTGACATTTAGCTTTTGATTCTCCAGCTACATGTCTCGGTGTACGTGATACCTTTCTCTGAACATTGTTTTCGTTATATACATAACCACACCACTCAGGCCATTACAAAAGAGAAGTTCAAATTACTCATTGTCTTTCTCATGATTTTTGTTAGGGCCACCTACCACACATGCATATACACCATGTTTCTCTACTGTAATTTCATGTTGTTTACATGTGACACAAAAGAGTTCAGAGTTCACTCGAGAAAATATTGATTTGCGGGTACACATTTGCTGAAAGACTGGTGTGTTGAACTTTCAACGATTTTTATTGGTCACTGAGATAATTTTTTCTCCTTTTGTTGATATATGTCTGAAAGAGATTCTACTTTCCCTTTTTGTGCTGTGTTTTCAAGGTGAGGAATTTCATACTTTTGCAGTGGAGCCAACCAAATATATATTATGAGTTTCTCAAAATAATCATTATGACGTAAAATCATTATATATATGCGTATGGTTTCCTCTATTTTTTATGTGAGCGGAAGTTTTAGATTTGGGACCAGCTTATTGCATGATCACTAAGAAATTATTGTGTAGTTCATCATTTATATTTTATTGTGTATGTGTAAACAAGAATTTTGTTGGTTATTTGGCCTCACAAAGGTTCTTTCTTGAAAAGAGCTTCTTTGTGCCCTGGCCGCTGCTGAGAAAATCGACCAGCAAAGAACATGACTGAAGATAGTGATAAGACAGGAAGGAACCGAGTATGCCACATCCGGATATGATGGTATCCCCTCTGTTTTCTTCCTTTTTCTTCGTAAGTGAATGCTTTTAGATTGTTGGGCATTATTCAATTGCTATACGTGTGAAAAAGTTGTACTCCCTCCGTTCCAAAATAGATGACTCAACTTTGTACTAATTTTAGTATAAAGTTGGGTCATCTATTTTGGAACGGAGGAAGTACTAATCTATAGTAGTTGTAAATTACTTTTCAGTTTTTTCATCTTGTATTCCGCTAATAGGAATTTTCATGCATTCCAGACTGTTGATATACAGTTGGGACTTGGGAGTAGAAGCTTGCTGATGATTACAAATCTTCTAGACAAGATTATATATGTGCTGGCATTTGAATAAATAAACATGCATGGACTCTCAAACGTTTGACTCATCATCTTGATGTCTGGACAAAAGCACAGCTTTGTTTAAATGGAAACTACATGGCTCGGGTGTTCTTTTAGTATTTTATATAAAAAAATGGAAATACATTTGCACAATGATCGGTTGCTACTATAAAGAATGTGTTAATTAATGGTCAGTGGAATGGGATTAGGCCTCACAATTTACAAACAACTCAGAGAATTGAAGTAACGAAAGTATGTGTCACACTTGGATATGTGGTTGAAAAGAAAACGAATCATTGAATGCTTCGCCTCCCAAAGGAGGCCTACCTGCTTCCATCGAAGGAAAAGTTCTAGAATATGAGGGTGTTATCGCTGACTATTGTAACTATTGTGTGTATAAAAACGAGAGATTTGCCTCTTATTATGGCCCATATTTGCTCGCTGGTAAACATTTAACTATTGTGTGTATAAAAAATGAGTGATACATTTCTCATTACCTCCCATATTTGCTAGCAGGCTAATGTTTCTAGACAGGGTGCTATTTTGTAAAACACATGAGGATAAGGTATATGTTTGACATGTTTAGTGTCGAGCCACTAGAATATTTATGCTCCCGTTGCAACGCACGGGCAATTACCTATCCACTTAATAAGATCTAAGCGTCCACATTAGTTCAATGGTCTGCCATATGATCGAACGGCTCAGATGCAATGTTCTGCCGAGCAGACTCCCCTCGGGTGAGGCGCTCACGTCCTGCCCACTAGCGTCGCAAATCACGGAGCAGCACCAAAACAGTTTTGTTCTTCAACCCCGAAACTTACGGCTCTTTCCATCGCGAGGCCCGTTCGCCTCCGAGTTCTGAGTCTGAAACCCACTGCCCTCCGACGCCGCCTCTCCCAATCTCCGACGCGCACCGCGAGGCGCCTCGCCGGCATCGTCCAGGCTCACCAACGCCGCCTCCCCTCCATCCAACGTCGCTGTCCTTCATGGCGTTCACCTTTCCGCTCCCTCCAACACGCCGCGCGTCACGTCCTTTTACAGCGAGATGCAGACGAACCGCCCATGTATTCGCTCCTGCTTCACGCTCGCCGGCGGCGGCGTGGCGGAGTTTGGCAAGGCCAATCACCTGGCGGCGCAGAACGGGGCTGGCAGAGGGTTAATGCGGGGCGTCGTGGCGTACATGGTGATCGATAGTCTCCGCATCTCCAGCATGCGCCTTGCAGGAGAATATCGTGCATATCGGCTACAAGGATGTGAGTGAGATCGATCTACCAGTCTGTGTCTTTTAGAATGGTATAGTAGACTGCCAGTCCGGGCGGAGGTACTTGGTGACTCCCTGCATCAGGGTAAATAATTTTGTTTAGTGCTAACTAGAGCTATAGTCTGCATCAGCATCTGGTAATACAAGTCGCTGTTCATCAGGGTGAAGCTAATTTGTTGCAGGCTAGCAATCGACCCCTCAAGTTCTGCCAGAGCAGCACACGTTCATTGCTCAACAGGCTGGTGCAGACACACGAATCCAAGGACCACGGTGCTGCTGAGGCAGGCTGTAGTGCCGCAGTAGGCGGAAGCAACAGACATCATTTGTATGCTCTCTTGCTCTTATCCTTTTGACCTTAGAAATTAATCTAGATTTAGTTTGATTCTTTCTGTCAATTGGATTAGTTGTCAGCTTTTAACTCTACCGGGCCTGATGTGTCATACACTAAGGGTGTAGAAGATATCTGTACAACATACGTGAGTTAGTGACCACTTGATTGCAAAGTCCAGATGCTAATTAAGTAATTATATATATTTTTTCTGAGCCTATATGAAGTACAGATACAGTGGCAGTGCTACTACGTTCTCAGTTTAAAGAAAGGGAAATATGTGAGGTTGGAGGGGAAAAGATATCAGACATTTTCTCCACTTTGATGTGCATGATGCCAAAAACTATATTGAAAATTAATGCTAATTTTGTTGCATTTCGGTAGAGAGTTGAATACATACTGGTTGACAAAATTGAGGTGAAACCTAACATGGTTCCTGTTGTATAAACAATATTTAATTATCTTTTACAGGTTTGCAATTATTTAGAAATGTGACCTATTTTCATGTGAACTTACCTGTTCTTTGCTATTCAGCATACTTTTTTATCTCCCCATTGTTGTATTAATTGATTCATATGCGGTGGTGCTCTTCTGACAAGGATGTCCATCAAGTCCTGAGACAACTACTAATAGCTGGAAAAATGTTTTTGAGAATTTGTTTGGAGGTACATAATGAAACCTCATAAGTTCTACTTTGCTGATTCTTTCAGAGAATTGCTTCATTACTAATGCGCTGTAGCGGACATGTATTATCTTATTTGAAAACGAATCACAAATTCTTTGAATGTGGCATCCGGGTTTGGCTGCAGATGCAGACAAAATCACTCTGAAATCCTTCTCCATAAATGATACGCAAACTACTCTCAAGGCCTGCTCTGAACCTCAAATATCGTGGGCACATGAAGTTCTGGTGTAATTTTCCGAGAAAAAAGTGATCCAGGCAGCAAGGTACTGATTGATGCAACTCTGTTGTATTGTTCTGTTATTGTTTCAGTGACTATTAATAAGTTTTTTAATCAAGGATAACCAATTCAGATGATACCCAAGGAGTTCTGGATGGGAGATTTTTTATTTCTCCGTCGTGCAATTCAACAATTTCAGTACTAAATGTTTTTTCATATTATCTAAATTGACGTACTCCCTTTTAAACTAATATGAGGCGTTTTAAGTCACAAAAGTAGTGACCTAAAATGTCTTGTATTAGTTACAGAGGGAGTAGGTCTGGTCATACCGGATTGGATTCAGTTGGTTGTGGGGTTTGATTTGTGCGTGGGAATACATGATGGGAGGACCAAGCGCGGGCAGCGGCCGACGACGGAGGTGGATTCGATGGTCGTGCCGAATAGTTATAAACATGATCTGGGTTGCTTGGTTCTGTGCCAATTTTGGTTCATGGTCTGAGTAACTCAAAAATCTCACATATGCAGAACATTTTACGAAATTATTCAATTTAGGTACCATATTGGAGCCTGGTTAACAGAAAAAATGCCTATCACGACTGCACATTTCAGCTCTGACCTTCCGTATTATGTTCATCATTTACCTTATTTATTTTGTATTTTAGTTTTCAAGCACCTAAATTTATTACTATTTTTATTTGCACTTCTTTTTAGTTGAGAATCAGTTTCTGTTGTAAGAAAACTGCAATAAATATGTTACATTCCCCTTATTTTGGAAACTCGGGTGAGTTTTTGTGTACCATAGGTGCAGAATCAAATCTGGCATGGCTTGTTTCTGTTGCATGTTCGTGGGTTTGATTTTTTTAGCTTTCCTCCTTTTATGTTTGCTTCTCCATCTAATATCCGTTAGGTTTATTCCAGGTCATATAATTATGATGGCTTGGAGGATATGACGTTCGACAACATGTCTGAATCCTTCAATGCTGATTTTGAGGATGCTACCATTGGGGAGGTAATTATTTTTCCTTTTGTCATGTGAAGCCCAACTCTATTCTCTTAACCAGGTCTGGATCTTTGAGAGTATCCTTCATGGTGAATATGGAGAAGTAATGAATACCCAAGTACTTATTGTGGCTGAAAGGGTAGACCTGCTCTAACCAAAGGACCTTTAGTTAGATGCTTGGCCCAGTTCACCCATTGGATTGGCTGTCACATTGGACCCGTGCTGGATATCACTTTTCCCCCGGGCAAGTTACCTTATATTTATAACGCTTTGGTAGTCCAGACTGCATTTATATTGTCATTTTTAGAAAACTCTGTCCATATGTATTTCATTTATTATAATTTCCATGCGCAACTAAATATTTCTTGTTTCAAACCTGCCAAGGGCAACGCCTACAAATTGTGGGTCTATGTCACAATTATATGTTTCTTAATTTATTCATGAAGATTATGGCCGCTTCCCTACTACATTGCTGAGTGATGCAAAGAAATCACATATGGTTGGAAGTTCTCCGATCATGCTATATGTTGTTAATTCATAGATCTTGAACACAATTATCTATGAAATCTTGCAATGCATTTTTTGTTTTTTGTCAATGAAACTTGATTTTCTCAGTGATATATTTTCGTGTTTTGCATGTAAATGATGGGAACCCTTGACTTGGATCAATTGATACATGTGTAATGATATTACTTCATTGACAATAGCAAATTTCTTCATAATTCACCTGTGTGTATGTGCTTGCTTTTCCAGAATGGTAATGGACATGTTAAAATATTTTGGTTTTCCTAGAAGGATATTTTGAATTATGAATAATTATGCACTTCACATTAAATTTTCAAGATAGTTATTCTAATATTTTGATGAGAATGGTTTTGGTTCATATGTATTAGAGTTTCCTTATATTATGTTATGCTTAATTACTATATGTTGGTAGAGACGTGCATTGCACGTGCACGCTTACTAGTGTAAGTAAAAATTTCTAAGGATTCTAACACTTCAAAAATCCTATGGAATTCCTTTGAATCAAAGGAGCCCTTATCAACCGATTGTAGCGGGACTGATTGCTCGCCGTTGCAGGGGCGGACCCAGACTGAAAATTACCCGGTGTCCATATAGAAGAACACATCAAAAAATCAATGACCTACACATTAAATTAATGGATTATCTTAAGCAAGTGTAGATTGGACCCGGTGCCATGGACACCGGCTAGCTGTACGTAGCTACGCCCCTGCGCCGTTGTGATGGATAGCCACCACATGGTGTAAGCCGGTCGGCTGTGTTGCGAGGAGGACTCCGCGATGCGAGTTGCTCTCGTGCTACTCCCTCCAATCGACAACACATGGGTGCTGCGACGACGTGCTCGGGCAGGTGGCACTGCGACGACGTCAACCTGTTGCAGGGTCGTGAGATGGTGGCTAGTGCAGCTGCGATGTCGTGATACGAGTGATGACGGGACTGTTGTGATGTGGTGCTACGAGCGACGTTGCGATGCCGGGCAATGCTATGTTGCTCGCCGGAGTTTAGGTCGATGCTCATGGTCGATGCAAGCTTGCCGGCCTTTTTGCTAGGAGCCGACGGGATGTGTGGCTGCTGCAAGCGGGCGTTGCGAGCCACTGGGATCGCTGAAGGTATGTGCCGCCATTCGCACTATCCTAGTCGTTTGACGCGTGCGTGCTTCAAGTCGATGGTGCAACGATCGACTTTGCGAAGGGGTGGGCGGCGGCACTGCTGCAAAGCACCGAAGGTTGCTTCAACAGTCACACGACGATGTTACATAGGAAGCGACAGAGTTGTTGTTACGATGATCTGGCGATTACCTTTGAGATGTGCAAGACGGTGCCCCGAAGGCCATCACCAGATGGCGTGGCGGTGTGCATGAGACGTTGCTGCGTGCAAGCAAGGTAGACGGAGTTGTTGTTGCCATGGTTGTAAGGATACTGCAAGGACGACCGGTGATGCGACGAATGAGCGAATAGTTACTGTTGCGACGACCACTTACAAGGCTGCGATGTGGCCAGGCAAGGCTGCGAGTGGGGCGGGTGGAGCTGCCGCTGCGAGGACTAAGCTCGAGCGCTAAGCCTGGCGCCAACCGCTATATTGTTGTTGATGGGCCAGCCCATTGAAAAGCTAGCGAGCGATTTATGGAACCTTACAGAAGGTTCCTGAACCGGTTCCTTTTCTTGGTCAAATTTCTTTTTGTGTATTTTCTTTCTTCATTTGTTCTATTTCGATATTATTTTCAAATATTCACAGTATTTTAAAAAACTGATTTTTTTTCGTGATTTTAAAACGTGTTCATGTTTTTTTAATGTTCGTGTTTTTTAAAACATGTTTGTAATTTCTAAATTCATTCACAATTTCAATAAATTTTCACGCTCTTCAAATTTTTTCTTGTTTCTAAAAATTGTTTGGAATTTTAGGAATTTCTTTGTCTATTTGAAAATGTTTAGAAGATTCAATAACTATTCATGTTTTAAAAATTGTTCATCTTTTCAAAAATCATTCCCATTTTATAATTTTCCTGGATTTTCCCAAATTTTGTTCATGTTTTTAAAAAGTCTAAAGATTTCAAAGATATGTGTTCTAAAAATGTTTCCATACTAAAAATTGTTTGGATTTTTTCACAATATGTTCATGTTTTAAAAGAATGTTTAGAAGATAAAAAAAAATCCTCATTCAAGAAAAAAACTGTGATTTAAAAAATGTTCAATTTCTTCAAAAAAAATGGGGTGTTGAAAATACTTTGTGATTTTCAAAAAATTTCCGCGAACTTTTTTTTACTCGTGAACTTTTTTTTATTCATGAAAATAGGGCGAAGATATTTTTAATTCATGACTGCTTATAATACATGAACACCCAAGACTTTAGTGAGCCAATTGTCTTATCCGAGAACATATTCATGTCATCCTATGTGGATGACTCCCAGCTTCTGATTGACGAGTACATGCCTTCGGATTCACATGTGATTTGAGGGGCCTGCTAGGCAGCCAACATTTGTGCTGGCGGTGCCTAATGTTGGTGTTGCCGCTTCACATTAGGTAGACATCAAGTCTGCGAAGGCAAAAATGTCTGGGATGAATTCAATGAAACAACAATCGTTTGTGTCCATCTTCGTTCTTAACAACATGTGTGAGCTCATAACCAGTGCGGTGAGGACTGACAAGGGCTTCAATAAAGTGTACTTGAACTTTGTTGTGAAGCAGATCTTTGAGTTATGTGGAGAAGAGATCACCTCGATCCAGGTATACAACCACCTCAGGAAGAGGAAGTGGAGAGCGAGATGGATCCAAATATCTAGGCTCATAGACCTTAACGACGCACAATGCGATCATGACACTTCACGATCATGTCGGATGCAAAGCACTATCAAGGCCACGCCGTGGTTAGCTCATATACCATTTGTTTGAGCTTCTCTAACATGTCAATCACAACTAATCACATTGCTTTTCTTTCTTAGGACTATCCCAAGGATTCTGAGTTCCTCAACACTTTCACCAGAACTACTCACAGCTAGAGCAGATCTTCTCCTATGGGCTGGCTACCGACAAGCATGCCATAGGCTCCAGTGAACGCCTCGGTTTGCCTATGTGTGGGTATCCAGGCATCTAGGAGTCAGAGACCATCACCATTGATGGTCCTGAGAAGGCTGTTATTTACGTTCCTGTTCTTGATAGGAAGAGGCAGATGTGTGGCTTGACGGACAAGGAGATGAGCATCTTTAGCAAGATGACTTAGGCCGTCAAGGAGGTGCAACTGCCATCAGAGAGAGCAAGTCTATCGACGTCCACCCTTCACTATACAACGCTGTCATGGAAGAAGTTGCCGTCAATTACGAGGATCTGATGGCGGATCTTAGGCATCTACTGGACAACAAGGCATAGGCTCTTGGGTTCGTTTGCATGGGGGACAACATATGATGCTTTGGTTAGGTTCTGGCTCTGTTTTTTTACGATGGTGGCGACGTGTATGATGATGACAGAGGATGACAAACAAGGAGAGAGAGTGAAGGGGAGATATGTCTACCGATGCACGCGAGGGGCGCCCGGGTGCGCATCGCGGGCTTCAACTTCGTTGCGATGCAAGGGCCAAGGACAACGCTACTGCCGCGTTTGCAAATCACTGATGCTGCCCGGTACGATCACATTGTTGTGGCAGTCTCGAGCAACGGCCCCATCTCCGTATGCGTCGACACACGAAGGCCAACACCATATGCCATATATTTGGCGCTCGGTGTGCCACCACGCGCTCTGGGGTGGGTGTCCTGGCGGCACGATGCTGCGAACATGAGGCGCCGAGCTCCATTCATTTTGTGGCCATGCGTTGTACAGGAGTGATTTTTTTGGTAGGAGGAGCACTTGCACCGTTCGTCTTGTTCCAAGACAGCAATGTGCTATAGAGGTGCGTCTATATTTTATGCGGATTTATTTCTATACTGAAAAGCAACACCAATCGAATCATGTAAAATTAAAGAAAAAGGATAAACAATCGGATGAGATTGACATGGGAGAAATCAAGAATTTCAATTATTTTGAGACAGAGGTACTCTAGTAACTAGTATGTACTACAGGCTATTACCCCGTTGGAGTCAATATTTATTTACTTTTAACTACACATAAGTTGCGAATCGGCCGCGACAAATGAGAGTTTCTTTTAGCATGTACATTGAATCCTATTCCACACGCGAGTCGGGGAATAGCGACCAAACCGCTCATCCCCACACGCACTAATGGGCTAGCCCATTGGCTCAATTATATGTGTTTTGCTTCTCTGTTTTCCCATCCCTTTTCTGAACCTTTTTTTCATTTTCAGTTGTTTCTATTTCAGGTTTTTTTCGTTTTCATTTTTCTTTTACTTTTTTATTTTCCATTTTAAAACTCAGAACAGTTTTGGAAATTTGGGAATAATTTTCCTAATTTTAGAAAAAAGTACATGAATATTGTGAGAATTAATGAACATCTTTTGATCAGTCCACAGTTTTTAAATGACGAAACTTTTATCAAACTGGTAAAAAAATCGCCAATATTTTCTGCATTGTGAGCATTTATTGAATAAACGAAATTCTTAATTCGGGATTTTGTAAAATTGATGAATGTTTTTGGAATTCAAAAACATTGTTCAATCGGTGAAAATTTCTGAAATTCGTGTTATTTAATTAACGGATATTTTATAAATTTGGGAATGTTTTAAAATTTTATAAACCTTTTCTAAATCCAGCCTTTTTCGGATTTTTGACTTTTAAAAAATGCAGAATATTTTTGGAATTCTATAAAAAGTAAAAAACGTGAAAATTTATTGAATTAACAAATTTATTTTACAGAAGCAAAATAAATAAATAAGAAAATAAAAATAAGGTCGCCTGCCCTGCAAATAGGTTGGCCCAAACGGGTGCGCGTGGGATAGCGCGTTGGGCCACTCTTGTCGCCCTGGGAATGATCCAAAAAACATACTATGCAGGAAATAGGAACTTCAGAGAAAAACAGATGTTGGAATAAGTGGGCGCGGCATGTGCTGCCGCAGCGATTCTTTGCGCAGGATCGCCTGCAGGGAGCCGCTACTATTGTTTATATATTTTTTAACATAGTACAATGCAAGCTCTCATATACACGCACATATGCTTATCCCTATGAATGCACACGTGCACACCCTACCCCTATGAGCACCTCCGAAAGACTGAGCATGCATATCATTTTAAAATTTACGAAGTCACCGTAGGCACCTCGTCATGAACGGGAGCGTCTCCTCCCACTTAATGCGCATCACCAGAAATTCTGAAATAAATTTAGAAATAAATGTAAGCACCAGGACTTGAACCCTGGCGGGCTGGGGATACCACAGTCCCTTTAACCATCCAACCACAGTTTGGTTCGCTACTATTGTTTATATTTTAAAATATTCTAAATATATTATAAAAACACTTTACATATTTTGAAAACAATTGTTAAACGTGCATAGAAAAATGTCAATAATGTGTAATGTTTGTGACATTAAGAATTGTCATCCATTTAGAAAAATTGTGTGGCATTTAAAAAAAATATTATACAATAATTAAAAATGTTCTCATAATGAAAAAATTCATATATGAAAAAATGCATGTTACATTTAAAGAAACGTTAACAAGTTTCAAAAGTGTGAACATAGGAATTTCAAATAAAGTGTATACAATGTAAAACACTGCTTGTGTACTGGAAAAAAGTGTTGCCTACCATTAAAAAAATTTATGTGACATTTAAATGAAACATTCCCGCGATTCATAAAAGTGTTTGTGGCGTTTAATAAAGTGTATGCACCAAAAATGTCATGCTAATTTATTTATTTTCTTCTATTTTCCTATTTATTTTTATTTTAAAACATATATTTATTTTAAAATATTATCATGTGCTTGCAATTTATTAAACATGTATAAGAGAAAAATTTTAAGTATACGAAAAATCTACAATACGTATGGAAAAAGTACTCTCTTCATTCCATAATATAAGATCTTATTACATCCAATATATATTATGGGACGGAGGAGTAGACATCAAAATATATATTGAGAAAAAATATTAATCATGTAGTTGAAAATGTTAGACTTATATAAGAAAAATGTTTCTTATGTATACGAACATGCACAATCAGTAAGAAAAAAGTGGGCATCAAAACATATATCTGAAAATGTTAATCATACATTTAAAAGATATTTAACAAGTACAACAAAATGTTCCTATTGTTTACCAAAATTTTAAATTTCTACGAAAAAATGTAGACCTCAAAGCATATGATTTTTAAATGGTATATGTATTTAAAAATTAAAACCATGTATAAACAATGTTCGTGATTTATATGGAAAATTTACAACATACATTAAGTAAAAGTACCATTAAAAATATGTTTAAAAATGTTTCTAATGTATAAAAAATGTTTACTGCCATTCAAAAATATTCACTGTGTACTTGAAAATATGTTGACCATGTACTAAAAAGAGTTTAAAACAAGTATTTAATAAAAATTATATTGTGCACTTAAAGATTGTTTAATGTGTGTCAACAAAATGTAACGTTTACACTAAAATGCACATTGTGTAATAAAAAGTTGTATGTGTTGAATAAAAAGTAACAATTGAAATTTGACAAGGAAACGAAGAAAAGCAAAGAAAATAAAAAGGAAACAAATCAAACCTAAAAATGAAAAATAAAAGCAATAAAAAATAATGGAAACAAGAAAGAAACAAATCAAATTGAAGAAAACCATAAAAAGAAAGAAAAAGTAAAGAAAGAAAAAACCAGAGAAAACCAAGAAAGAAATAAAGGAACGAAAGAAATCATAGAAAAAAGGAAGAAAATAAAAAATCAATAAAGACCAGGAAAGAAACAGAGAAAACTGTGAAAAAAGCAAGGAAAACAGACCAAACAACAAAGATTGCACGACCGATCGAGCGAACGAAAAAAAAACACCAAAACGGGCCGGCCGAGAAGCGGCTTGAAAAGAAAAATGTTGAGGCTAGACAAGAGCTATACTTGTTATAAGCAAAGATGTAGCTCGCACGTATAAAGGCCTTCTCAATACAAAAAAAAACATGGCTTTCACGGTTAAACCTTTTGGCCCCTTCATCACAACCAAATCGCAAGTTTTTTTGAAAGGGCTTAAGAACATATATTAAGCATCACATATACTTACAAACACACGTTAACCAAAAAGCAACATTACATTTAAAATCCTGAGTGCTCCGGAGCTCCTTTAGCCCCAAGTCGCAGCCCAATAGTATATTTGCGCTCGTCTTGTGCTTGTCGCTCTCGTGAAGCAGCCATCGCTCCATTCGCCAATGTGGAAAGTTGACAGTTAACCAACGATGGTTGACTTGGATGTTAATAGTTGAATTTTTATAAAAGGATTGTGAACACTTAAAAGTTCATGAAAAGAAAATAAGAATTAAAAAAAATTCATGAAATAAAAAAATGTCATATTAACAAATTTCATGAAAATATTCACATATTTTTAAAATGTTTGTGAATATGAAATAAACTTCATGAATTTTAAAAGTTCACACATTTGTAAAAAATGTTTCAAGAAATGGGAATAGTTTGCAATTTTTTAAAATTTTTATGGATTTTAACAAACACGAATTCAAAAAATTTCATGAATCTGAAATTTGTTCGTAATTTTCAAAAAGTTCATCAAAATTTTAAAAATCAAGAAAATTATTATAAAAATGAAAAGCTAAGGACAATAAATTAGAAAAATGAAAAAGAGAAAACCCAAAAAATCGACACAAAGAAAAAAAAACAATGAGGCACACAAACCAGATAACCCATCCCTAAAAACCGGAGGGAACCTTCAAGAAGGTTCCTAAAAACCGATAATGGGAGAGACACTTTGGGCCGGTGCAACTATGCCACGAAGAGAATCAGAGATGGCGCTAGTTACAGATAACCAACAAACTGACGCCTGAAGCGCTAAGGAGGATTTGCCTAAAATCTTTGGGTGTCGAAGTCTTCTGTCTCCTACATCAACTAGTGACGGTCCCCTGGATTAGGGGGGAGGGGGTACTCACCACGTTGGTCAATCCTTCATGGGTCGGGCTGATGTCTACTACGCAACTTTATTCTTGTAGACTCGTGTTGGGCCTCCAAGCGTAGAGTTTTGTAGGATAGTAGCAATTTTCCCTCAAGTGGACGACCTAAGGTTTATCAATCCGTGGGAGGTGTAGGATGAAGATGGTCTCTCTCGAACAACCCTGCAACCAAATACAAGAAATCTCTTGTGTCCCCAACACACCCAATACAATGGAAAATTGTATAGGTGCACTACTTCGGCGAAGAGATGGTGATAAAAATATAATATTGATGGTAGAAATATATTTTTATAGTCTGAATAACCAGCAAGGTAGCAAATAGTAAACGGGCACAAAAACGGTATTGCAATGCTTGAAAACAAGGCCTAGGGTCCGTACTTTCGCTAGTGCAATCTCTCAACAATGCTAACATAGTTGGATCATATGATTATCCCTCAAAGTGCAGCAAAGAATCACTCCCGAGTTCCTATTAGCGGAGAACAAAAGATAGAAATTGTTTGTAGGGTAAGAGACCACCTCAAAGCTATTCTTTCCGATCAATCTATCCTAGAGTTCGTACTAGACTAACGCAAGCTATTCTTCCCGATCGATCTAATCAAGAGTTCGTACTAGATAACACCAAAGCAAATTCATATTCATAATACTCAGTCCACACAAAGAACTACAAGGAGACCCAAAGTTTCTATCGAAAAAGATAATAAGAACGTGCATCAACTCCTATGCATAGATTACCCCAATATCACCGCGGGAATCCGCGAGTTGAATGCCATAACACATATCAAGTGAATCAATATGATACCCCATTTTCACCTCAAGTATTCATATTGCAAGACATACATCATGTGTTCTCATCTCTAAATATTCAATCCGACAATACAAAACTTCAAAGGGTAAAGACTCAATTCATCATAACAAGAGTATAACGGGGACAAACATCATATGATCTTACTATATTAACAAAGCCCATGATATAGATCAAGAGAGAGAGAGAGAGATTAAACACATAGCTACTGGTACAAACCCTCAGCCTCGAGGGTGGACTACTCCCTCCTCTTCGTGGTGGCCGCCGGGATGATGAAGATGGCCACCGGGTATGATTCCCCCCTCCGGTAGGGTGCCGGAACGGGTCTAGATTGGTTTTCGGTGGCTACATGGCCTTGCGGTGGTGGAACTTCTGATTTAGGTTAACCCCGAAGGGTTTTGGAATATTTGGGAATTTATAGTGCAAAGAGGGGTTGCGGGAGGCCACCGAGGTGGGCACAACCCACCTGGGCACGCCAGGGGCTGGGCGCCTGGTGGGTTGTGCCCTCTGGCACTCCCAGTGCAGCTCTGGCCCAATGGATGTCTTCTGGCCAAAAAAATCTCCAAAAAGTTTTGCGTTGTTTGGACTCGTTTGATATTGATTTCCTGCGATGTAAAAAACAAGCAAAAAATAGCAACTGGCACTGGGCACTAGGTAAATAGGTTAGTCCCAAAAAATGATATAAAGTTGCTATAAAATGATTGTAAAACATCCAAGAATGATGAAATAATAGCATGAATACTTCATAAATTATAGATACGTTGGAGACGTATCACGGGCCTGAAGGAAATATGCCCTAGACGCAATAATAAAGTTGTTATTTATATTTCCTTATATCATGATAAATGTTTATTATTCATGCTAGAATTGTATTAAGCGGAAACTTAGTACATGTGTGAATACATAGACAAACAGAGTGTGCCTAGTATGCCTCTACTTGACTAGCTCGTTAACCAAAGATGGTTAAGTTTCCTAACCATAGACATGTGTTGTCATTTGATGAACGGGATCACATTATTAGAGAATGATGTGATGGACAAGACCCATTCGTTAGCTTAGCATAATGATCGTTTAGTTTTATTGCTATTGCTTTCTTCATGACTTATACATATTCCTCTGACTATGAGATTATGCAACTCCCGAATACCGGAGGAACACCTTGTGTGCTATCAAACGTCACAACGTAACTGGGTGATTATAAAGATGCTCTACACGTGTCTCTGATGGTGTTTGTTGAGTTGGCATAGATCGAGATTAGGATTTGTCACTCCGTGTATCGGAGAGGTATCTTTGGGCCCTCTCGGTAATGCACATCACTATAAGCCTTGCAAGCAATGTGACTAATGAGTTAGTTACGGGATGATGCATTACAGAACAAGTAAAGAGACTTGCCGGTAACGTGATTGAACCAGGTGTGATGATACCGACGATCGAATCTCGGGCAAGTAACATACTGATGACAAAGGGAATAACATATGTTGTTATGCGGTTTGACCGATAAAGATCTTCGTAGAATATGTAGGAGCCAATATGAGCATCCAGGTTCCGCTATTGGTTATTGACCGTAGATGTGTCTCGGTCATGTCTACATAGTTCTCGAACCCGTAGGGTCCGCACGCTTAATGTTCGATGACGATTTGTATTATGAGTTATGTGATTTGATGACCGAAGTTTGTTCGAAGTCCCGGATGAGATCATGAACATGACGAGGAGTCTCGAAATGGTCGAGAGGTAAAGATTCATCTATTGGAAGGTTATATTCAGACATCAGAATGGTTCCGAGTGATCCGGGTATATTTCCGGAGTACCGAGGGGTTACCGGAACCCCCGGGGAAGTTAATGGGCCTTAGTGGGCTTTAGTGGAGAGAGGGAAGAAGGGCTACGAGGTGGCGCGCACCTCCTCCTACCCAAACAGAATTGGACAAGGGGTGGGGGTGTGGCCCCCTCCTTCCTTCTCCTTCTCCCCTCCTTCCTTTCCCTCCGGTGGAAGAAAGGAAAGGCGTGTGTGTGTGTGTGGGGGGGGGGGGAATCCTACTTGGACTAGGAGTCCAAGTAGGACTCCCCCCTTGGCGCGCCCCTCCTGGCCGCCGGACTCTCTCCCTCCCTCCTTTATATACGTGGCCAGGGGGCACCCCAAAGAACAACAGACAATCTCTTAGCCGTGTCCGGTGCCCCCTCCACAGTTTAACACATCGGTCATATCATCGTAGTGCTTAGGCGAAGCCCTGCGCCGGTAACTTCATCATCACCGTTGCCACACCGTCTTGCTGACGGAACTTTCCCTCATCCTAAAATGGATCAAGATCTTGAGGGATGTCATCGTGCTGAACGTGTGGTGAACACTGAGGTGCTGTACGTTCGGTACTTGGATCGGTTGGATCATGAAGACGTTCGACTACATCAACCACGTTATTAAATCCTTCCACTTTCGGTCTACGAGGGTACATGGACACACTCTCCCGTCTCGTTGTTATGCATCTCCCAGATAGATCTTGCGTGATCGTAGGATTTTTTTTGAAATACTGCGTTCCCCAACAGTGGCATCCGATATGCACGAGTAGAACACAATGAGTTGTGGGCAATAATAGTCATACTACTTACCACCAACGTCTTACTTTGATTCGGCGGTATTGTTGGATGAAGCGGCCTGGACCGACATTACACGACCGCATTCATGAGACTGGTTCTACCGACGTGCTTCACACACAGGTGGCTGGTGGGTGTCTGTTTCTCCAACTTTAGTTGAATCGAGTTTGACTACGGCTGGTCCTTGTTGAAGGTTAAAACAACACACATGACGAAAAAACATTGTGGTTTTGATGCGTAGGTAAGAACGGTTTTTGCTAGAAACCCGTAGCAGCCACGTAAAACTTGCAACAACAAAGTAGAGGACGTCTAACTTATTTTTGCAGGGCATGTTGTGATGTCATATGGTCAAGACGTGATAAGATATAAATTGTTGTATGAGATGATCATGTTTTGTAAAAGTTATCGGCAACTGGCAAGAGCCTTATGGTTGTCGCTTTATTGTATGAAATGCAATCACCATGTAATTGCTTTACTTTATCACTAAGTGGTAGCGATAGTCGTAGAAGCAATAGTTGGCGAGACGACAACGATGCTACGATGGAGATCAAGGTGTCAAGCCGGTGACGATGGAGGTCATGACGGTGCTTTGGAGATGGAGATCAAAGGCACAAGATGATTATGGCCATATCATGTCACATATTTTGATTGCGTGTGATGTTTATACTTTATGCATCTTATTTTGCTTAGTAAGGCGGTAGCACTATAAGATGATCTATCACTTAAATTTCAAGGTATAAGTGTTCTCCCTGAGTATGCACCGTTGCTACAGTTCGTCGTGCCGAGAGACCACGTGATGATCGGGTGTGATAAGCTCTACGTTCACATACAACGGGTGCTATCTAGTTTTGCACGTGCAGAATACTCGGGTTAAACTTGACGAGCCTAGCATATGCAGATATGGACTCGGAACACTGAGACCGAAAGATCGAACGTGAATCATATAGTAGATATGATCAACATAGTGATGTTCACCATTGAAAACTACTCCATCTCACGTGATGATCGGACATGGTTTAGTTGATTTGGATCACGTGATTATTTAGATGACTAGAGGGATGTCTATCTAAGTGGGACTTCTTAAGTAATATGATTAATTGAACTTTAATTTATCATGAACTTAGTACCTGATAGTTTTTGCATGTCTATGTTGTTGTAGATCAATGGCCCGTGCTACCGTTCCCTTGAATTTTAATGCATTCCTAGAGAAAGCTAAGTTGAAATATGATGGTAGCAATTACACGGCTGGGTCCGTAACTTGAGGATTATCCTCATTGCTGCACAGAAGAATTACATCCTGGAAGCACCGCTAGGTGCAAGACCCACTGCAGGAGCATCTCCGGACGTTATGAATGTCTAGCAGAGCAAAGTTGATGACTACTCGATAGTTCAGTGTGCCATGCTTTACGGCTTAGAATCGGGACTTCAAAGACGTTTTGAACGTCATGGAGCATATGAGATATTCCAAGAGTTGAAGTTAATATTTCAAGCAAATGCCCGAATTGAGAGATATGAAGTCTCCAATAAGTTCTATAGCTGCAAGATGGGGGAGAATAGTTCTGTCAGTGAACATATACTCCAAATGTCTGGGTACCACAACCACTTGACTCAACTGGGAGTTAATCTTCCTGATGATAGTGTCATTAACAGAGTTCTTCAATCACTTCCACCAAGATACAAAAGCTTCGCGATGAACTATAATATGCAAGGGATGGATAAGACAATTCCCGAGCTCTAGAAATCAAGAAGGAGCATCAAGTGTTGATGGTTAACAAGACCACTAGTTTCAAGAAAAAGGGCAAAGGGAAGAAGGGGAACTTCAAGAAGAACGACAAACAAGTTGCTGCTCAAGTGAAGAAGCCCAAGTCTGGACCTAAGCCTAAGAGTGAGTGCTTCTACTTCAAAGGGACTAGTCACTGGAAGCGGAACTGCCCCAAGTATTTGGCGGATAAGAAGGATGGCAAAATGAAAGGTATATTTGATATACATGTTATTGATGTGTACCTTACTAATGCTCGTAGTAGAGCCTGAGTATTTGATATTGGTTCTTTTGCTCATATTTGCAACTTGAAACAGGGGCTACAGATTAAACGAAGATTGGCTAAGGACGAGGTGACGATGCGCATGGGAAATGGTTCCAAAGTCGATGTGATCGCCGTTGGCACGCTACCTGTACATCTACCGCCGGGATTAGTTTTAGACCTGAATAATTGTTATTTGGTGCCAGCGTTGAGCATGAACATTATATCTGGATCTTTTTTAATGTGAGACGGTTATTCATTTAAATCAGAGAATAATGGTTGTTCTATTTATATGAGTAATATCTTTTATGGTCATGCACCCTTGATGTGTGGTCTATTTTTGTTGAATCTCGATTGTAGTGATACACATATTCATAATATTGAAGCCAAAAGATGCAATGTTAATAATGATAGTGCAACTTATTTGTGGCACTGCCGTTTAGGTCATATTGGTGTAAAGCGCATGAAGAAACTCCATGCTGATGGGATTTTGGAATCACTTGATGCTTGCGAACCATGCCTCATGGGCAAGATGACTAAGACTTCGTTCTCCGGAACAATGGAGCGAGCAACTGACTTGTTGGAAATAATACATACTGATGTATGCGGTCCGATGAGTGTTGAGGCTCACAGTGGATATCGTTATTTTCTGAACTTCACAGATGATTTGAGCAGATATGGGTATATCTACTTAATGAAACATAAGTCTGAAACATTTGAAAAGTTCAAAGAATTTCAGAGTGAAGTGGAAAATCATCATAACAAAAAATAAAATTTCTACTATCTGATCGTGGAGGTGAATATTTGAGTTATGAGTTTGGTCTTCATTTGAAACAATGTGGAATTTTTTCGCAACTCACGCCACCTGGAACACCATAGCGTAATGGTGTATCCGAACGTCATAACCGTACTTTATTAGATATGGTGCAACCTATGATGTCTCTTACTGATTTACCGCTATCGTTTTGGGGTTATGCTTTAGAGACGGCTGCATTCACGTTAAATAGCGCACCATCTAAATCCGTTGAGACGACACCATATGAACTGTGGTTTGGCAAGAAACCTAAGTTGTCGTTTCTTAAAGTTTGGGGCTACGATGCTTATGTGAAAAAGCTTCAACCTGATAAGCTCAGACCCAAATTGGAGAAATGTGTCTTCATAGGATACCCAAAGGAGACAGTTGGGTACACCTTCTATCACAGATCCAAAGGCAAGATATTCGTTGCTAAGAATGGATCCTTTCTAGAGAAGGAGTTTCTCTCGAAAGAAGTGAGTGGGAGGAAAGTAGAACTTGATGATAATTGTACCTTCTCCCGAATTGGAAAGTAGTACATCACAGAAATCAGTTCCAGTGATTCCTACACCAATTAGTGAGGGAGCTAATGATGGTGATCATGAAACTTCAGATCAAGTTACTACCAAATCTCGTAGGTCAACCAGAGTAAGGTCCGCACCAGAGTGGTACGGTAATCCTATTATGGAAGTCATGTTACTTGACTATGACAAACCTACGAACTATGAGGAAGCGATGATGAGGCCAGATTCCATGAAATGGCTTGAGGCCATGAAATTTGAGATGGGATCCATGTACGAGAACAAAGTGTGGACTTTGGTTGACTTGCCCGATGATCGGAAAGCCATAGAGAATAAATGGATCTTCAAGAAGAAGACTGACACTGACGGTAATGTTACTGTCTACAAAGCTCGACTTGTTGCGGAAGTTTTTCGACAAGTTCAAGGAGTTGACTACGATGAGACATTCTCACTCGTAGCGATGCTTAAGTCTGTCTGAATCATGTTAGCAATTGCCGCATTTTATGATTATGAAATTTGGCAAATGGATGTCAAAACTGCATTCCTTAATGGATATCTTAAAGAAGAGTTGTATGATGCAACCAGAAGGTTTTGTCGATCCTAAAGGTGCTAACAAAGTGTGCAAGGTCCAGCGATCCATTTATGGACTGGTGCAAGCCTCTCGGAGTTGGAATATATGCTTTGATAGTGTGATCAAAGCATATGGTTTTATACAGACTTTTGGAGAAGATTGTATTCACAAGAAAGTGAGTGGGAGCTCTCTAGCATTTCTAATATTATATGTGGATGACATATTGTTGATTGGAAATAACACATAATTTCTGGATAGCACAAAAGGATACTTGAATAAGAATTTTTCAATGAAAGACCTCGGTGAAGCTGCTTATATATATTGGGCATCAAGATCTATAGAGATAGATCAAGACGCTTAATTGGACTTTCACAAAGCACATGCCTTGATAAAGTTTTGAAGAAGTTCAAAATGGATCGGTCAAAGAAAGGGTTATTGCCTGTGTTACAAGGTGTGAAGTTGAGTCAGACTCAATGCCCGACCACTGCAGAAGATAGAGAGAAAATGAAAGTCATTCTCTATGCTTCAGCCATAGGTTCTATCATGTATGCAATGCTGTGTACCAGACCTGATGTGTGCCTTGCTATTAGTTTAGCAGGGAGGTACCAAAGTAATCCAGGAGTGGATCACTAGACAGCGGTCAAGAACATCCTGAAATACCTGAAGAGGACTAAGGATATGTTTCTCGTTTATGGAGGTGACAAAGAGCTCGTCGTAAATGGTTACGTCGATGGAAGCTTTGACACTGATCCGGATGACTCTAAGTCACAAACCGGACGCGTATTTATATTGAACGGTGGAGCTGTCAGTTGGTGCAGTTCCAAGCAGAGCACCGTGGCGGGATCTACGTGTGAAGCAGAGTACATAGCTGCTTCAGAAGCAGCAAATGAAGGAATATGGATGAAGGAGTTCATATCCGATCTAGGTGTAATACCTAGTGCATCGGGTCCAATGAAAAATCTTTTGTGACAATACTGGAGCAATAGCCTTGGGAAGGAATCCAGATTTCACAAGAGAACCAAACACATCAAGAGACGCTTCAATTCCATCCGCGATCAAGTCAAGGACGGAGACATAGAGATTTGAAAAATACATACGGATCTGAATATTGCAGACCTGTTAACTACGCCTCTTCCACAAGCAAAACATGATCAGCACCAAGACTCCATGGGTGTTAGAATCATTACTATGTAATCTAGATTATTGACTCTAGTGCGAGTGGGAGACTGAAGTAAATATGCCCTAGAGGCAATAACAAAGTTGTTATTTATATTTCCTTATATCATGATAAATATTTATTATTCATGCTAGAATTGTATTAACCGGAAACTTAGTACATGTGTGAATACATAGACAAACAGAGTGTCCCTAGTATACCTCTACTTGACTAGCTCGTTAATCAAAGATGGTTAAGTTTCCTAGCCATGGACATGTGTTGTCATTTGATGGACAAGACCCATCCGTTAGCTTAGCATAATGATCGTTTAGTATTATTGCTATTGCTTTCTTCATGACTTATACATATTCCTCTGACTATGAGATTATGCAACTCCCGAATACCAGAGGAACACCTTGTGTACTATCAAATGTCACAACGTATCCGGGTGATCATAAAGATGCTCTACAGGTGTCTCCAATGGTGTTTGTTGAGTTGGCATAGATCGACATTAGGATTCGTCACTCCGCGTATCGGAGAGGTATCTCTGGGCCCTCTCGGTAATGCACATCACTATAAGCCTTGCAAGCAATGTGACTAAGGAGTTAGTTACGGGATGATGCATTACGGAACGAGTAAACAGACTTGCCGGTAACGAGATTGAACTAGGTATGATGATACCGACGATCGAATCTCGGGAAAGTAACATACTGATGACAAAGGGAATAACGTATGTTGTTATGCGGTTTGACCGATAAAGATCTTCATAGAATATGTACGAGCCAATATGAGCATCCAGGTTCTGCTATTGGTTATTGACCGGAGATGTGTCTCGGTCATGTCTACATAGTTCTCGAACTTGTAGGGTCCGCACGCTTAACGTCCGATGACGATTTGTATTTTGAGTTATGTGATTTGATGAACGAAGTTTGTTCAGAGTCCCGAATGAGATCACGGACATGGCGAGGAGTCTCGAAATGGCCGAGAGGTAAAGATTCATATATTGGAAGGTTATATTCGGACATCAGAATGGTTCCAAGTGATCCGTGTATTTTTCCGGAGTACCGAGGGGTTACCGGAACCCCCATGGAAGTTAATGGGCCTTAGTGGGCTTTAGTGGAGAGAGGAAAGAAGGGCCATGAGGTGGCGCGCGCCTCCCCCCTGCCCAAGCCGAATTGGACAATGGGTGGGGCGCGACCCCCTCCTTCCTTCTCCTTCTCCCCTCATTCCTTTACGTCTGGTGGATGAAAGGAAAAGGGGAGGCCGAATCCTACTTGGACCAGGAGTCCAAGCAGGACTCCCCCCTTGGCGTGCCCCTCCTGGCCGCCGGACTCTCTCCTTCCCTCCTTTATATACGTGGCCAGGGGGCACCCCAAAGAACAACAAACAATCTCTTAGCTGTGTGCGGTGCCCCCCTCCACAGTTTAAAAGCTCGGTCATATTTTCGTAGTGCTTAGGCGAAGCCCTGCACTGATAACTTCATCATCACCGTCGCCACATCGTCATGCTGACGGAAGTCCCCCTCATCCTCAACTAGATCAAGAGCCCGATGGACGTCATCGTGCTGAACGTGTGCTGAACACGGAGGTGCCGTACGTTCGGTACTTTTATTGGTTGGATCGTGAAGACGTTCGACTACATCAACCGCGTTACTAAACGCTTCCGCTTTCGGTCTACGGGGGTACGTGGACACACTCTCCCGTCTCGTTGCTATGCATATTTTAGTTAGATCTTGCGTGATCGTAGCAATTTTTTTGAAATACTGCGTTCCCCAATAGTGGCATCCGAGCCAGGTCTATGCGTAGATGTTATATGCACGAGTAGAACACAATGAGTTGTGGGCGATAATAGTCATACTACTTACCACCAACGTCTTACTTTGATTCGGCGGTATTGTTGGATGAAGCAACCCGGACCGACATTACATGACCATGTTCATGAGACTGGTTCTACCGACGTGCTTCGCACACAGGTGGCTGGCGTGTGTCTGTTTCTCCAACTTTAGTTGAATCGAGTTTGACTACGGCCGGTCCTTGTTGAAGGTTAAAACAACACACTTGACGAAAAATCGTTGTGGTTTTGATGTGTAGGTAGGAACGGTTCTTGCTAGAAGCCCGTAGCAGCCACGTAAAACTTGCAACAACAAAGTAGAGGACGTCTAACTTGTTTTTGCAGGGCATGTTGTGATGTCATATGGTCAAGACGTGATAAGATATAAATTGTTGTATGAGATGATCATGTTTTGTAAAAGTTATCAGCAGCTGGCAGGAGCCTTATGGTTGTCACTTTATTGTATGAAATGCAATCGCCATGTAATTGCTTTACTTTATCACTAAGCGGTAGCGATAGTCGTAGAAGCAATAGTTGGCGAGACGACAATGTTGCTACGATGGAGATCAAGCTGTCAAGTCGGTGATGATGGAGATCATGACGACGCTTTGGAGATGGAGATCAAAGGCACAAGATGATTATGGTCATATCATGTCACATATTTTAATTGAATGTGATGTTTATCCTTTATACATCTTATTTTTCTTAGTACGGCAGCAACATTATAAGATGATATCTCACTTAAATTTCAAGGTATAAGTGTTCTCCCTGAGTATGCACCGTTGCTACAGTTCGTCGTGCCGAGACACCACGTGATGATCGGGTGTGATAAGCTCTACGTTCACATACAATGGGTGCAAGCCAGTTTTGCACGTGCAGAATACTCGGGTTAAACTTGACGATCCTAGCATATGCAGATATGGCCTCGGAACACTAAGACCGAAAGGTTAAACGTGAATCATATAGTAGATATGATCAACATAGTGATGTCGATTGAAAACTACTCCATCTCACGTGATGATCGGACATGGTTTAGTTGATTTGGATCACGTGATCATGTAGATGACTAGAGGGATGTCTATCTAAGTGGGAGTTCTTAAGTAATATGATTAATTGAACTTTAATTTATCATGAACTTAGTACCTGATAGTTTTTGCATGTCTATGTTGTTGTAGATCAATGGCCCGTGCTACCGTTCCCTTGAATTTTAATGCGTTCCTAGAGAAAGCTAAGTTGAAAGATGATGGTAGCAATTACACGGACTGGGTCCGTAACTTGAGGATTATCCTCATTGCTGCATAGAAGAATTACGTCCTAGAAGCACCGCTAGGTGCAAGACCCACTGCAGGAGCAACTTCGGACATTATAAACGTCTGGCAGAGCAAAGCTGATGACTACTCGATAGTTCAGTGTGCCATGCTTTACGGCTTAGAATCGGGACTTCAGAGACGTTTTGAACGTCATGGAGCCTATGAGATGTTCCAAGAGTTGAAGTTAATATTTCAAGCAAATGCCCGAATTGAGAGATATGAAGTCTCCAATAAGTTCTATAACTGCAAGATGGAGGAGAATAGTTATGTTAGTGAACATATACTCAGAATGTCTGGATACCACAACCACTTGACTCAACTGGGACTTAATCTTCCTGATGATAGTGTCATTGATAGAGTTCTTCAATCACTGCCACCAAGCTCTTCGTGATGACCTATAATATGCAAGGGATGGATAAGACAATTCCTGAGCTCTTTGTGATGCTAAAGGCTGCGGAGGTAGAAATCAAGAAGGTCCCGCTGTGTGGGCACAAAGTTGTGATGGCTCATCTCTTGATCGACAACGACATTGGCTATGGAAGAAGCTCCTCATGACATATTTTTTCCTTCAGCAGCATCGTGTTGCATGCTGACTCGACTTGCCACCTCGGCCAAGTCTAGAACTTCGCTCCAGGCCAGACCATCAGGTTTGGAAATCTGGAATATGCCGCGGATTCCCTTGGCGAACTTGCGTTTTTGGGTTGGGTGTCAGACCAGACCAAAGATCTTGCCAACACCGTCATCGTAGCACCAAACTCAATCTCAGAGCAGTATCTTGAAGGCATCCACACCTCGGATCCAGCCCCAAGCTCGGTCCCGTGCGTCACCCTGTTAGATCAAACTTCACATCTGACCACCGTAACCCTCGAGAACACGTTAGGTGAAACTTCGAGCAAACTTCAACTAAATCCCACATACTGTCAAGAGATGGGAGAGGCCGATTTCACACTGTTGAATGAGATGTTAGATCGGATTCAGAGTCTGTCAGTCCAGGACGAATAAGTTTTCATCTACGACTACATCGAGGAAAGACCTGGAGTGGTCAGAATTTTAAACCCAGCCACCACCCACCTAGTCGCTACCATCGATGATTTAACCGACGTGCTGGTGTACGCGTCTGACGAATATGCCGACATGGATAAAGATGCCGACGAGATGTCAGGCACTACATCCCTGCGTGCTACCTGTAACACCGCCAAGTTAGCCGCTACCTCCACGTATGACGTTTATATGGTGGATACCCCCAAAGAAGGAGGTGGAAGCGGAAAACCCCCCAGGCGTCGATGGAAGGGCCACCGTAAAAGTGGCACATGCAATGGCCAGTCTAGCAATGGCGGCACTTGAAACGACAACACCGCCGATGAGCCACCCTAAACGGCATGACAATGCCAATAACGACGAGGACGTCGACAACATCGGTAACTGATGTCTACTACACAACTTTTTACTTGTAAACTCTGTTGGGCCTCCAAGCGCAGAGTTTTGTAGGACCAACATATTTCCTTCAAGTGGATGACCTAAGATTTATCAATCCATGGGATTTGTAGGATGAAGATGGTCTCTCTCAAACAATCCTACTATCAAATAAAAGAAATCTTTTGTGTCCCCAATACACCCAATGCAATTGTCAATTGTATAGGTGCACTAGTTCGGCGAAGAGATGGTGATACAAGTGTAGTATGTATAGTAGATATAGGTTTTTGTAATTTGAAGTAATAAAAACAAAAAGCTAGCAAGTAGCAAACAACGAGCAAATCGGTATATCAATGCTTACAAACAAGGCCTAGGGTTCTGATACGTCTCCAACGTATCTATAATTTTGACTGTTCCATGCTATTATAGTATCAATCCTGGATGTTTTATATGCAATTATCTATCATTATTTGGCACTAAACTATTAACCTAGTGCCTAGTGCGAGTTGCTATTTTTTTGCTTGTTTTTGGCTTTTCAGAAAATCAATATCAAACAGAGTCCAAACGGAGGAAAAACTTTGGATTAATTTTTTCTGGACCAGAAGGGACCCTAGAAAGTTTGGGAGAAGACCTGAAGAGTCACGAGGGAGTGACAAGCTTAGGAGGCGCGCCCCAGGGTGGTAGGCGCGCCTCCCAGGCTTGTGAGCCCCTCGTGGCACATGTTGACCTAATTCCACCTCTATAAATTTTCAAATGTTCCCAATACATCAGAGAGCTATACAAATTACTTTTTCCGCCGCCGCAAGTTTCTGTTCTTCCGTGATCTGTTCTGAAGGCCTTTTCCAGTACTCTGCAGGAGGGGGAATCGATCACGAAGGGCTTCTACATCAACCTTGCTGCCCTTTCGATAATGTGTGAGTAGTTTAGCACAGACCTATGGGTCCATAGCTAGTAGCTAGATGGCTTCTTCTCTCTCTTTGATCTTAAATACAATGTTCTCCTCAATGTTCTTGGAGATCTATTCGATGTAATCTTCTTTTGTGGTGTGTTTGTTGGGATCTGATGAATTGTGAGTTTATAATCAGATAATTCATGAATATTATTTGAGTCTCCTCTGAACTCTTTTATGCATGATTGTCATAGCTTTGTATTTCTCTCCGATCTATCCACTTGGCTTGGCCAACTAGATTGATTTATCTTGCAATGGGAGATGTGCTTTGTAATGGGTTAAATCTTGCGGTGATCTATATCCCAGTGACAAAGTAGGGGACCAGACATGTATTTGTATTGTTTCCATTAAGGGGAGAATGACAGGGTTTATCCATATTGGTTGGATTTACTTTGTCTACATCATGTCATCTTGCTTAAGGCGTTACTACATTCTTTATGAACTTAATACTCTAGATCCATGCTGGATAGCAGTCAATGTCTAGAGTAATACTAGTAGATGCAGGCAGGAGTCAGTCTACTTGTCTCGGACATAATGCTTGTATACATGATCATTGCCTTGAATATCGTCATAACTATGCGCTTTTCCATTAACTGCCCAACAGTAATTTGTTTACCCACCGTATGCTTTTTGTTCGACAGAGAAGCCTCTAGTGAAAACTGTGGCCCCTGGGTCTACCTTTACCATATATTCAAATCCAAAAATACCTTGTTGCAATTTATTTACCATTCTTTTGTTTAGTGCTTTTGTTTATCTATCTACCATTATTAGATTTGATCCTTGCAATTAACCGCCAAGGGGATTTGACAACCATCTTGATCGCGTTTGGTGCAAGTATTTGTTCTTTTGTGTGTAGGTGCCGTTCATGAGGTTTCTCGTGGTTCTCCTACTGGATTGATAACCTTGGTTCTTAACTGAGGGAAATACTTATCTCTACAGTACTACATCATCCATCCTCTCCTCTTCGAGGAAATCCCAACGCAACTGACAAGTAGCAGGAAGAATTTCTGGCGCCGTTGCTGGGGAGACATCACCAAAACCTATCAAGTACCTTCGAATAAACTAGAATCTACTTGCATTTACTTTCATTTGCCATTTGCCTCTCGTTTTGATCTTCCTCACTTCGGAAAAGTTTGCACAAAAACAAAAAAATATTTTCGTTTGCCCTTTTTGCTTGTTTGCTTGTCCTACCGTTATGGCTTGTTCTTCACTTGTTGCTTGTACCGTTGAGAATGAAGTGCTAAATTTTAAACAACGGGGAGGTGAAATTCTAAAAGATGCTTGGCATAGAATTTGTGATGCTCATAATTGATCAACTCGTAAGCAATCTACTATTGTTCTTCTTCGCAATTTTTATGTGGGTGTTACTACTTGGTATAGATTTGTGCTTGACCGCATTATTGGAGTGAATTTCTGAAGTAGTCACCCTATGGATGCTTTCAATGCTATGGGAAATTTAGTAGGGTCACCACCTATCACTATTAATGAAACAACATTTACTTTGGAGCATGTTATGCAAAGACTAGAGGTTGTTGAAAATAAAATGCCTACCATAGAGCATATTGAAAAATTGGATAAAAAGATTCATAATCATATTACTAAATTTGGGTCAAAGGTAGGAATCACCTTGAAGATGCTAAAAGAAAAAGAACTGGTAATTAACGAGAGGATGGAACAAAGTCCCGCTAGAATTGATATGTTGGAAGAAATTATTAATAATTTGGGTTCCATTTTCTCTTATGTTAAAACTATCGAAAAAACTCGTCCTTGTAAGAATTGCAAGTTTATGTATGTTCCTTAGAAAAAGGGTGCCACATCTAGTAATTGAATTAAGGATCTTAAAATGATTAGTGTCCACCCTAACTTCATTGATTTAATAAAGGAACCCATCTATGAGAATAAATTCCTCAACCTTGTCCCTAGGAGTGTGATTATCAAAAATATGTATGCTAAAACTCCTAGTAAGTGTGGATGTGTTATTAAGGAATTGGATATGAAGGATGACAACACTTGAAACTATGCATTACGCCTAGCTAGGGGTGTAAAACAATAGCTCTTGTAGGAAGGCAACCCAATAGTTATCTTTATTTTTCTTGTTCTTTCTATTTTTGTGTGTGCACACAATTATGCTACTGTTATGGTTGTGTTTTTGTGTTTAAATTAGTGTTTGTGCCAAGTAAAGCCTTTGGGATGATTTGGTTGATAGTTGCATTGATTCTGTGAAAAAACAAAAACTTTTGCGTGAGTACGGAATTGTTTAAATTCACTGGAACATGATAAAATTTTGATTTTTTGCGCATGATTGATATACAAATTTCCCAGATTGTCCTAATTTTTCAGAATTTTTGGAGTTACAGAAGTATTGTGTTTGTCCAGATCATTACATTATAATTTTGATAGATTCTGTTTTCGTTGCATTGTTTGCTTGTTTTTAATGAATCTATGTATTGTATCGGGGGGTATAAGTCATGGTGAAGTTAGAATACAATAGGTAATATGCAATAATAAAATATGAATGGGTTTACAATAGTACCTAAAGTTTATGATTGTTTTGTTATACTAATAGATCTCATGAGTTTTCTGTTGAGTTTTGTGTGCTCAAATTTTGAGTGAGATCGCGATGGATGAACCAATAAGGAGTGGAAAGGCCCTAAGCTTGGGGATGCCCAAGGCAACCCAAGGAAATATTCAAGGACACCCAAGACTCTAAGATTTGGGATGCCCCGGATGGCATCCCCTCTTTCTTCTACCAGCCATCGGTAAATTACTCGGAGCTATATTTTTATTCATCACATGATATGCGTTTTGCTTGGAGCGTCATGTATTATATGAGTCTATGCTTTGTTTGCCTTTTAGTTTGCCATAATCATCTTTGCTGGACACACCTTTTTGAGAGGGACACACATTATTCATGATTTTTTAGAATACAATTTATGCTTCACGTATATCTTTTGAGCTAGGTAGTTGCTCTAGTGCTTCACTTATATCTTTTAGATCACGACGGTGGTTATATTTCAAAGAAATAGTTGTACTCAAATGCTTCACTTATATCATTTTGAGAGTAAATAAATAGTAATGGCAATATGCATGAGTTACAAATTGGTCCTAGTATGATAGGTATTCAAGAAGGATATAATAAGATGGATTTCTATTTTTGTGCCCTTCCATCCTTAGTTGTGCTCAGTTTTCCCCAGCCCATCTAACTTTGCTCACTTTTGCCCCCCTCCACTTGCCCACGCCTCAGAGAAGGCCAAACAGTGCCTTGCCACTGGTCAAAGCCATTGACTGTTACTTCGCCGGTGCTGACGTGTGGGGCCGACATGTAAGGCCACATGGATTCGCGTGGAACTCAAGGCTGCATGGATTTGCGTGGGACTGAAGGCCGCATGCATTCGCATGGGACCGACATGTAAGGTCGCATGCATTTGGCTGGGTGCAGCGGCCGCATGCATTCGTGTGGACCGACATGTAAGGTCGCATGCATTTATCTGGGCATGGCGGCCGCATGCATTCGCATGGGACCGACATGTAAGGCCGCATGCATTCGGCTGGGCACAGCAGCAACATGCATTTGTGTTGGCATGCAGAACTGAATCAGCGTCGCCTACTATAAGCGTCTGCTCGCGTTTTCAAACATCGCGAGTCGTGCCACCACCCTGATTAATTGTGGTTTAACGCTGCAACCTACCTCTTCCCGTGCCATATATGTAGCCCCCGCCAGATTTCGCCGCTCGCCTCCACAACCCTATCCGCCGCCGGTGCCACTGCAACACAAACCCTAGCTCTCCTCTCCCTCCTCCCCTTCCGCTTCCATGGTGTGGCAACGCACCATCACTGTTTGTGAAGCCGAGCTTCTCACCATTTGCGACATCCCGGTGCCGCCGGACATCCGCCTGCCAGTGGGATGGATTCCGAGCGGGGGTCTTCTTGTGGCGCCTATCCCCCCATCGGTAGGGTTGCCTTTGCGCGTGTCGTCCATAGGTTTTGGCACGTGTGACACCGGATGAGAGGGTGCATCCAGGCTTCGAGCCTAACACCCTGACCTAGTCGCAAATCCTCGACCAAGACCGCGCCACTCGGATCTAGCACTCCGATGACCCCAACCCGATTCCGCGCTTTAACATCGCCAACTGACGTGCCTTCTGGAATGGTCTGTGCTTTGACGAGGTCATTGTCGCATGCCGCTCACAGGTTACCGAAGAAGATTAGTTTCGGATTTGGGAGCAGGGCCACGTCAAAGTTGTCGTTTTATTTGAAAAAAATATGTATGAATTCATATTGTATATGTGTGCAAATCATTTGGAAAGATTGTATTTCAAGTTATTTTGCATGCACTTGGAATGACTCATGATTTATGTGCAGAAATCATTTGGAATGACTGTATTTCTAGTTGTTTACACGCACTTGGAATAACTCGTCAATTCTGAAAAAAAGAAAAAGGCTCCAAATTAAAATTCTTTTGCATGGAGGCCTCTTATGTGGAATGGCTTGTGGGAAAAATGATAAACTGACAATACCACAAATAAAAATTTAATTTTTCATTTTCCAAGTGTCATACACGACTTTTTTGTGAAGCAACTGCCATAAATAATATTGTTAATAGTGTCATTACAATTTTCACATGAATTATACCACATGGCATTCCAACTGCCAATTTTTCATGAATTTCAGAGTGATGTTGCCATTTTTCATCGATTTATTGAATTTCGGGCGTTTTATATCAAGTAATGCAAATTTGAACTGCAAGTGTGCTCTAGTTTGGTCCAATAAATTCTGAAAAAATATTTTCAACTTCCATATTAGGAATGTAAGCAGTACCCACAAAGAAAACTCTAATTCCCAACCATTTTATATGATTAGTCATCCATGCAATTTTGACAACGCATTGAAATTGATTATGAAAAAAAATAAAAAAGGCTCCAAAATTTAAATCCTTTTGCATGGGGCCCTCGGATGTGCAAGGGCTTGTGGGAAAAATGATAAACTGACAATACCACAAATAAAAAGTTAATTTTTCATTTTCCAAGTGTCATACACGACTTTTTTGTGAAGCAACTGCCATAAATAATATTGTTAATAGTGTCATTACAATTTTCACATGAATTATACCACATGGCATTCCAACTGCCAATTTTTCATGAATTTCCGAGTGATGTTGCCATTTTTCATCGATTTATTGAATTTCGGGCGTTTTATATCAAGTAATGCAAATTTGAACTGCAAGTGTGCTCTAGTTTGGTCCAATAAATTCTGAAAAAATATTTTCAACTTCCATATTAGGAATGTAAGCAGTACCCACAAAGAAAACTCTAATTCCCAACCATTTTATATGATTAGTCATCCATGCAATTTTGACAACACATTGAAATTGATTATAAAAAAAAGGCTCCAAAATTTAAATCCTTTTGCATGGGGCCCTCTGATGTGCAAGGGCTTGTGGGAAAAATGATAAACTGACAATACCACAAATAAAAAGTTAATTTTTTATTTTTCTAGTGCCATACACAAGTTTTTTTGTGAAGCAAGTGCCATGAATAATATTGTAAATATTGGCCTCACAATTTTCACCTGAAGTATATCACATGTGATTGCAACTGCCAAATTTTCATAAATTTCCGAGTGATACTGCCATTTTCCATTGATTTATTGAATTTTCGGCGATTTACATGAGGTAATTCAAATTTGAAATATAAGTGTGCTCTAGTTTGGTCCAATAAATTCTAAAAAATCAACCTACCACATTACTAATGTAGGAAATAGCCACAAAGAAAACTCTAATTCCCAACCATTTTATATGATTAGTCATCCATGCAATTTTGACAACACAATGAAATAAATTATAGAAAATGAAAAAATGCTAAAAAATTCAAATCCTTCTGCATGGTCGCCGCTCATGTATAATGCTTGTGGGAAAAATAATAAACTGACAATACCACAAACTTCAAAAAACCCTTCACAAACCGACCTATCTTATATCAAGATGAATGACTTTCAACTAAGATGACCATACCCATGAGCATCTACATGACACTGTAGATGATAGCATGACCATTTTTGGAACTAACAAGGGTGTTACAATAGTGAGCAATAATTCACAAAAAATTGAAATTTGGCTAATAAAAAGTTATTTTTTTTTCATTTTTCTAGTGCCATACATGACTTGTTTGTGAAGGAAGTGCCATGAATAATATTCTAAATACTGCCCTCACAATTTTCACCTAAAGTATACCACATGTGATTGCAGCTGCCAAATTTTCATGAATTTTTGAGTGATATTGCTATTTTCCATAGATTTTTTGAATTTCCGGTGATATACATCAAACAATTCAAATTTGAACTACAAGTGTGCTCTAGTTTGGCCCAATAAATTCTAAAAAATCATTTTCACCTTCCACATTACTAATGTAGGTAGTACCCACAAAGAAATCCCTAAAGAAAACTCTAATTCCCAACCATATATATGATTAGTCATCCATGCAATACTGACAACACATTGAAATAAATTATGAAAACTGAAAAATGCTCAAAAATTCAAATCCTTTTGCATGGTGGCCTCAGATTCACAATATTAAAATAACCAGCCATAAACAAACAAACTCCATTACATAAGGTAGCATAGACATCTCGAATCAACAAACTAAAAATAGATAAGGTAGCATACACATCTCGGATGAATATAGCAAACTTCAAGTAGATAGTGATAAACAAACTAAAAGTACATCACAACTCGAATTACACAACTACGGGCTTCCACTCATCCTCTAGCTTTGCGTTGTACATGATAAGCCCTAAAACGTTGTCACCTTCGCTCATACGCTTTTCGAGAAACGAATACCTATCCTCCTCAGCATAGTCATCCTCGTGCTGCTCGTCGATGGCCACAGTAGCCTTTGACAAAAAATCCTCCTCCTTCTCCTCCCCAACTACCATTTTCTCGTCTCCGGGCGCAGGCCTTTCGATGGTCCTGATTAACTCCTCCACATCATCAGACATAATTATGTGTAGAGACATACCAGGAGGAGGCTGCATGTATCTCACCCCCAGAATAGCTGCGAGCTTTCGCTTGACCTTTAGATCTGGCGGGTCGGGACGAGAACCATACGAGTACCAGCGAGCTCGCTGATGAGGATCCGGTGACTCCATTTACTGTATCTGGAATCATCCACCGGATCTCATCCGGTGTCGCATCTCTCAACAATTGCAACGCAAGATCTGCTAGAGCTTGCGTGCAAGGAAACCAAGAGGATATCTCCTTGCACTTCTCCAGCAAGACTACGTCACCAGCGCAGAAGACCTCCATAGCCATCGTCATCACTGGCACCGACCGTTGGATTGGATGGTGGGGATGGGGGAGGTGGGTTACTCAGGCCGTGGGGGATGCGAAATGAGAGAGAGATATTTCATCCCCCTTTTTTTAAAAAAATGTGTCAGCACCAACCATCAACCAACTGGTCCCACATGTCAGCATCTCAGGTTGTCCTCACGCGTCAGCACCAAACGGTCCCACATGTCGGCATCTCAGGTCGGCCCCAGGCATCACCACCGGGTAGGTAACGGTCAACAACTTTGATCGAACGGCAAGACACTGTTTGGCATTCTGTGAGGCGCGGGCGAGTGGAGGAGGGAAAAAGTGAGCACACTTAGATGGGCGAGGCAAAACTGAGCACAGGTAAGCAAGGAGGGGCACAGAAATAGAAATCCCATAATAAAAACTTTCATGTAGATCACTGAATATGATAAGTTTGATTCCTTGCAATAGTTTCACGATATAAAGATGGTAATATGTGGGAGGTACTAGTGAATGATTGTGGTTTAGTAATAATATTGGTGTTAAGGTTTGTGATTCCCAAAACATGCACGTATAGTCTCTCGTTATGCTAAGAAGTTAGAGAACAATTTATTATTGAGTGTCTTCCTTTGCGTGATGGTCGGGAGCGCACGATGGTTAACTCCTACCAACCTCCCCCTAGGGGCATGCATAGTAGTACTTTGCTTCGAGGGCTAATAGAATTTCGCAATAAGTATATGAGGTCTTTATGACTAATGTGAGTCCATGGATTATACGCACCCTCACCTTTCCTCCATTTGCTAGCCTCTTCAGTACCGTGCATTGCCCTTTCTCTCCTCGAGATGTGGTGCAAACTTCACCGGTGCGTCGAAACCCCGTGATATGATACGCTCTATCACACATAAGCCTCCTTATATCTTCCTCAAAACAGCCACCATACCTACCTATCATGGCATTTACATAGCCATTCCGAGATATATTGCCATGCAACTTCCACTATTCCGTTATTATGACACACATCATCATTGTCATATTGCTTTGCATGATCATATAGCTGACATAATATTTGTGGCTCAACCACCATTCATCATTTTTATACATGTTGTGTTAGATCATTGCAGATCCTGGTACACCGCCAACAACATTCATATAGAGTCATATTTTGTTCTAGTATCGAGTTGTAAGTAAATAGAAGTATGACGATCATCATTATTCATTATTAGAGCATTGTACCAAGTGAGGAAACAAGAGCCTAGAAAAAACAGGCCAAAAAGAGCCCAACAAAAAAAAGAGAGAAAACAGAGAAGGGGAAATGTTACTATCTTTTTCCACACTTGTGCTTCAAAGTAGCACCATGTTTTTTCATATAGAGAGTCTCCTATGTAGTCACTTTCATATAACTAGTCGGAATTTTTCATTATAGAACTTGGCTTGTATATTCCAATGATGGGCTTCCTCAAATGCCCGAGGTCTTCTAGAGCAATCAATTTGGATTCACACCCACTTAGTTTTTGTTTTGAGCTTTCATACACTTATAGCTCTTAGTGCATCCATTGCATGGCAATCCCAACTGCTTGCATTGACATCAATTGACGGACATCTCCATAGCCCGTTGATTAGCCTCGTCGATGTGAGACTTTCTCCTTTTTGTCTTCTCCATATTAATCTCTACCACCATACTCTATGCCACCCATAGTGCTATATCCATGGCTTGTGCTCATGTATTGCGTGGGGGTTAAAAAAGCTGAAGCGCATTAAAAAAGTATGAACCAATTGCTTGGCTGACACCATGGTAGTTCATGATTTATACTTTGTGTTGAGAATATGGAGCATGACAAGGCTATATGATTTTGTAGGGATAGAGTTCTTTAGCATTTTTATTTTGGAAGGCATGATTGTTTGTTGGTATGCCCGAGTATGGTGTTTTATGTCAAATTATAGACTATTGCTTTGAATCATTCGAATCTAAATATCCATACCATAAAAGAAAGATTACATGATGAACATGTTAGGTAGTATTCCACTTCAAAAATTATGTTTTTATCATTTACCTACTCGAGGATGAGTAGGAATTAAGCTTTGGATGCTTGATACGTCTCCAACATATATATAATTTTTTTATTGTTCCATGCTATTATAGTATCAATCTAGGATGTTTTATATGCAATTATATATAATTTTTTGGGACTAACCTATTAACCTAGTGCCTAGTGCAAGTTGTTATTTTTAGCTTGTTTTTGGCTTTTCAGAAAATCAATAGCAAACAGAGTCCAAACAGAGAAAAAACTTTGGATTATTTTTAAAGGACCAGAAGGGACCTTACAAGGTTCAGGAGAAGACCTGAAGAGTCACGAGGGAGCGACAAGCTCGGGAGGCGTGCCCCCATACTTTTGGCCCCCTCATGGAACCTCTTGACCCAATTCCACTTATGTAAATTCCCAAATATTCCCAAAACATCAAAGATCCACCCAAAATACTTTTTCCAGCGCTGCAAGTTTCTGTTCTTCCGCGATCCCATCTGGAGGCCTTTTCCGATACTTCGCAGGAGGGGAAGTCGATCACGGAGGGCTTCTACATCAGCCTTGCTGCCCTTCCGATGATGTGTGAGTATTTTACCACAGACCTACGGGTACATAGGTAGTAGATAGATGGCTTATTTTCTCTCTTTGGTCTTCAATACAATGTTCTCCTCGATGTTCTTGGAGATCTATTCGATGTAATCTTCTTTTGCAGTCTGTTTGTTGGGATCTGATGAATTGTGGGTTTATGATCATATTATTCATGAATATTATTTGAGTCTTCTCTGAACTCTTTTATGCATGATTGTTATATCTTTGTATTTCTCTCTGATCTATCCGTTTGGTTTGGCCAACTAGATTGATTTATCTTGCAATAGGAGAGGTGCTTTGTAATGGGTTCAATCTTGCAGTGATCTATATCCTAGTGACAAAGTAGGGGACAAGACACGTATTTGTATTGTCTCCATTAAGGTGAAAATGACGGGGTTTATTCATATGGGTTGGATTTATTTTTTCTACATCATGTCATCTTGCTTAAGGCGTTACTCCGTTCTTTATGAACTTAATACGCTAGATGCATGCTGGATAGCAGTCGAAGTGTGGAGTAATAGTAGTATATGCAGTCAGGAGTCGGTCTACTTGTCTCGGACGTGATGCCTATATACATGATCATTGCGTTGAATATCGTCATAACTATGCACTTTTCTATCAACTGCCCAACAACAATTTGTTTACCCAACATATGCTTTTTGTTTGAGAGAGAAGCCTCTAGTGAAAACTATGGCCCCCGGGTCTACCTTTACTGTATATTAAAATCAAAAAATACCTTGCTGCAATTTATTTTGTGTTTTTGTTTGTCTGTCTACCATTATAAGATTTGATCCTTACAATTAACCGCCAAGGGGATTGACAACCCTCTTGATCGCGTTGGGTGCAAGTATTTGTTCTTTTGTGTGTAGGTACTATTCACGAGGTTTCGTGTGGTTCTCCTACTGGATTGATAACCTTCGTTCTTGACGAAGGGGAATACTTATCTCTATTGTGCGACATCATCCTCTTCTCTTTGAGGAAATCCCGACGCAACTCACAAGTAGCAAGTTCATACTTTCACTAGCGCAATCTCTCAACAGTGCTAACATAATTGAGTCATATAACAATCCCTCAATGTGCGATAAACAATCACTCCAAAGTTCTTACCAGTTGCGGAGAACATAAGATGAAATTGTTGTTGGTAGCGAACCACGTCAAAGTTATCTTTCCGATCAATCTATTGAGCCACCCCTATAAGTGTCACAAACAACCCTAGAGTTCATACTACAATAATACCATATGATATGCATCAATCAACTCTAATGTCACCTAGATACTCCAATGGAGGTATAAGTATCCGTGAGTCAATTATTCGATATGCCTCAACAATTTTAGATTCATAATATTTAATCCAACACAAAGAACTTCCAAGATTATCCCAAAGTTTCTATCAAATAAAGTAGGATGAATCGTGCATCAACCTATGTGCCTAGATTACCCCAATGTCACCACGGAATCCGCAAGTTGATTACCCAAACATACATCAAGTGACTCTGTAGAATACCCCATTGTCACCACGGGTATCCGCATGCAAGACATACATCAAGTGAGCTAAAATACAATATTCAATCCAACATAACGAAACCTCAAGGAGCAAGACTCAATTCATATCAACAAAGATAGGGAGGGAAGAACACCATATGATTCCACTATATTAACAAAGCTCATGGTACATCAAGATCTTGCCAAATCAAGAACACGAGAGAGAGATCAAACACATAGCTAGTGGTACATACGCTCAGTCCCGAGGGTGAAGTACTCCCTCCTCGTCATGGTGACCGCAGGGATGATGAAGATGGCTTCCGGTGATGATTTCCCCCTCCGGCATGGTGCCAGAGAAGTCCTTTAGATGGGTTCTCTTCAGAATAGAGGCTTGCGGCAGGGGAGTCAAAGTTGTAGGTTTATTTTTGTGGGTTCCTCTATTTATAAGAATTTTCAATGTTGATTTCACACTAAAAGGAGTTATGAGGGGCCCATAAGGCAACAACCCCCTCCATACCTCCCAGGGCGTGTGGGGTTGCCTTGTCACTGCCTCGTGGGTCTTCTGGTCCTTTTTTGAATGTATCTACTTTTCCAAATACTTCTGCTCTTGTTTTGGACTCTAATTTGGATGATTTGACGGAACTAACCCAGACTGATGTTTTTTGTGTGTGCAGAAATAGAAGTTCTTAGATTGGGATGAAAATTTACGGAGAATATTTCCAGAATATATAAAAATATTAACAAAGAGAACTACTAGAGGGGGGCCACCCAGGAGCCACAAGCTCAGGGGGCACGACCACCCCTAGGGCGCCCCCCCAGGCTTGTGGGCCCCTGGAGCCTCCGGCAACCCAATTCCAACTCCATATATACCTATTCTTGGAGAAAAAACAGAGAGAAGGAATAATCTTGTTTTACGATATAGAGCCGCCACCACCTCCTGTTTTTCATCGGGAGGGCTGATTTGGAGTTCGTTCGGGGCTCCAGAGGGTGGAATTCATCACCGTCATCATCATCATCAACATTTCTCCATCAACAATTCCATGATTCTCACCACCGGGAGTGAGTAATTCCTTCGTAGGCTTGATGGACGGTGATGGAGTTGGATGAAAATTTTCATGTAGTCGAGTCAATTTGGTAGGGTTTGATCCCTAGTAGCCACTATGTTCTGAGATTGATGTTGCTATGACTTTGCTATGCTTAATGCTTGTTGCTAGGGCCCGAGTGCCATGATTTGAGATCTGAACCCTTTATTTTTTCATGAATACGGGTGTTCATATCTCTCACTTTGCATACGGGTGTTCTACATAAAACGTTTGTGATCAAGATCTGCACAAATCCTGCTCGGCACATTTTCCCTTGGCTTCCTGGGGAAGCTGTCGGTTTGCATACGGGTGTTCTAACTAAAAAGTTTGTGATGAGTGTTTTATATTTAAAAAACAGAATTAACTGCGGATTGGGCGCCATTAATGGAGAGGATGCGAGCAAGGCGGGCGGCCATGGAAGTCAAAGGGCTCGCTTGCCGGTGAGCCTGCGCAGCGTACATCTCGCACGCTTCCCTTTGAGCCTCCGCATTGGAGTACAACTCACACGCCTTCCGTTTAGTCAAGCACTCAAGCACCTATCCACACGACACCTCCTAGCCATTAAAAGAGTGAGGCGTGGCATCTCGTGAATGGTTAACTGAACGCACACAATTTAAATTATACAAAATGTTTGAAATGTTACAGTGGCAACTATTTGTTTCAAAATGCCTTTGTTGGCTATTATTCGAGTGCGCCTTCTCTCAAAATGGACACGAAAAATACGACAGCATGTCCGGTGCCATTCCATTATAGCATGCCAAGTTTCATGAATTTCAGACGAGTTTTGGATTTACTAGAATTTAAAAACAAAGTATCTCAACGTTTTGCCGGTAATCAACAGTGCCCTGGTGTTTGAAATTCATTCCCATTTCTTGCATGGGACCTAAGCATGCCCCGAAGAACACATATTTGATTTTCTAACCAATTTATATGCACTGGAGCTTGTGCATGTAGTTCAAATTTGAATTATGCACATGAAATGCCTAGAAAACCCAGTTAATGTATAAAAATGTCCAAACGAACCCCGGAAAATTCCAAAAGTAAACACAACACTCTTGTTGTTCTATATTGACACTAGAAATTTTTTGAAAGCAATAAGAGGCAACGAATATCGTTTTGTCCCCAAAGGTGACACGTTCCCTACCGAAACCATCACGCTTGTTGTGAGAAGCTAAGGTCTGTGAGAAGCCTGTACCCAAACCTTCCCCAAATGGGACAAAAAATTTACCACGTCATGTTGATGCTGCTCCATGATAGCATGCCAAGTTTCATGAATTTCAGACGAGTTTTGGATTTACTAGAATTTAAAAGCCTTGTATCTCAATGTTTGCGGTCGAGTGACGGTGGCAGGGTGTTTGAAATTAATTCCCATTTATTGCATGGGACCTAAACATGCAACCAAGGACACATATTTGATTTTTCAACCAGTTTATATGCAATGGAGAATGTGCATGTAGTTCAAATCTGAATTATGCACATAAAATGCATGGAAACCCAGTTAATGTATACAAATGTCCAAACGAACCCCGAAAAATTCCAAAATTGAACACAACACTCCTGTTGTTCTATGTTGACACTCGAAATTTTTTGAAAGCAATAAGAGGCAACGGATATCGTTTCGTCCCCAAAGGTGGCACGATCCCTACCGAAACCATCATGCTTGTTGTGAGTAGCTCTGGTTTGTGACAAGCTTATACCCAAACCTGCCCCCAAATGGGACAAAATTTTTACCACGACATGTTGATGCCACTCCATGATAGCATGCTAAGTTTCATGAATTTCAGACGAGTTTTGAATTTACTAGAATTTAAAAACTAGGTATCGCAATGTTTGCGGGCGAGTGAAGGTGGCAAGGTGTTTGAAATTCATTCCCATTTCTTGCATGGGACCTAATCATGCAACCAAGGACACATATTTGATTTTTCAACCAGTTTATATGCACTGGAGAATGTGCATGTAGTTCAAATTGAATTATGCGCATAAAATGCGTGGGAAACCCAGTTAATGCATAAAAATGTCCAAACGAACCGCGAAAAAATTCCAAAATTAAACACAACACTCCTGTTGTTCTATGTTCACACTCAATTTTTTTTGAAAGCAATCAGAGGCAACGGATATCGTTTCGTCCCCAAAGGTGGCACGTTCCCTACTGAAACCATCACGCTTGTTGTGAGAAGCTCTGGTTTGTGAGAAGCTTATACCCAAACCTACCCCAAAGGAGACAAAAAAATTACCACAGCATGTTGATGCTGCTCCATGATAGCATGCTAACTTTCATGAATTTCAGACGAGTTTTGGATTTACTAGAATTTAAAAACCAGGTATCTCAATGTTTGCGGCCGAGTGACGGTGGCAAGGTGTTTGAAATTCATTCCCATTTCTTGCATGGGACCTAAGCATGCAACCAAGGACACATATTTGTTTTTTCAACCAGTTTATATGCACTGGAGGATGTGCAGGTAGTTCAAATTTGAATTATGCGCATAAAATGCCTGGCAAACCCAGTTAATGTATAAAAATGTCCAAACGAACCCCAAAAAATTCCAAAATTGAACACAACACTCCTGTTGTTCTATGTTGACACTCGAATTTTTTTGAAAGCAACCAGAGGCAACATATATCATTTCGTCCCCAAAGGTGGCACATTCCCTACCGGAAGCATCACGCTTGTTGTGAGAAGCTCTGGTTTTTGAGAAGCTTACACCCAAACCTGCCCCAAATGGGACAAAATTTTTACCCCGGCATGTTGATGCTGCTCCATGATAGCATGCCAAGTTTCATGAATTTCAGACGAGTTTTGGATTTACTAGATTTTAAAAGACATGTATCTCAATGTTTGCGGCTGCGTGACGGTGGCAGGGTGTTTGAAATTCATTCCCATTTCTAGCATGGGACCTAAGCATGCACCGAAGGACACATATTTGATTTTTCAACCAATTTATATGCACTGGAGCATGTGCATGTAGTTCAAATTTGAATTATGCACATAAATGCGTTGAAAATTCACTTAATGCATAAAAATGTCCAAACATACCCCGAAAAATCACAAAAAATAACACAACACTCGTGTTGTTCTATGTTGACACGAGAATTTTTTTGGAAGCAATAAGAGGCAATAGATATCACTTCATCCCCAAAGGTGGGGCGTTCCCTACCGAAACCATCATGCTTGTTGTGAGAAGCTCTGGTTTGTGAGAAGCTTATACCCAAATCTGCCACAAATGGGACAAAAATTTTACCACGGCATGTTGGTACCGCTCCATGATAACATTCCAAGTTTCATGAATTTCAGACGAGTTTTGGATTTACTAGAATTTAAAAACCAAGTATCTCAATGTTTGCGGTCGGGTGACGGTGGCTGGGTGTTTGACATTCATTCCCATTTCTTGCATGGGACCTAAGCATGCAACCAAGGACACAGATTTGATTTTTCAACCAGTTTATATGCACTGGAGCATGTGCGTGTATTTCAAATTAGAATTATGCACCTGAAATGCCTACAAAACCAAGTTAATGTATAAAAAGTCCAAACGAACCCTGAATAATTCCAATTTTTTGACGACACACCTATAGTTGCATGTTCACTGCAGATAAAAGTTCTAGCAATTCAAACACCATCCTTTGTAGCTGTGACCCCATTATGTAATTCAAATCAAGAGAAAAAATCAAGTAGATCACACATAGTTTATTATCACCAACCGTGTGAGATGCAGCACAAAATATCTTGGAGCACCGTCTGCGTATAGTACGCCTATGTCTTACGCGAGAAGGTGCGTCGGCTACAGTCCATAGCCGGCGTGTCAAGCACACTAGCTCATTCCCCAAATACCATTTCACTTTTCAATCGTCGCTGGTGAAAGATGGGGACGTGGACCCGTGTCGTGAGGGCAACTTCGGCGGCCCACTCCGGTGAGAGCGCGGCCGCAGCCGCTAGGCGCGTGCTAGCAAGCTTCGTGAGGGCGACCTCAATCTGCGTCCGGGCGGCCAAGGCAGCCCAGACGGCCGCTGTTGCTTCTCAGGCGGCGGCAGCAGCATCTTGCTACCTCTTGAGCACTGCGTTGTTTTTCCCTTGAAGAGGAAAGGGTGATGCAGCAAAGTAGGGTAAGTATTTCCCTCAGTTTTGAGAACCAAGGTATAAATCCAGTAGGAGGCTATGCGCGAGTCCCTCGCACCTACACAAAACAAATAAATCCTCGCAACCAACGCGATAAGGGGTTGTCAATCCCTACACTGTCACTTACGAGAGTGAGATCTGATAGATATGATAGGATAATGTTTTTGGTATTTTTATGATAAAGATGCAAAGTAAAATAAAAGCAAAGTAAAAAAGCAACGGAAATACCTAAGTGTTGGAAGATTAATATGATGAAGATAGACCCGGGGGCCATAGGTTTCACTAGTGGCTTCTCTCAAGATCATAAGTATTTTACGGTGGGTGAACAAATTACTGTTGAGCAATTGACAGAATTGAGCATAGTTATGAGAATATCTAGGTATGATCATGTATATAGGCATCACATCCGAGACAAGTAGACCGACTCCTGCCTGCATCTACTACTATTACTCCACACATCGACCGCTATCCAGCATGCATCTAGAGTATTAAGTTCATAAGAATAGAGTAACGCTTTATGCAAGATGACATGATGTAGAGGGATAAATTCATGCAATATGATAAAAACCCCATCTTGTTATCCTCGATGGCAACAATACAATACGTGCCTTGCTGCCCCTACTGTCACTGGGAAAGTGATGACCCACAAGTATAGGGGATCTATCGTAGTCCTTTCGATAAGTAAGAGTGTCGAACCCAACGAGGAGCAGAAGGAAATGATAAGCGGTTTTCAGCAAGGTATTCTCTACAAGTACTGAAATAAGTGGTAACAGATAGTTTTGTGATAGGATAAATTGTAACGAGCAACAAGTAACAAAAGTAAATAAAGTGCAGCAATGTGGCCAGATCCTTTTTGTAGCAAAGGACAAGCCTGGAAAAACTCTTATATAAGGAAAAGCGCTCCCGAGGACACATGGGAATATTGTCAAGCTAGTTTTCATCATGTTCATATGGTTCGCGTTCGGTACTTTGATAATTTGATATGTGGGTGGACCGGTTCTTGGGTGCTGTTCTTACTTGAACAAGCATCCCACTTATGATTAACCTCTATTGCAAGCATCCGCAACTACAACAAAAGTATTAAGGTAAACCTAACCATAACATTAAACATATGGATCCAAATCAGCCCCTTACGAAGCAACGCATAAACTAGGGTTTAAGCTTCTGTCACTCTAGCAACCCATCATCTACTTATCACTTCCCAATGCCTTCCTCTAGGCCCAAATAATGGTGAAGTGTTATGTAGTCGACGTTCACATAACACCACTAGAGGCTAGACAACATACATCTCATCAAAATATCGAACGAATACCAAATTCACATGACTACTAATAGCAAGACTTCTCCCATGTACTTAGGAACAAACGTAACTACTCAAAAGAATATTCATGTTCATAATTAGAGGGGTATTAATATGCATAAAGGATCTGAACATATGATCTTCCACCAAATAAACCAACTAGCATCAACTACAAGGAGTAATCAACACTACTAGCAACCTACTAGTACCAATCCCAGACTTGGAGACAAGAATTGGATACAAAGATGAACTAGGGTTTTGAGATGAGATGGTGCTGGTGATGATGTTGATGGAGATTGCCCTCCCCCAATGAGAGGAGCGTTGGTGATGACGATGGTGATGATTTCCCCCTCCCGGAGGGAAGTGTCCCCGGCAGAACAGCTCTGCTGGAGCCCTAGATTGGTTTCGCCTCATGGTGGCGGAGTTTTGTCCCGAAAGGTTGCTTATGATTTTTTCCTCGACGAAAGACCTCATATAGCAGAAGATGGCCATCGGAGAGCCAACAGGGGGCCCACGAGGTAGGGGGCGTGCCCAGGGGGTTGGGCGCGCCCCCACCCTCGTGCTAGGTGGGCCCCCCTCTGGTGAACTTCTTCCGCTCAATATTTTTTATTATTTCCAAAAAAGACTTTCGTGGAGTTTCAGGACTTTTGGAGTTGTGCAGAATAGGTCTCTAATATTTGCTCCTTTTCCAGCCCAGATTCCAGCTGCCGGCATTCTCCCTCCTTATGTAAACCTTGTAAAATAAGAGAGAATAGGCATAAGTATTGTGACGTAACGTGTAATAACAACCCATAATGCAATAAATATAGATATAAAAGTATGATGCAAAATGGACGTATCAACTCCCCCAAGCTTAGACCTCGCTTGTCCTCAAGCGGAAGCCGATAACGATAAATATGTCCCCATGTTTAGAGGTAGAGGTGTCGATAAAAATAAAATACGGACATGAAGGCATCATGATTATTCTCATAACAGCAACATATATAGATATTGTCATATGATTTCTTATGCTCAAGTAATAATCTATTTACAATGCAAAAGTACGAATCATAAACTTTATTGAGAACCAACAAACTATAATCTCAGTCATTGAAGCAATTGCAATTTATCATAACATCAGAAAGAGTCTATGTCAGAGCTTAATAGCAAGTCCACATACTCAACTATCATCTAGTCTTTCATAATTTCTAACACTCACGCGATACTTGTGGTTACGGAGTTTTAATCGGACAGAGAGAAAGATAGGGGCTTATAGTTTCGCCTCCCAACTTTTTACCTCAAGGGTAATGTCAACAATAATAACTCATGCTCCCCTACATCCAATTAGATATATCTATCAGGATCTTTCCAATATACTGTGCTTGCCAAAGGATAAAATGAAAAAGGAAAGGTGAAGATCACTATGACTCTTGCATAAAGTAGAAGATAATAGTAACAGATAAGCCCTTCACAGAGGGAAGCAGAGGTTGCCATGCGCTTTTATGGTTGGATGCACAAAATCTTAATGCGACAGAACGTCACTTTATATTGCCCCTTGTGATATGAACCTTTATTATGCAGTCCGTCGCTTTTATTTCTTCCACATCACAAGATCGTATAAAGCTTATTTCCTCCACACCAATCAATCATACATATTTAGGGAGCAATTTTTATTGCTTTGCACCGATGACAACTTACTTGAAGGATCTTACTCAATCCATAGGTAGGTATGGTGGACTCTCATGGCAAACTGGTTTAAGGGTTTTTGGAAGCACAAGTAGTATCTCTATTTGGTGCTGAGAATTTGGCTAGCATGAGGGGGAAAGGCAAGCTCAACATGTTGGATGATCCATGACAATATACTTTATCTCAGATATAAGAAAACATAACCCATTATGTTATCTTCCTTGTCCAACATCAACTTTGAAGCATGTCATATTTTAATGAGTGATCCCAATCATAAAAGATGTTAATGATAATATATTTATATGTGAGACCTCTCTTTCCTTATGACATCCTATTAATTGCAACGATGACCAAAGCTATGTCTGCCAACTCCCAACAACTTTTAATCATCATACTCTTTCTATGTGAAGTCATTACTCTCAATAAGATCAATATGAACTCTTTGTTTCCTTTTATTCTTTTTCTTCTTTTCTTTTATTCACTCAAGATCATGGCAAAAGAATCAAGCCCTTGACTCGACACTAATCTTTATTATATAACTCACGGACTCAATTACAAAGAGAGATCATAAAGCAAAAACTCAAAACTATATCGTGCCATAAACTTTATTCTACTAGATCAAGGATACTACTAATAGGATCGAACTAAGAAAAACGGTAAAGATAGGAGTGTGATGGTGATACGATACCGGGGCACCTCCCCCAAGCTTGGCAGTTGCCAAGGGGAGTGCCCATACCCATGTGATTATATCTCCTTCTTTGTTGTTGGTGAAATATTCTTGGCGATGATGCCCTTCAGGATACGATTCTCCTCCTCAAGCTTATTGACTTGCTACTTGAGGTCCATTATTTCCTTACGAAGCTTTCCTGTAACTGCTAACGCTCCTTGCATCCAAGGGTGTTGCATAGCTGCGGGACAACAAGTGACACTCCTCTTCATAATTTCATAAGAAAGAAATCTAACATTGGAAGGGATAACCGAGTTTGGAATAGCTGAGCTCTGTAGTTCCCCCATCGTGAACCCAGCTCGGAAGCGAGAAGTGACTTCTTGATCCTCCATGGCATCTACCCTCATTAAGTCAGCCTCCATCTCTTCCTCCGTTGCTGGCCCAAAGTGGCCAGCGTCGCTGTATGCCCTTGGTTCCGATGCCGGATGAGACACCCGGCTCTCCCCGACTGACTCTTGAGAAGACATCTTGCTCTAATCTGCAGTAGCAACAACTCGAAACAAAAACAGAGGATATTTGCGTGATACGGGAGTCAAAACCTTCGGGAGATTATATAATGAATTTTTACAGACCAAAATACGTATCGTGCAAGAAAACGGAGTCCGGAAGGCACACGAGGTGCCCACGAGGTAGGGGGCGCGAACAGGGGGGTAGGGCGCACCCTCCACCCTCGTGGGGCCTTCGTGTCCTTCCCGGACTGCTACTTATTTTTATATTTCTCTAAATATTCCAAAACGGAGAAATATTGCCTTGAAAACTGTTTTGGAGTTGGTTTACTTACCGTACCACATACCTATTCCTTTTCGGAGTCTGATACCTTCTGGAAAGTGTCCCTTATGTATTCCTCCGGGGTTACGTTTCAATAACATTGGTTTCAACATTTATGGGATTACCTGAGATATAATGTTTAATTATTTCACCGTTCACCACCTTCGGATTTGTGCCTTCGAAGTTGTTGATTTTTATGGCACCGGAACGATAGACCTCCTCGATAACGTAAGGGCCTTCCCATTTAGAGATAATTTTTCCTGCAAAAAATCTTAAACGAGAGTTGTATAGCAATACATAATCACCTACATTAAACTCACGCTTTTGTATCCTTTTGTCATGCCATCTTTTCACTTTTTCTTTAAACAACTTGGCATTTTCATAAGCTTGGGTTCTCCATTCATCGAGTGAGCTAATATCAAATAACCTCTTCTCACCGGCAAGTTTGAAATCATAGTTGAGCTCTTTAATAGCCCAGTATGCCTTATGTTCTAGTTCGAGAGGTAAGTGACATGCTTTTCCATAAACCATTTTATACGAAGACATACCCATAGGATTTTTATATGCAGTTCTATAGGCCCATAATGCATCATCAAGTTTCTTGGACCAATTCTTTCTAGACCTATTGACAGTCTTTTGCAAAATTAATTTGAGCTCTCTATTACTCAATTCTACTTGACCACTAGACTGCGGGTGATAAGGAGATGCAATTCTATGATTAACATCATACTTAGCAAGCATTTTACGGAAAGCACCATGAATAAAATGTGAACCACCATCGGTCATTAAGTATCTAGGGACTCCAAACCTCGGAAAAATAAATTCTTTAAGCATTTTAATAGAAGTGTTATGATCAGCACTACTAGTTGGAATAGCTTCTACCCACTTAGTAACATAATCAACAGCAACTAAAATATGTGTATGACCATTAGAGGCAGGAAAAGGTCCCATATAATCAAAGCCCCAAACATCAAATGGTTCAATAACAAGTGAATAATTCATAGGCATTTCTTGACGTCTACTAATATTACCAATTATTTGACATTCATCACAAGACAAGACAAACTTAAGGGCATCCTTGAAGAGAGTAGGCCAATAAAAATCGGATTGCAATACCTTATGTGCAGTTCTATCTCCAGCGTGGTGTCCTCCATAAGCTTCGGAGTGACACTTGCGTAGGATCTGTTCCTATTCATGCTCAGGTACACAACGTCTAATAAAACCATCTACCCTTCTTTATAAAGACGTGGGTCATCCCAAAAGTAATGTCTCAAATCATAGAAGAACTTTTTCTTTTGCTGGTATGTGAAACTAGGTGGTATGAATTTAGCAATGATGTAATTAGCATAATCAGCATACCATGGAGTACTACGAGAAGTATTTATGACATTTAATTGCTCATCAGGAAAGCTATCATCAATAGGTAGTGGGTCATCAAGAACATTTTCTAACCTAGACAAGTTTTCTGCAACGGGGTTCTCAGCTCCCTTTCTATCAACAATATGCAAATCAAATTCTTGTAGCAAGAGAACCCATCTAATAAGTCTAGGTTTAGCATCTTTCTTTTCCATAAGGTATTTAATAGCAGCATGATCAGTGTGAATAGTTACTTTAGAATCAACAATATAAGGTCTGAACTTATCACAAGCAAATACAACTGCTAACAGTTCTTTTTCGATAGTAGCATAATTTCTTTGAGCATTGTCTAAAGTTTTACTAGCATAATGAATAACATTTAATTTCTTATCAACTCTTTGCCCTAGAACTGCACCTACAGCATAATCACTAGCATCACACATAATTTCAAAGGGTAAATTCCAATCAGGTGGCTGAACAATAGGTGCAGATATCAATGCTTTCTTAAGTATTTCAAATGCTTCTACACAATCATCATCAAAGACAAATGGTATATCTTTTTGTAATAAATTAGTCAGAGGCCGAGAAATTTTTGAGAAGTCCTTAATGAACCTCCTATAAAATCTGGCGTGACCAAGGAAACTTCTTATACCTTTAATGTCCTTAGGACATGGCATGTTTTCAATATCATCAACCTTGGCTTTATCAACTTCAATACCTCTTTCAGAAACTTTATGCCCCAAGACAATACCTTCATTAACCATAAAGTGGCACTTTTCCCAATTCAAGACAAGATTAGTTTCTTCACATCTCTACAAAACTCGATCAAGATTGCTCAAGCAATCATCAAAAGAAGATCCATAGACGGAAAAGTCGTCCATGAAAACCTCACAAATCTTTTCACAAAAGTCAGAGAATATAGCCATCATGCATCTTTGAAAGGTAGCAGGTGCATTACATAAACCAAAAGGCATACGTCTATAAGAAAAAGTACCAAAAGGGCAAGTAAAAGTGGTCTTTGATTGATCTTTAGCTGACACAAGTATTTGAGAAAAACCAGAATAACCATCTAGAAAGCAATAATGTGTATGTTTGCACAACCTTTCTAGCATTTGATCGATAAAAGGTAAGGGGTAATGATCCTTTTTAGTAGCCTTATTTAATTTACGGAAATCAATTACCATCCTATAACCTGTAATAATTCTTTGCGGAATCAATTCATCTTTATCATTAGGAACAACAGTAATACCTCCCTTCTTAGGGACACAATGGACAGGACTTACCCACTGACTATCAGCAACGGGATAAATTATACCTGCCTCCAGAAGCTTTAGTATTTCTTTTCTTACCACTTCTTTCATCTTAGGATTAAGCCTTCGTTGATGATCACGGACTGGTTTGGCATCTTCTTCCAAATTTATTTTATGTTGACATAGAGTGGGACTAATGCCCTTAAGATCATCAAGAGTATATCCAATAGCAGCACGGTGCTTCTTCAGAGTTTTCAATAATCTTTCTTCTTCATGCTCTGAAAGGTTAGCACTAATAATAACAATATATATCTTCTTTTCATTAAGACAAGCATATTTAAGATTATCAGGCAACGGTTTAAGCTCAAACACGGGATCACCCTTGGGTGGAGGAGGATCCCCTAGGATTTCAACAGGCAAATTGTGTTTCAGAATAGGTTCCTGCTTAAAGAATACTTCATCTATTTCCCTTCTTTCATTCATAAACATATCATTTTCATGGTCTAGCAAATATTGTTCTAAAGGATCACTAGGAGGTACGGCAATAGAAGCAAGACCAATAATTTCATCCTTACTAGGCAATTCTTCTTCACGATGTTGTCTACTAAATTTAGAGAAATTAAACTCATGAGACATATCACCCAAACCAATAGAAACAACATTCTTTTCGCAGTCTATCTTAGCATAAATGGTGTTCAAGAAGGGTCTACCAAAAATAATGGGACAAAAGCTATCTTGTGGGGAACCAAGAATAAGAAAATCAGCAGGGTATTTAATTTTCCCACACAAGACTTCAACATCTCTAACAATTCCCATTGGTGAAATAGTATCTCTATTGGCAAGTTTAATTGTGACATCAATATCTTCTATCTCAGCAGGTGCAATATCATGCATAATTTCTTTGTATAAGTCATAAGGTATTGCACTAACACTAGCACCCATATCACATAAGCCATGATAACAATGATCTCCTATTTTAACAGAAATAACAAGCATGACTACCACAGGTCTATGTTTATCTTTAGCACAAGGTTTGGCAATTCTACCAGTTTCACCGCAGAAATAAATAACATGCCCATCAATATTATCAACCAAGAGATCTTTAACAATAGCAATATTAGGATCAACTTTGACTTGCTCAGGAGGTGTATAAGTTCTAATATTGCTTTTACGAACCACAGTTGAAGCTTTAGCATGATCCTTTATTCTAACAGGGAAAGGTGGTTTCTCAACATAAGAAGTAGGAACAATAGGTTCGTTATAAGTGACAGTCTTTTATTCAACTTTAATAGGTGCAACTACTTTTACTTCTATGGGAGGATGATATTTAAACCAGTTCTCCTTGGGGAGATCAACATAAGTAGCAAACGATTCACAGAAAAAAGCTACTATCTCAGAGTCAAGTCCATATTTAGTGCTAAATTTACGGAAAAATCGGCATCCATAAAAGATTTAACACAATCAAACTTAGGTGTCATACCTGACTCCTTACCTTCGTCGAGATCCCAATCTTCAGAGTTGCATTTAATTGTATCCAATAAATTCCATTTGAATTCAATAGTCTTCATCATAAAAGAGCCAGCACAATGCGATTGTTTTCAGAAAGCCGAGCATAAATTTTTTGAAGAATTATTTCTCTTGAGAGATCATGATTGGGGCATGAATATAACATTGATTTAAGCCTCCCCCAAGCTTGAGCGATGCTTTCTCCTTTGCGAGGCCAAAAATTATATATATAATTGCGATCACGATGAACAAGATGCATAGGATAATACTTTTGATGAAATTCCAACTTCATTCGTTTATAGTTCCATGATCCCGTATCATCACATAGCCTATACCATGTCGATGTAACTCCCTTCAAAGATAAAGGGAAGACCTTCTTCTTAACAACATCATCGGGTATACCTGCAAGCTTAAATAATCCACAAACTTCATCCACATAAAGTAGATGTTCATCAGGATGCTTTGTTCCATCTCCTGTAAAAGGGTTATCAAGCAGTTTTTCTAACATACCCGAAGGAACTTCAAAGGGAATAATTTCATTTTCAGTATGTTCAGTAGGTTGAGGAGCAATTCTTTGCTCTACTGGTCGGGGTGAAGATACCCCGAACAAGCCCCTCAGAGGATTACTTTCCATAGTAACAAGTGACTGTAAATTTCAGCACACTATATAAATTTTTCCTTACCAAATTCCACCTACCAAAGGCGCTTCACTCCCCGGCAACGGCGCCAGAAAATAGTCTTGATGACTCACAAGTATAGGTGATCTATCGTAGTCCTTTCGATAAGTAAGAGTGTCGAACCCAACGAGGAGCAGAAGGAAATGATAAGCGGTTTTCAGCAAGGTATTCTCTACAAGTACTGAAATAAGTGGTAACAGATAGTTTTGTGATAGGATAAATTGTAACGAGCAACAAGTAACAAAAGTAAATAAAGTGCAGCAATGTGGCACAATCCTTTTTGTAGCAAAGTACAAGCCTGGACAAACTCTTATATAAGGAAAAGCGCTCCCGAGGACACATGGGAATATCGGCAAGCTAGTTTTCATCACGTTCATATGATTCGCGTTCGGTACTTTGATAATTTGATATGTGGGTGGACCGGTGCTTGGGTGCTGTTCTTACTTGAACAAGCATCCCACTTATGATTAACCTCTATTGCAAGCATCCGCAACTACAACAAAAGTATAAAGGTAAACCTAACCATAGCATGAAACATATGGATCCAAATCAGCCCCTTACGAAGCAACGCATAAACTAGGGTTTAAGCTTCTGTCACTCTAGCAACCCATCATCTACTTATCACTTCCCAATGCCTTCCTCTAGGCCCAAATAATGGTGAAGTGTTATGTAGTCGACGTTCACATAACACCACTAGAGGCTAGACAACATACATCTCATCAAAATATCGAACGAATACCAAATTCACATGACTACTAATAGCAAGACTTCTCCCATGTCCTCAGGGACAAACGTAACTACTCACAAAGCATATTCATGTTCATAATCAGAGGGTATTAATATGCATAAAG